>CM065686.1:4535058-4597558 GCA_017654935.2 Phymorhynchus buccinoides
ATGTTTTATTGAGGGCAAACAGGATAAGGTACAATAGCTTCTTTGCACCTGGCCCTCTCACTCACACCATGCATCCGGCAAAGCAAAATTGACATAAAAACAATCGAGTCAGCAAAATGAAACAAAAATTGGCACATCAAATAATTGACAGAGAATCAAATTGGGAAAATAAGCAAACATAGATAATAATGAGCAATGCTGAGCTTGAATTGATGGTTTGAATTGATTACGAAAAAAGAAGACAATTCTGAGACAAATGGCAATTTTTCAGAATAATAGCACTTTAAAAGGGGGGGGGGGGGAGAGAGAGAAAAAAAAAGAGAGAGGGAAAGAGATATTCCTTTATAATACTAATGCCTCCCTGTCTCCTCTCCTATAGCTTTACATACAGTCACCAACACCAGTAACTCCTGCGTGATCAGTTGGAGTTTAAGCACATTGAAATTGAGCCGCCCTCTTTGGCGGAGGTTTGCACTACTTCGTAGTGGTCGACCTCTGTAACAGGGGCAGACTGGCCAGATCACAATTCACAGTTAAGGCCCAGCCACACTGCATACGATTCGATTCACTGCGATCCGATTGTGACATTTGTGAGGCATGATTGACGTGAAATTCTACTGTCTAAATAAATCTGATGAAATCCTACCAGTTATGTTCACTGTAACTATTTGTAGTCCGGCCCCCCCGTACACGAATCTCATAAAATATCTTATTTTTGTATCGGACTTTTTTTTTTGGATTCGTGTCAGTATTGCGGTCTACATGAGTAGAGTGAACGAAAATAGTAGAGTAATTTTTAGACGGAAGTATTTCACGTGAATCATGACTCACAGACATCGTGACAATCGCATCGCATTGGAGTCGAATCGTATGTTGTGTGACTGGACCTTGGCGGAGGCAGACTGGCCAGACCACACTTTACGTAGTTAGAGTTTTAACATTCTGTATCGAATTCTTCTTCTTCTTCTTCTTCGTTCCCAGGCCATATGGCTATAATGAGTAAAGTACGTATGTGTCCGGTTTCAGTTTTCACTGGTCTCAATCCCCTCTTTTTCCACAAATCACCAAATAAGCATCAGAAACCTTACCGCATGTGCACACACCCAAGAGTTAAACTAAGGAACAACTACAACACTTTTCGCGGCGTCACATTCAATCTGATCTTGAGGACTCAAACATCCCCCTTCCTAAACACAGCACGTAGGAAAGATCACGAGTTCACTATCACTTTCACATAGTGACTAATTACAAGGACGAGTGGAATGAAGATTTCCCACGAAGCACGAAGTGTCTCTGCACGATGCTAAGGGTGGGTGACCGACACCGAAGGGTAGATGACTGATGCTGCCCAGAACCATCTGAGCAGGGCTAGGAAGACAGCGAGTTGAGTTCTCCACGCTCAGTCCTCCAGAAGAGCAGGCGCCCCGATGAACGCGAAACCTTTGAGTTTCCCAAGGGGGTTGTAACAGCGAACCGGTCGAAGTAGCGGCCTTCCCGGCATACGTTGATCAGACCAGCAAAAAGAAGCAGTTTGAGATGCCTCCTGACATTCCGATTTTGGAGGAGCTCAAAGGAGAAAATTATTTGGATGATTTTTTTTAAGGGCAGGAGACTGGACCAATAAGTCAGAAAGATTGTAGATGATAGAAAGCAACGGGGAAAGGCAGAGTCCAAGATAGTGGCAGAGTAGATGAAGTTGTAAGCACAGAACTTCCAGAAGGTGGGGGAACTGTTTTTACAAAAGAACCCCCCCGGTATCCCCACGGAGAGGTATCGTATTCAAAATAGACAAGGAGATTTAGAGCTTATGCACATATGCGTGGAAACCCATGCGCATATCCCATCCGCTATCTGCAAATAAAGTAAAATAAAGTGTGTTTTTTAAATGGGGGTGGTTTTCCGCATGGCTGTGCGCGCGCACCATCATATTTCTTCCAGATTTGTTGGGGTGGTGGATTGCGGATGGGTTTCCGTTTCTGTACGGAATTTTTGCATAATATTTATGTGCACGGCCTTGGGGCATGTACATATATACCCAAAAAACATCGTACGGAAACTCATGCACAATCCGCAAAAGAAGACCTGGAAATAAGAAATAATTATGAAGAACCCGTAACAGTGATTTAAAAATACTAACCCAGTATAGCCGAACTATTATTAGAAAAGAATTTTTTTTATTACAGAGTAACATGATACTCTTCCTGTACATATTAAACGAGCACAGAATCTAACAATTCAAAAACCTCCTTGATAAATAGGGGAAGACGGGGTAAAAAGCCCACCCCAATTATCTCATGAAATGAAGCAAATTTCAGTCTCATTTTGCCCATGAGACGAGCGTTAATGTCTAGCATTCGTCTCATGGAGCAAATTTGACTGAAATTTTATTTATTTCATGAGATAATTGGGGTGGGCTTCTTAAGAAGCCCACCCATGCGCTTTTTACCCCGTCTTCCCCCATACACCAACATCTCAAAACTGCAACATGAAATTTGACTAAAAGGCAGATTTGCCAAAAACAAAATATAAAAACCTCTCAGCTGTGCAAAAGTTCAAACAAAAATGAGGTTTTCAGTGAAGAGGCCGCGAGGCCTAATGTCCTAACTTCCTGACCTGACCTGACCTGACCTGATGAAGGAGCGTGCACCTTACACTCGGAAACTCATCCGCAACACCATCCGCTTATTTAGTCTTGTATAAATGACTGAATGAGGTTTCCAACAATCTACATCTGTATCGTTAAAAATTCGGGACTTTCCTGGAGTTGCACTGCCTCCGGGCGTTGCCTCCAGGATCGTCCCCACCTTTATCCCCAGGATCGTCCCCACCATCTTTATATCTACCAATGTCACTGTAGTGTACAGATGGCGTGTGCACATTATTAACAAAACAACTTTCGTTGTACAGAAACAAAATGTGCTCAAGCCCAAACGATCGAGGCGTTCCAATGTTCAGGCCATGAGGGCTTAACCTAAATACATATAAATTCACTAATCCTGTCACAGCTAGTGTCTGAATGACATGTTAGATTTTTTTTACTGAAATTGAAGCCCTCCGTTCTTTAGCTGATATCCGTATTTTTCGTCGAAACTTATTTTAAAAATCTGTTTGTTTTTCAGTCAAAAAATATATTATATTGGTTATTTGTTATCAACTTTATTCAAGAAAAAATAGACATGCAAAATAAACACATAATCTCTCTTCACTTGGGAAGATCTATCTCCAGAAACACAACAATCGCATGCAAATAACATTTTAAAAAATGGGTGGCATGCCTCTGGCTGTGACACGCTCTCCGGATGGGAGCAACCCGAATTTCACAGAGACGCCTCTGTGACTATTAGCCG
Source organism: Phymorhynchus buccinoides (assembly GCA_017654935.2). NCBI lineage: Eukaryota > Metazoa > Mollusca > Gastropoda > Neogastropoda > Raphitomidae > Phymorhynchus > Phymorhynchus buccinoides. Next base: position 4,538,406 of record CM065686.1, read on the forward strand.
TTTTAGGTGGGGTTGTTACTTCCCTTGGTTTGGTGGCTCACTGATACAGTCCCTTTGTTTGCTATAACTTCCGGTGGCGAGTTGGGCAGCTACCGTAGATAGTAGATCGACTTTCCTGTTTCTGTTTGGATAGTCGCAGACGCCACTTCTGACGATAAATCGCGATGTTGCTACGAACATGAATGTTTTGCTGTCCCTATATGTGATTACGCGAGTTTTACTACTCCTTATTTGCTTCAATAACATTTACTTTGTCACCATCTTTACCCTGCGCTTTTTGTTTTGTTTCTTTTCATGGTAGGCCTATGACGATAATGTGTTTACTGTTTACCACATCTGTGTAAATAATTACGGTGTGGCGAGAGCGCCGTATGCTTTGGTTTGTTCGATAATTCCTTTGATGGTTTTACAACAAATAAAATAATCTGAGTTTGAATTTTGATATGGTTGAGGGGAAAAGGGGGCATGCAAGCAAACGGGGGATTCTACAAGAGGGTGGGTGGGGTCGTGGATGAAGGATTTTCACTATGATTTGTGAATGGGTAGAACTAGAAGGGTGGGAGTAAAGTGGGGCGGATGGGGGAAGGGGCTCGCACAGTAACACACACACACGCACACATGTACAGAGAGAGATATATATATATATAGTTTTACATCAGTATAAAGAGGCAATGCTATGGCATAGCAGGCACCTTTCTAGAATGGGTTAACCAGTGACATAATTATAAGCCTTTTACTACTTGCCTTATATGCAAATTCCTTGATGTTGACTAACTCTACTTTTAAGTTGCGATGGAGGAAGCCAAGGGTCTTACTGACTTTGCTGCGCACATTTGAGATGTGGGTGTCCCATCTAAGGTCTTGTGATATTGTAAAGCCCAGACATTTATTTTCATCTCTATCCAATCCAGGTCCTGGCCATATAGTTGGTAGTTCTTTATCAGGGGATTTTTCTTCCTGATCACATGGAGGCTCTTGCATTTGTCGGGATGGAAGGACATCCATTTGTTTTCCCATGATGCTAATTCATTTAGGTCTGGTTGGAGATCATTGAGGTCTCTGGGAGGGTCCACAGCTCGGTGACAGAGTCGTCCACAAAGAGAAAGGAAGTTGGAAGATAGTTGCCTCGAAAGACCATTGATGCCAACAGGAAAAGGGTCGGCCCAAGCACAGATCCTTGGGGGACTCCTGATTCTACAGGGATAGCTTCGGATGCAGCTCAATCAACAACTATTTTTTCCTGCCTGCCTGCAAGGAAGCTCTCAATTAATCTATTGACTGAACTTCTGATCCCATAGTGGCGAAATTATTCATAAGGAGATAGTGATAAATCTTATCAAAGGCCTTTTTAAAATCCACGACTAGGACGTTGGTCCTTCCAGATAAAAATTTAAAAAATAAGCGACAAAAATGTGCTTGATAGTGGTGGTGAGAAATACTGGGTCACCAACTCACTCACACACACACACACACAACTCGCATACACACACAACACACACTCACACACACACACACGCACGCGCACACGCACACACAGAGGCGCGTGAAGGTCGAGAGGGTATACAGTCGTATATTGTAAAGACAAACAATTTATCATGTGTGTGTGTGTGTGTGTGTCACTGACTGAGTCAGTTGTGTCTGACTATAACCTTTTCATAGCAGATAAAGCGACTGCTATTCTACTTTTACAGGGCTGGACTGAAATTTGTTTTCATTGGTGGTAGGTGATAGAAGCTGTGAAGCAGTGACCGACACCTAGGCATCTATATATAAAAAAAAAGACAAACAATGTATCGTGTGTGTGTCACAGTGTGTGCGTGTGTGTGTGTGTGTGTGTGTGTGTGTGTGTCACTGACTGAGTCAGCTGACTGTGACTTTCACATAGCAGATAAAGCTACTGCTATTCTACTTAGAACTACAGGGCTGGACTGAAATTTGTTTTCACTAGTGGTGGTAGGTGATAGAAGCTGTAAAACAGTGACAGACACCTAGGCATCCATTGTTTCAGAAGGCGTAAAATCTCTATTTTTCTCTCTCTCTAGGCATCCATAAAATAAGTTTTTAAAAAAGGACCTAGAATACTACCTTGAGGAACACTACTGCTAACATGTGCAGCCTACAGACTGATTTCACATCTTTACTATTACAATACTGAGTTCTGTTACATGAAAAGTCTTCTATCCATATTAAGTAAATTGTTGTGGATTCCATAACCATGTAATTTAATTGTATGTTGTAGGCCTACTTACAACAGTTGTGTTGTAATGGAAAGAGTGACTTGTTTTGGGCTTAAAAGCTGATTAAGTTCTTTTAAAACATTATTTATTATTTATTTTGTTATTATTTGTTTTTAAATAAATAGATCTAGCGCAGGCCAAACAATGTCTTAGCGTGTACTATTTCACTTCTGAGTACTGGGTGCACTATCCCAGGTTGTTGGGGTGATGGCTTATGCACAGTTTCTTATTTCAAGCACTGGGAGAGGGGTGGAAGTAAAGTACATTTTCTTACTACACATTTCATAATTTGCACACCATTTCAACGCCCCAGGATAAATATCAGTATGCAGTACACTTTCTTGTTACAAACTTGCTGTTTGTATACCCTTTGAAAATCCAAAATAACCCTCTTTTTTAAAAAAAAGCGTGAATAGCAAATTTCTCCTTTACATCCTCCAGTCCTAAAGATTACAGGCACATGGGAGGGAACATGAGAATCAGTGAATAATTGACATCATTGGTAGTGCAACATACTGGGAATGAGATTGAATCATACAAATTATTTTTAAATTTTGTCTGAAATTGAGAGGATTTGTGGGGATACCCGGATAGTGTTGGTTAAAATAATGTGAATACGTCTTTCTTTGTTGTGTCAGTGTATTTGTATTTAATGCTGTTATAAAGCAAAGTACACCTGTGCATGCGCATTAATTTTGAATAAAATCATACCAGCCCCGAAAGTCTCAAAACCTTTTCGTACGAACCTCCCCCCTTCCTCACTACTAGGCAAACGTGTTTTGAATAGGCAAACGTGTATGTAATTTTTTTTGGGCGTGGTTTCATGATCACAATAGCAGGCAAATGTATTTCACTTTTACCAAAACCGTTTTGAAAAAAAAAATGTAACGAAGCCTACCTAACTGCCCCCTTCCCTCCCCTTTTTGTGGGGAAGATTTACTAACTATCCTGGGATAAACACTGATTTTAAGCACTGAGAGAAAGAGCATCATCACCCTAAGCTAAGTGACCCAGCCAGTCAGGATCCTTTCAGCGGGCACCCAACGTGATGCTGAATGGAGCAGCTACCTTCACTCTAAGCTAAGTGACCCAGCCAGTCAGGTCCCGATCAGCGGACACCCAACATTATGAAACATAATAGAAAATGAACCGCCTAAGCTAATGAAAAAAGTTTATGTTCTGTGGCTTTTTCGTGCAAGACAGTATGAGTTTGCTCAGTTGCAGGGTTTGTGATCGAATAAATAATCACAACTGAGCCAAACAAATAAGATCGTGATCTGTTATGAGAAACACACAGTGTTGTGTAAAAGTAGAGCTGATTAATTTTAAAAAATCAGTGACAAAATTGTGTGTCAGAGATTCAATGCGAGATCTGCAAGCTGCACGCACATCTTTGGTTGTTCTTTGCCCATTACTTGTCGTCAGGCAAACATTCAGCCCCATCGGCTCGGAAGTGAGTAGATCACTTTTCGCGACTCCGCGCGCTAGAGATAAACAAGCGCATTCACTCTTGCAAACCGGCTTCGATAAAACGGCTAATAAAGTACCAAATACACACCCCCCTCAGTCTGGTTATATCCCTTTGCACCTCCCCCACCCTCACCCCATTCCTATTTTGCCGGAAGTGTGTCAGACGGCCATGGTAGCAACATAAACTTCCGCTAACAATGTCTTCCCACTTCCCAAGACCCGTCATGAGCAGTAAAGGTAAGTTTTTCATCAGAACATGAAATTACTCGGTCGAAATATTCAAAGGCCTCCGTTCATCGCATACATTATACTTAAAAAGTCTGGATGCATGAAGATGAGTGATTCTTTGCGTGCCATTTTCGTTAGAACTGTCCAAACGAACAGCGGAGAAAAAAAGAACGAAACCTGTGCGTGTAAAGTACGCGTTCTTCTTCTTCTTCTTCTGCCAATGATGTCCACCTGCCGTAACCGGCAATAACTAACATATATTGGGGTTCAAAGAAAAATCGCTGCGCGGGGTGGAAAAAAGGAGCCTAGATTAGTAGATAGATAAGAGAGCATGTGGAGCCATTTGGCACCCCCAGATAGTCCGAGAACACCTGGCCCACACGAGGAAAAAGAAAATCAAAAAACAAAAAAAGAGAGAGAAGGAGAAGCCGTGGGGGGAGGGGAGGGGAGGGGAGGAGAAGGGGGTGGAGGAGAGAGGGATGGAAGGGTGTGTGTGTCGGTGTGCGCTTATGCAGACTGCTTCAGCGTGGGGGACTGGATGATTTCTGGAGTTAGGGAGTTCCAGTCTCGGATGGTTTTGGGGAAGAAGGAATTGTTTCTGTAATCAGTTCTTGAGGGGATTCTTTGGTTGTGGTTGTGTCTTCTGCTGCTGGGGGGTAGAGGTTGAAGGGAGCTGCACATGATGCAGGCTTGTCCATTCATCATTTTGTAGAATGTGCCAAGCCTGTTTGCATGTCAGCGTTCGGCCAGGGTAGACCACTGCAGATGGTGGAGCATTGCGTTGACACTAGATGTATTCCTGTGTCTATTCAGGACAAATCTTGCCGCCCTGCGCTGCACTTTTTCAAGATCAGTGGTCAGCCTGTCTGTGTGGGTCCCAAACTGAGTTCGCATATATTCCATGATGGGTCTAACCAAGGCCTTGTATGCAAGCTCCTTGGTAGCAGTGGAGCACACCTTCAGGTTTCTCCTCAAGAAGCCGAGGGTTCTGTTGGCTTTGGCGCAGGTGGCTGCGATGTGGGCTCCCCAGGAGAGGTCAGTTTGCAGGGTGACCTCCAGATACTTCACAGAGGACACTCTTTCAAGGGCATGATCATGGAGACTCGCTGGTAGTGGCATTCAGCGGCTTTCTGCGTTCAGCCGACACTCAGCACGCGGCATGATTGCTGGATATTGGATTAAAGATAACATTGAATGGCATATTTTTGTAATGAAATAGCGTCCGTTTGACGTATTTAATTATGAAAAATACTAAGTAAGGGGTATGCTCCAGTCCGTTTGTGTGAATCGAGGGAAGTTGCTGTTGACTCCACATAAACGACTTGCCAGACGCTGTTAAATCGCAGGTTCAACTTTTCGCAGATGACTGCCTCCTGTACTAGCAAATTAAAACGGAGGAGGATCACAGAATCCTGCAAAGAGACCTCGAAAACCTGGAGTTGTTGTGGGCAAAGGAAAGCGGATAGGGAAACATGTTCAACGCAACAAAACGCTTCATCGTCAGCGTCCGGAATTCATCATGCCGTTTTTACCAACTTGGCAATCATATCTTACAGCATGTGAACTCAGTCCCTTACCTTGGTATCCAACTAGAAAGCAACTTATCCTGGACTGAGAATATCAGCAAAACAGCGAAAAAAGCAAATGCCAGCCTTGGGTTACTACAAAGGAATCTGCGCTTTTGCCCCCAGTAATGCAGGAAAGAACATATATGAGGCAATGTCAAAAGGTGCCATGCCCCACCCCTACCTCACAAAATTGTCCATAACTTAATTTCATGATGCTTATGATCTCAGTGATTAGTCTGTCTGTGTTGTAGAAACATTAAAAATGTTTATTAAACAGTAAAAGCTATTGAAGACATCAAATTTAAAAAACTATTAACGAAAATACCGGCACTAGATGGCCGAAATCGGCGTGCATTTTGACTGTGGTGAACAGTGCACCACTTGGAGGGCTTGTGGTTCCAAATAGATGCAAATAGCAAACCCATTTTCAGTTGTATTATGTTCTTCTGTAATCTTTGCAACTATAATAATGTTCAAAATAAAATGTTCATGTGTATCTTTACGGTAATATGACCTCAAAGTCGGTATGTTACTTGCTACAATTGTCGTCACATTGAGAGCTAGTAGATAAGTGTTTCCCTTGACTAACAAAAATATGGAACAAGTCTAAAATGAGGGTTATAGATCCATTGGAAGTTGCTCTTTTTAACACCTATTAGTACAATATTTTTGTTGTGGTAATAGTTAGCAAAATTACATCATTTACGGATTGACGTCACAAGTAACCCAGTTTCTGTAAACCTTCGACTCAGTGTGCAATGCTCAATAGCTTTTCCACTCTTTTCAACATCGAAAGAGCGAAGAGAAGGCTCATAAATTTTTGTTGTCACAGAGGAATTTATGTCACAAGTAACATAATCTTGTAGCAAGTAACACACAAACCATAGTTCATTTTTATATCAATTCGATTGAAGCAATAATTTGGATGGAAATATTGACAGCTTGGCACAAAACTTCTTTATTTTGATCTACTCTTCTGCTAGTGGGTGCCAAAATTATGTTGTAGGGTAAGAGACCCCCTGTGACGGGAGATCTTGTGGTGTCACATGTCACAAGTAGCTCATGAGTTACGATTTTAAGTTGAAATTAGGCACATTACAAGTTTACTTCACAACACTTTGGCTGTTTCAGTAATATTGAAGCAATATTTCTTGAAAAAGTACTTTCTTTTCTGTTGGTTTATGAGACTTAATGACTTCAATCACATGTTACTTGCTACCTGTGACAACACTTCAATTTGTCGTCACATGGATTTGTGTAGCAAGTAACATAAATAAAGTTCTACTCTCTTATTCATTTGGCTTGAATTTTTTTTTATCATTACTTTACAATATACACATGGAATGTTTCTTTGAAGAAATAAACATTTGTTTGCTGTTTCTGAGATTTTCTTTTATGGTAGGCAATTGTGTGCGAGTGAGGCAACGACGTATGTGTAGGTGATGATACAAAATTAAGCATAACACATGTGTTATTACTAAAGTGTCAAAAGCAATTATACCAGATTATTCTAGCAATGTGACTTTATTTATTTCTGCTTTATGAAGATGATCTTTGCTTTACTCTTCACACAGCATAGTACTTTATGTTGTCACGTGTCACAAGTAACATGCCTCCTGAAGCCAATTTAAAATTGTGATAAATCATAATCTAAGCTAATGTATCTATAAATTCACAGTCATTTTATTGGAGTTGAAAGGAAACAGAAAAGGTCAAAAGAATGGCTGACAATGACATTTTATTTTTCACTTGCTTGGAAAGCACCTTTTGACATTGCCTCATATATACATCGCTTGTCAGGTCTGCATTAGAGTATAGCTCAATTGTATGGGACACCTACCACCAGAAAGACATTGACAAGCTGGAGGGAATCCAACGCCGCTCCGCTTGCTTCATAAAGCAGGATTACTCATCAAGAAACCCAGGCTGCGTCACTGATATGCTTCATGACCTACATCTGACACCGCTACATGAGAGACAGAAACATCATCGACTGATGTTCCTGCATAAAATCATCAATGGACACTAACTTCCCGGCTGTAGAGGCAGAGGATTTCATCACTCCTGCCAGAAACAAGAGGCCAGTGAGACCAACAAGATCAGAAGGTTCACAGTCTCAAAACATCATTGACTAGCCTAACGTTCCTGCATAAAATCATCAATGGACACTTCCCGGCTGTAGAGGCAGAGGATTTCATCACTCCTGCCAGAAACAAGAGGCCAGTGAGACCAACAAGATCAGAAGGTTCACAGTCTCAAAACATCACAGCACAGTTTGCAAGGAACAACACCCGCTGCTACAACATCGAGTTCAGCAACACAGAAGCATACAAGAACAGCTTCTGTCCACGAACGGTGCGAGACTGGAACAGCCTCAATGATGACACCGTGGGAGCTCAGACGATCGAGACTGGGACAGCCTCAACAATGACACCGTGGGAGCTGAGACGATCAAGACTGGAACAGCCTCAACGATGACACCGTGGGAGCTGAGACGATCGAGACTGGGACAGCCTCAACAATGACACCGTGGGAGCTGAGACGATCAAGACTGGAACAGCCTCAACGATGACACCGTGGGAGCTGAGACGATCAAGACTGGGACAGCCTCAACGATGACACCGTGGGAGCTGAGACGATCAAGGCCTTCAAGCTTCGCCTCTCGTCTCCAACAACAAATGACTAAAAAATTAGATATTTATTATTCATATTTATCTTTCTTATTTATTCATTTTTATGCTCTCCCCCAATTTTTTTTCTGTTGGTGTACTATAACCAGAATTTGTTCTTCGGCCAACGTACCGGATGCAGATGCAGATGTGTCTGATATTGACACAGCGCTTTCAACTTCAATAATTGAAGTTCTGTTAGGACCAAAGCCTGCAACAAATGGTTGGGGGTGGGTAGTGTGTGTGTGGTGGGGGGGGGGGGGGGGGGGGGGGGGGGGGGTGAGGCTACTGTGTACTGTAAATTAAAGCAATTTATTGGTTCCAGCATTTTTAATCGAAGTATGCATCTAAAAAAAGTTAGCAGTATACAAATAGTTGTTTGGGTGAATTAAAAATGTTATAAGATTGGCAATATATTTTAATAATCTATCTCTGACATGTATAATTTCACCAGCTGACTCTGCTTTTGAAGATCTATAGAACTAACACTGTAAATTATACAGCAACAAAGAAACGAGATACAGTGCTGTTAATGATTCATGCATTCTTTCTTTCTTTCATTGTCAGCATCTTCCTGTTCAAACTGAAAACATGGCTGCCGGATGGAGAAAACAAACACCCAGACACCCCCACATTGATTAAGACAAAGAGAGAAAAATGATCTGATGAACATCTCAAGTAAAAACAGAAACAAACCTCCAGATCTGTGACAAGCGAGGATGCAGCCGGGTGTGTCAAAGATGGCGTCCAGCGGGTGGAGGGTGCACCCCATGGAGGAGATGAATGTGACGGGGGCCGCGGCTGCCGTCAGCACCAGCGGCTACGGCGGCATGATCAGCAAGCCCAGCCTGAAGAAACCCGCCAGGGAAACCACTGAAGACAACAGCAGGTCCCTGTTTGTTTGTGTGTTTTGTTTGGTTTGTTAACGTTTTTCACTCTTTTTGCAAACCGTTTTGTTTGTTTGTTGATGTTTTCTGCAAACACCGTTTTGTTGGTTAACGTTTTTCACTCTTTATGCAAACCGTTTAGTTGGTTTGTTAACGTCTTTCACTCTTTATGCAAACCGTTTTGTTTGTTTGTTGATGATTTTTGCAAACACCGTTTTGTTTTTTGTTTCTTGATGTTTTTTAAAACACCGTTTTGTTTCTTGTTGATGTTTTTGCAAACACTGTTTTATTTTTTGTTGATGTTTTTGCAAACCGTTTTGTCTAGTAACGTTTTTGTAAAGCCTATTTTGTTAACGTTGCAAACCGTTTTGTTTCAAATGTTTGTTGACATTTTTGCAAACCGTTTTGTTTGTTTGTTGACATTTTTGCAAACCGTTTTGTTTGTTGACATTTTTGCAAATCGTTTTGTTTGTTTGTTGACATTTTTGCGGCAGGTCTCTGGAGTGTCTGTCTGTCTGTCTGTGTGCGGCAGGTCTCTGGAGTGTCTGTCTGTCTGTGTGCGGCAGGTCTCTGGAGTGTCTGTCTGTGTGCGGCAGGTCTCTGGAGTGTCTGTCTGTCTGTGTGCGGCAGGTCTCTGGAGTGTCTGTCTGTCTGTGTGCGGCAGGTCTCTGGAGTGTCTGTCTGTCTGTCTGTGTGCGGCAGGTCTCTGGAGTGTCTGTCTGCGGCAGGTCTCTGGAGTGTCTGTCTGTCTGTGTGCGGCAGGTCTCTGGAGTGTCTGTCTGTCTGTGTGCGGCAGGTTTCTGGAGTGTCTGTCTGTCTGTGTGCGGCAGGTCTCTGGAGCAGGCGTACTGGCTGGGCATGAGGAAGAAGATGGGTCTGTCCCGGCTGGACAGAGAGGCCCCAACAGAAGCCGACAACAGTGAGGAGAACTATTATGCGGTAAGGACACCGATTACTGCATGGCTGCTTCTCTCCACGCTATGTCACTATGTGACAGGATGAGTTTTTTGGGCAGTGGCCTCTTGCATGCATGAATTTAACCCCTTCACTTTTTATATGCAGGCATGAAAACATCTCCGCCTTCTCTGCCTAATTTTTTTTCCGAAATCGACCAATCTCCGCCTTAAAAAAAAAATCTCCGCCTAAAAATGTTTTTGAAAATCGAATAAAAACTCGGCATGCTGGGTCTTTAAATGGCATGATCATCATTTCGCGCCTTCTCCTCCTCCCTACGTCATCACTTCCAAATTGGCGTCTGAAGAGCAAGCCATGCATGAAGAATGGGTGAAAAAGAAGAAGAAAGTTCTGACGTAAGTTATTTGTGTGTGAAATTTTTTTGGGTAACAGTCCCCCCCCCCCCCCCCATGATGTTCGCTGAACAGGACTTCTGACGGCAGCTGAAAATCCAGGTGGAAGGATTTCTCGGCTGAAAAAATCTCCTGTTTTTTGGAGAACAGTAGTTTTCATGCCTGATATGGGTATGTACGTATGTTTGCAGTGCTTTTTATATGGGTATGTACGTTACGTTACGTATGTTTGCAGTGCTTTTTTTTAATAATATGAATTGGCCTTTTTGCGTTTTGTTCACAGTTTCTGAAGCGAATGGCTCAGTATGTGTCGGCCAACTTTCACCAACGAGAGTGCATGATGTTCATCCCCAAACCCAACCAAAATGTCACCATGAATAAAGAACTGAAGTGAGTGGGGAGAGAGACAGAGGGTGGGATGGGGGGAGAGTGCATGATGTTCATCCCCAAACCCAACCAAAATGTCACCATGAACAAAGAACTGAAGTGAGTGGGAAGAGAGACGGGGATGGGGGGGTGGAGAGTGCATGATGTTCATCCCCAAACCCAACCAAAATGTCACCATGAACAAAGAACTGAAGTGAGTGGGAAGAGAGACGGGGATGGGGGGGTGGAGAGTGCATGATGTTCATCCCCAAACCCAACCAAAATGTCACCATGAACAAAGAACTGAAGTGAGTGGGAAGAGAGACGGGGATGGGGGGGTGGAGAGTGCATGATGTTCATCCCCAAACCCAACCAAAATGTCACCATGAACAAAGAACTGAAGTGAGTGGGAAGAGAGACGGGGATGGGGGGGTGGAGAGTGCATGATGTTCATCCCCAAACCCAACCAAAATGTCACCATGAATAAAGAACTGAAGTGAGTGGGAAGAGAGACGGGGAGGGGGGGGTGGAGAGTGCATGATGTTCATCCCCAAACCCAACCAAAATGTCACCATGAACAAAGAACTGAAGTGAGTGGGAAGAGAGACGGGGAGGGAGGGGGGGGGTGGAGAGTGCATGATGTTCATCCCCAAACCCAACCAAAATGTCACCATGAACAAAGAACTGAAGTGAGTGGGAAGAGAGACGGGGAGGGAGGGGGGGGGTGGAGAGTGCATGATGTTCATCCCCAAACCCAACCAAAATGTCACCATGAACAAAGAACTGAAGTGAGTGGGAAGAGAGACGGGGAGGGAGGGGGGGGGTGGAGAGTGCATGATGTTCATCCCCAAACCCAACCAAAATGTCACCATGAATAAAGAACTGAATCGGAGAGACACACAACCATTTATATAAAACTTGGAGAATACCTATTCATGAAACTTGGATCATGGAGATTTGTAAAATTAATATGCCATAGTGAGGGAAAATTATAAAGCGCCAGGAATAACATTCAAACAATAGGAAAAAAAAACATTTGGGAAAATCTGTGGTGTAGTATTTATTGGGCAGATATTTCAGAACCACTTGTCCTTTGACAACGGGAGAACATGGTTATTTATTTATTATGCCACAGTGAGGGAAAATTATTAAGCAATTGGAGATAGTTTTTTGAATAACATGGTTATTTATTTGATGCTACATTTTTATTTTTGTTTTGGCAGGTGTCACTGTGGGGAGGTTCTGTCGGCCCACTCGTGGTCCCACCCTCGCAAAGAACCGTTCAACGTGTACGCACATGTACATGAAGGTAGGGGCACATGCGTTGCAGTGCATTATTTTGCATTGTATGGTATTGTACACACAGTTTGGGACAGTGGGTGGATGCCTTGTGCCTCCATACCAGGAGCTGGACGACCCCACCCCCTCCACGACGGCACGAGGCTCTCCCAGTGGGGATAACGGGATGGGGGGGGTGTCTTTCGTAAAAATAGTTCCCCCACCTTCTTGAAGTTCTGTGCTTGTAGCTTCCTCTAATCTGTCATTCTCTTTGACTCTGCCTTTTCCCTTTGTTTTCTATCATCTACTATCTTTGTGACTTGTTGGTCCATTCTCCTGCTTTTTTTTCAAAAAAAATCTTCTTAATAATTTTTCTTCTTTGAACTCCAAAATCGGAATGTGTCGGCTGTACGCAGCGGGGAGAACAGTGAAAACTGAAAACCGGACACATACTTACCTAACCCATTATGGCCATATGGCCTGGGAACACAGAAGAAGAAGAAGTACACACATTTAGAAGAAGGTAGGTCCATGTATGTATGTAGATGTGAATGCAGGCTGTCACAGATGATGTAGTACAGTCGACCCCCTCACGAACGGCCCTCTGATTTACGACCTCCCCTCTTTTACGACTGAAATATGAATGACGGATCGTTTTTCTTCTAAAACTTGCCTCCTCATTTACGACTCCCCCTCTAACGCGTTTTACGACCGTAAATCTTGTTGATTTTACGACCGATGCAACACATTCTGACAATTATCAGTCGTCACTGAGCAGTTTATGATCAAAGTTTGAACTGAAACAGTCGCGATCGTGTCGATCTTTACGAACTCTGTGCACACGTAGGCCTAAAACGGAAGTCAACTCCCAAGTTGAAACTAGGTGATCGGTCACACTCCATAAGTTGGAACTCAGTGAATGGTCTCACTTTACAAAAAATAAGTTGAAAAGCAGCTCCTTTCCGTTATCAAACTGATAAATCGGCGTTAGTGCGTGCACTGAAACACTCACTGAATGCAAACAACTCACAAAATCCGATAAATGAAAGCAGCTGACGCATTAGCGTTTGCCGTGATTTCGTATTTGCGGTGTGTGCTGCGCCATTTTGTCAGCCGAGTTGTATGCGCGGTAAAAGTTCCGTGTGTGCAAACTGTGACTGCAAATGAACTGCCAGAGCGTAAAATGGCGAAAATTAGGTCTGTACTGTTGTTATGTGTAGTTTGTGTGTGAGTGCAACACGGGCCGTCGAGCACACTTTCTGTTTTCGCCCGTTTTCGCTCATTTTCGTATATTAGCTAGACCGCGGATGTTTCATTCAAGAATGACGGAGAAAGCATGTTTTAGTTTTAGTGTATGCATGTGCTGTGCGTCATATACGGTGTAGTGAGTCACTGAGTGCATTGTTTTGGTCACCCCTGATTTAAGACCCCCCTCTTTTACGACCGATTTTTCGCGATTTTTTGAAGGTCTTAAAAGAGGGGGTCGACTGTAAATGTAACGAGGTCAAAGTTAAAGGTTAGGGGTGGGGGTGCATTTTGGTGCAGAAAGGATTTTGTGTCTGTATAGTGTTCACAGCTGTTCCGGGAGGAACTTTTCTTCTGCATTCCCAGGCCATATGGCCATACTGGGTAAGGTACGTATGTGTCCGATTTTCGGTTTTCACTGGTCTCCCCGCTGCATACAGCCGACACATTCCGATTTCGGAGGAGCTCAAGGGAGAAAAATTATTTGGAAGATTTTTTTGAAAAAAAGGCAGGAGAATGGGCCAATAAGTCAGAAAGATAGTAGATGATAGAAAGCAAAGGGAAAAGGCAGAGTCAAAGAGAGTGGTAGATTAGAGGAAGATACAAGCACAGAACTTCCAGAAGGTGGGGGAACTATTTTTGGGAAAGACCCCCCGGTATCCCCACGGGGAGGGAGGAACTTTTAATTTCAGGACTTTTTTCAAGCCAACTTCACATGAGATCCATTTAATAAACAACAGTCAAGAATAATGCTAGGCCTATATATAGCATGCAAGAAAATGAGTTATATTCAGGATCCCGTGTCAGATTTTCACTCATGAGAATTTGTATTTATGTTTGCGATAAAAAAGGTGTATTATTTAAGAACATTTTCTACTAAATAAGTTGCATGGTTCTGTTAAACAAAAATATTTTTTACCGTAAATCTGATGGAAGAAATATATTAAAAATACTGTGAAGAACATACAGCAACAATATTTTAAAGAAGAAATGCTTGGTGTAGTTTTAATCTAAGATTTCTAGATTCAGTCATTTAACTAAACAGCTCAAATTTGTGTGCAACGGAACAGCTGTGTGTTCGGTTGCTTCATCTGCATCTGTCACCTTCTCCCTTTCTCAGAGTTCATCGAGCTAGCCAGCAACCCAACTGCCAAACCCCCAGAGTTTTTAGCCAAGGTTCCGTGGGAGGCCAAGAAATACGTTATGTTAAATCTTTTCCACATTATTTACATGTTGTCGTTTTTTATAGAGTTAATTGAGCTAGCCAACAACCCAATTGCTAAGCCCCCGGAGTTTTTAGCCAAGGTTCCGTGGGAGGCCAAGAAATATGTTATGTCAAATCTTTTCCACATTTACATATTTTTTCCAGAGTTCATTGAGCTAGCCAACAACCCAACTGCCAAACCCCCTGCCAAACCCCCAGAGTTTTTAGCCAAGGTTTTTAGCCAAGGTTCTGTGGGAGGCCAAGAAATAATATTATGTTATGTCAAATCTTTTCCACATTTACATATTTTTTACAGAGTTCATTGAGCTAGCCAACAACCCAACTGCCAAACCCCCGGAGTTTTTAGCCAAGGTTCCGTGGGAGGCCAAGAAATATGTGGAGACCAGGCCCACCTTCACCTGGGGCAAGATGAACTTCAACGTCGAGTCCACCGGGGGCAGAAAACCCGCCAAGGTAGGGTTTTTTGTTGTTGTCTAATGTCACAGTTGACGGGAAAAGATGTTGAATTAAAGGTTCATTGTCCCAGGGACCCCCATTTGGGGGTCTATGAAGCTCTAAGATTCTAAAGGACCGTCTAAAAGAATGTGCAGGGGGTCCCAGGGATGCACTAGAAAAATTATTTTTAGCAATCATAATGCCACTGGGACCCTCTATCCCACCTCTAGGACCCTCTATTCTGTAAGTGAAGGAGTCCCTGGGACCCCTTGTTTTGCGGGACGATTGGGAGCCCTGTTGTCCCCCCGTGGGGATACTGGGGGGATCTTTTGTACAAATAGTTCCCCCACCTTCTGGAAGTTCTGCGCTTGTAACTTCCTCCAATTCTGTCATTCTCTTTGACTCTGCCTTTTTCCCTTTGCTTACTGTCGTCTGCTATCTTTCTATCACTGGTCCATTCTCCTGCCTTTTTTTTCTATGAATACTTACAAAGACTTCTTCAGCCGAAGTCGGACATGCCGGGCCTATTTCTTAGTTAGGCGTATAACGGCAGCATGACGCATCTACGCTCATATGACAGGAAGCTGTCTCAGTGAACGAAGAAGAAGAAGAAGAAAGGTTCATTGATTCCTTTTTCTAGTTTTGTTTCGTTTCGTTTTGTATGCTTGGATTTACTTTCTGCTGTCTGTCTATGCTGGAAAATTGCTAAGTCAAAACTGAAAGGACTGGAATTTTATTTTAAAATACAGTGGAACCTCCCTTATAAGACCTTACAAATTCATCCAAAATGAGGTCTTATTAGGGAGGGGTCTTATAAGGGAGCTAGTTTTAATACTTACAAAGAAGGGCAATGTCTCAGAGAAGTAGGTCTTATGTGGGAGGGAGTCTTATAATGGGAGGTTTTATAAGGGAGCTTCCACTGTAGCTGATATTATAGGAAAGAATAATAGTTTTTGCCATGAGAAGGATACCAACATAAAGTTATTGTGAATTAACCGATTTTTGTGTGGTACTCACTTTTGAGTAAGCTACTTAACCGATTTTTGTGTGGTACTCACTTTTGAGTAAGCTACTTAACCGATTTTGACTCACTTTTGAGTAAGCTACTTAACCGTTTTTTGTGGTACTTTTTTTTGAGTAAGCTACTTAACCGATTTTTGTGTGGTACTCACTTTTGAGTAAGCTACTTAACCGATTTTTGTGGTACTCACTTTTGAGTAAGCTACTTAACCGATTTTTGTGGTACTCACTTTTGAGTAAGCTACTTAACCGATTTTTGTGTGGTACTCACTTTTGAGTAAGCTACTTAACCGATTTTTGTGGTACTCACTTTTGAGTAAGCTACTTAACCGATTTTTGTGTGGTACTCACTTTTGAGTAAGCTGCTTTCCACTGTGTTTGTCTCCATGTCTTTCTAACATTATTTCTCATTCTGTGGCAGAATATTGGTTAAGTCTGTTAAGTCAAGTTGGGTGTTTTCTTCTTACAAGGATGTATGTAGCATCAGTTCTCACTTTAGTGATGGGTAGAACTCATTGCGAAATAAATCGCTTGAAGTCTAAACATTGGGTTAACTTGTGTGTGTGTTTGCATTTTGCAGTATCTGCGGCTAAGCACCGAGGGCAGCATTGACGTACTAGATGTAGCAATAAAGGGAATATTTGCAGTGTTTAAGCCTTTCACCGCCAGCCATATTTCAGACAAAAAGTCACATTAAGTTTACCTGGGTAGAGAACAAAATCCATTTGTGGTATCGGGGATTCCCCTGTAAAATAAGGTCTATCCTTACTTCCTGAAACTAAGACAATAGGGTCTTTGGATAATAGACCCCAATTTGATGCTTTTTAGTGACATAGGTGTTAAATCACTGTGGTGCTAAAATGCGACATTGGCGGTGATAGGGCTAAGGCTGAGCAGCGATTACAGCATTGATGCTTGCCTTGAATTCATGGAGCACTATTGGCACATCATGAAGACACCCCCCCCCCCCCCCTAACCTCGTCATCTGCATACTAGATGTTGCAATAAAGGGAATATTTTGTGTGTACTTTTTTTAGCAGTATTTACTTAAGGCTAAGCAGTGAGGACAGTATTGCAGGGATGCAACCTTGCCTTGGATACAATGCGGAGCCTGTTTTTCCAAATTTTGACCACAACAAAAAATTGGATTCAGAGTTCAAGGGGAAAAACAAGTGTTGAGCTCTCACTTTACAAGCCTGGAATAAACTTCAAATTGAGTATGATTTTGCTTTTTCTTCAGCTGCAAGGGGGCATTGACCCCCTGACCCCACAGGGGTCCTGCCAGAGGACTAAGCGGCCCCTGGACCCCTGCCTTACCTGTTTTTGGATTTTCTCCTTTTGCATCCATGGTATTGACATGTACCTAGAGTTTATGGAACACTTCTGGCACACCCTGAAGACACCCCCCTCCCCTTTCTCATCATCTGCGTACTAGATGCAATAAATGAAATATTGTGTGTGTGTGTTTTCAGTACCTTCGGCTGAGCAGCGATGACAGCATTGACGCGTGCCTGGAGTTCATGGAGCACTATTGGCACATCATGAAGCCACACCCCCCGAACCTTGTCATCTCGGTGGTGGGCGGAGCCAAAAACTTCCGGCTGGGCGGAGAGATGAGAGACACCTTCGCCAACGGACTCATCAAGGTGGGTCACTCTGTCAGGGGGGAAAGTCGATCAGGACTGCTCCTGAAACCAGGATTGGAAAAGCTGATAGACAGAGTCTTCAGGATCGGCCATCTTGTCATCCGGAACCACCGTCTTATAAAGTCAAACGTTTCTGCCAACGTTGATGTAACTTGTATTTGTAACAATGTGGCGGTACCATAGCTGATGAGGTTTAACCGAGGCGTGGTTACCGCTACACCTATCTTTATTGTTAAAAACTCGGGACTTTACTGGTGTTGCACTGCCTCCGGGCATTGCAGCCAGTATTGTTCCCACCATCTTTGTATTTACAAATGTCCCATATGTGTCTATGACCGAGAGGATGTAAAACATCATTTTCTTCACCAACATTGATGGCGAGATGATAGACACGCGATTGTAACGCTATCCCCACCCACCCTGTAAATACACAGACACACACACGTTGGAAATTGTTTTTGATGCGGTCACCACTTCGTGTTTGGGAAGATTCAGAGAACATCGACAGGTGTCGTTTGAGGATTGAGAGAGTGTGTTACTTTCACCCTTGCTCTGTTGTACACCTCAGATGTCGACTGTCATTGCAGGCCTGCGTTTTTCCCAGAAAATAAGAAAATTAGGTTAGGTTAGGTTAGGTACATTATTCGGGCTGCTCTCCCACTTGGAGAGAGCATCGCAGCTAGAGGCGCGCCACCCAATTTAGAAAAAATAGTTTGCATGCGATTTTTTGTGTGACCGATAAGGAAGGAAGGGAGGGGAGTAAATTTTGAGCAAATGACAACTTTTTCGTTGCCACTGGGTTTTAACGTGTGCTAAGTGCATGGGCACACGGGACCTCGGTTTATCGTCTCATCCGAAAGACTCCACATTCAGACCGCAAGGCCTAGTGCAGAATGAGAGGAAAAATCCCCTGTACCCAGGTTCGAACTCGGGTTTACTTGACACGAAGCGAACGCGCTACCACTGTGCCACTCTATTCTTTTTGTGGACGTTGTGTTCCAATAATGCAATTTTCCCCTGCCTGCTTAAACTAAGATTGCCTCCATAAGGCTTAATTAATGGCCATGATCGTCGTCTCTACCATAACACATGTGTTTTGCACATTCCTCCATAAGGCTTAATTAATGGCCATGATCGTCGTCTCTACCATAACACATGTGTTTTGCACATTCCTCCATAAGGCTTAATTAATGGCCATGATCGTCGTCTCTACCATAACACATGTGTTTTGCACATTCCTCCATAAGGCTTAATTAATGGCCATGATCGTCGTCTCTACCATAACACATGTGTTTTGCACATTCCTCCGAAATCAGAATGTGTCGGCTGAATACAGTCGACCCCCTCTTTTAAGACCTTTGAAAAATCTTGAAAAATCGGTCGTAAAAGAGGGGGGTCTTAAATCAGGGGTGACCAAAACAATGCACTCACTACACCGTATATGACGCACAGCACAAGCATATGTCTCCTCACTACTTTCACCCTTTGCTCAAGAGTGAGCGTCACACGTTTCCTTTTTTTACCCACATCGCTACACTGTGCTTTCTCCGCCATTCTTGAATGAAACATCCGGAGTAGCGCGGCTTGAATTAGCGCAGAGAAATCTCGTGAGATCGGACCCTCGCGAGATCGGACCCTCGCGAGATTGACATTGGCTAACAACAGTGGTACCCCAGCTGTGCGTCGGCTCGAACTGAGGCCGAGAAGGATAGATATCATACGTTTTTGCGACTGATAATTGTCAGAATGTGTTGCATCGGTCGTAAAATCAACAAGATTTACGGTCGTAAAACGCGTTAGAGGGGGAGTCGTAAATGAGGAGGCAAGTTTTGAAGAAAAATGATCCGTCATTCATATTTTGGTCTTAAAAGAGGGGAGGTCGTAAATCAGAGGGCCGTTCGTGAGGGGGTCGACTGTACAGCGAAGAGACCGGTGAAAACTGAAAACCGGACACATACGTACCTCACCCATTATGGCCGTATGGCCTGGGAACGCAGAAGAAGAAGAAGCACAGGGACATGAATTTTTATCGATTTCTTGTCATTTTGTTTTATTGAAACAACGGCACATGAATGTTTTTTGTTCACTGTTTTGCATGCTTTCGAAATCTCATGTGCGTGTTTCTATGAGATTGAATCATACAATGGAGACACCCGAACACCCACTTAAGAACCGTAAATATTTCGATTTTTAATCTTTGTCGCATACACCCAACCACGGACTGAACTATAAAACTTCCTAGCATACAAGTTGGAAAATGCATCATTAAAACAATTCACCTTAAAACAAATACTGAGATTGAATCGCAGGCGTTGCCACTTCTTAATTTCTCAATCTTTGAGAGAATAAAGTTCTTTGAGTTTTGATTTCTATTGATTTCCTTTTGAGTCTATAGTATGATAGTTGTTCGGTTGTGTGTGTGTTGCGTCCATGGTCTAATCTCCAAACTTTAATGTTGGCATTTTCTCAGGAAATCGAAGGTGTACAATGTTCAAACTTTGCATACACATACATGTAGATGTTTATGCAAGCTTTCAAACAATAATGATTTGAATAATTAAATACTTAAAACAACCCTGTAAAGAGATAACAAACAAATAACATTTTAGATTAGTGGGTTAGAGAGTATTCAACAGGCAACACGAGTTAAGAAACTTATCAACACTGAAAGCTTCGATAGCTCATTGGTAGAGTGTCTGTCTGTCATGCCAATGGTTCCGGGTTCGATTCTCGGCATGGGCACTTTTAAAATAAAAATAAAAATGTTTTATTATTTTTTAAAAGTTGTATCCATTAACGATAGTTTCATTTTTACTTTAAGATTTTATTGGCAATCTTGTTCTTTAGACACCCCCTCAATCTTTGTTGTTGTCCCACATGTGCTTGTTCGAATGAGCCTTGAAGGCTTTGCCTCTTGTTTGTTTGTTTTTTCTCCGAAAACGTGGGGATTTTTGTGCAGGCGGCGAAAACGACCAACGCGTGGCTGATAACGTCCGGGTTCAATATGGGTGTGATGAAGAGTGTGGGGCAGGCCGTGCACGAGGGCCAGGCCTTCAAGTGGGACAACGACCGCATGACCCACCTGCTGAGGTGCATCGCCATAGCGCCCTGGGGCTACGTCTACAACAAGAGGTTCCTGGAGGGGAAGGACTGGATGGTAAATTATGATAGTAATCGTAGAGGTAATATTGATCGTTATGATGGTAAATTATGATAGTAATCGTAGAGGTAATATTGATCGTTGTGATGGTAAATTATGATAGTAATCGTAGAGGTAATATTGATCGTTGTGATGGTAAATTATGATAGTAATCGTAGAGGTAATATTGATCGTTGTGATGGTAAATTATGATAGTAATCGTAGAGGTAATATTGATCGTTATGATGGTAAATTATGATAGTAATCGTAGAGGTAATATTGATCGTTATGATGGTAAATTATGATAGTAATCGTAGAGGTAATATTGATCGTTATGATGGTAAATTATGATAGTAATTGTAGAGGTAATATTGATCGTTATGATGGTAAATTATGATAGTAATCGTAGAGGTAATATTGATCGTTATGATGGTAAATTATGATAGTAATCGTAGAGGTAATATTGATCGTTATGATGGTAAATTATGATAGTAATCGTAGAGGTAATATTGATCGTTATGATGGTAAATTATGATAGTAATCGTAGAGGTAATATTGATCGTTATGATGGTAAATTATGATAGTAATCGTAGAGGTAATATTGATCGTTATGATGGTAAATTATGATAGTAATCGTAGAGGTAATATTGATCGTTATGATGGTAAATTATGATAGTAATTGTAGAGGTAATATTGATCGTTATGATGGTAAATTATGATAGTAATCGTAGAGGTAATATTGATCGTTATGATGGTAAATTATGATAGTAATCGTAGAGGTAATATTGATCGTTATGATGGTAAATTATGATAGTAATCGTAGAGGTAATATTGATCGTTATGATGGTAAATTATGATAGTAATCGTAGAGGTAATATTGATCGTTATGATGGTAAATTATGATAGTAATTGTAGAGGTAATATTGATCGTTATGATGGTAAATTATGATAGTAATCGTAGAGGTAATATTGATCGTTATGATGGTAAATTATGATAGTAATCGTAGAGGTAATATTGATCGTTATGATGGTAAATTATGATAGTAATTGTAGAGGTAATATTGATCGTTATGATGGTAAATTATGATAGTAATTGTAGAGGTAATATTGATCGTTATGATGGTAAATTATGATAGTAATTGTAGAGGTAATATTGATCGTTATGATGGTAAATTATGATAGTAATTGTAGAGGCAATGTTGATCGTTATGATGGTAAATTATGATAGTAATTGTAGAGGTAATATTGATCGTTATGATGGTAAATTATGATAGTAATTGTAGAGGCAATATTGATCGTTATGATGGTGAATTATGATAGTAATTGTGGAGGCAATATTGTACATAGGAGTCGTGGAGGGAAAGGACACCCATCTCCATAAGATCCAACACAGTGCTTCCTCCCTGTTTCAGTAAATCAACGGATTGAAATACACTACCGTATTTTACAAGGCGCTTTCTAATTATAGGGCACACCCCATGAATTTAACAACAAATCTGAATTTAAGCTTACCCAAGGCGCAACTAATTTTAGATACATGCAAAATGATCAAACGGTATCCAAGATATCGGTATAAAGAAGAACATCTACACTTCGTCATCGTCAGAGAACCCAGAAAAGTTTTGACAAACGCGGAGTAGATTTCTGCAATGAGTTACGGCTCCAGTAGCCTATGTCCGCCATGATTGTTATTGTCTTCAGCTGTCGAAACTGAGGCTGCGACGTCATATCCTGATTCCACACACACTCACACACACCCTTCTCTGTGTGACTATTGTCTGCTTCGTCTTTACTTAACGTAGAAATGCTTCTGGCTTGGATAGTTGACCTGAACACTTACGATATGACTGAAATCCACAACTTTATTCCACCATATTTCAGTCATACACTAGGCGCAACACATTTTAAGGCGCAGGGGTCTCAGTTGAGGATAAAAGTATGGCCTTGTAGTCCATGAAATACAGTACTGTGCTTTGAAGGCAAGGCCTTGTCGCCCAATGCGTGTTACCTCGGTTCCAGGCTTGCCCCTAGTTTAAATAAACACGGTGAAACACAATTCAAAGCAGTGAGAAGTTGGTACGGGCAAGATGATAGCCACTACCTGGTATGAACCAGTCCAACTTCCATGCACACAAACTCGCCCACACACCCAAAAGTGGCGCTGCACTAGCGGTGACATACTCTCCATGTGGGAGCAGCCCTAATTTCACAGAGACAAGTGTGAGTCTCTATCCACAGTACACAAATTCCCCTCATTCTAGCTCCTTTCAGTTTTCCACAGAGAGCTATTTGTTTCAAGTTATTTCTTTTAACAGAGGCAAATATTCTTATCATTGATTGTGGTTAGGGATAGGAAAAGACCTTACAAGTGGTATGCCACCATAAAACAATGTTAACCTAATGGATAAAACACTTTAAATTGGTTTATGCTGGTGACGAGTGCTAACAAAAAGGCATGAACTGAAAGGAGCTGAGAAAAGCTACTGTGAACATATCACTGGGGAAATGCTAACCACACCACACCAATTTGACCTTCAGGGCAAGTCCAAGTCAAACGCGTATTACCGCGCCTCGAACATGATCCTGCACGGGAAGCCGGTGTCCCTGAACCCGGACCACACTCACTTCCTGTTCGTGGACGACGGCATGCGCAACAGATACGGCGGCGTGGCCGAGTTCCGCGCTGGCCTTGAGAAAAAACTCTGCTCACCCAAGTCTGGTATGTGGGGTTTTCTTTTCTTTTTTCGTCTGGCTCTGCTCTACCATACGCAGGCCACTACTAATGACATTTATAATATTGATAATAATGAGCATTTTTTGCGCTTTATCTTTTTTTTGAAAGCCCTGAGTGCTTGCAATTATAAATGAATAAACAAGCAAGCAGTATAAATTGTTTTACGTATCCACACAGACACATACCATATTTTGCGAAATACAAGGCGATGCTTTTTTCCTAGACTGAGACCCCTGTGCCTTATAATGGGGGGTGCGCCTTATAATCAGATGCACCTTTTAGTCTGTACAATACGGTACACACACGCACACATGCATGTACACACACATGCACACACAACATATACATGCGCAAACCACACACACGCACACATGCGCACGGAAGGGACAAATTACTTTGAAAAGAAATGAAGCAGGCTATGATTTGAAGAGAGTGGTCTTGAGAGAAGACTTCAATGAAGAAAGGGAGTTGACTGAACGGAGAGGTAAAGGGAGTCTATTCCAAGTGGAGGGGGCCTGGAAAGAGAAGGAGCGTTCGCCAAGAGTCCTGATGCAGTAACGAGGGATCTGGAGGAGAGAAGTGTCAGAGGAGGAGTGTAACTGTCTAAGAGGTGTGTAAACATTCAGAAAATCAGCGAGATAAGGATCCAGACCATTCAGGGATTTGTAACAGAGCAGAGAGAGCTTGTAGTCGATGCGCTTTCCAACAGGAAGCCAGTGAAGAGATTCAAGCATAGGGGTAGAGTGAGAGAATTTGGAGCACCTCAATACAAGGCGAGCAGCATTGTTCTGAATTTTCTGCAATCTGGTGAGAACAGTTTGTGGGCAACCAGCAAGAAGGGAATGACAGTAATCTAGTCTGGATAGTGCAGAGGCAGAGAAGACAGTTTTGGTAGCGTCCTGGGAAAGATGTCTTACAGATCCGACGCACCGAAGCTGTATGTAACAAGCACCACAGACAGAGGAATAGAGTCTTAGTCACGGAACCAGCATGAGTTGAAATCCTCCGAGGGCGACACTATGTCCCAAAAAAAAACCTGACTAAAAAAAAAAAGCATTAGAATGATTCATTGAACGACTGATTGATTGATAAAATGAAACTGTTCATTGCTCGCTCTCTCTCTCTCTCTCTCTATCTCTCTCTCTCTCTCTCTCTCTCTCTCTCTCTCTCCCCTCCCTCCCTCCCTCCCCCCCCCTCCATCCTCTCTCTCTCTCTCCTCTCTCTCTCTCTCTCTCTCTCTCTCTCTCTCTCTCTCTCTCTCTCTCTCTCTCTCTCTCTCTCTCTCGATTTTCCTGTGTCTCAATGTAATGTTCATTTATAGTATTAGTTATGTATTGCATGCTTAGAACCAAGGACAGAATGGAAGACTAGGCCCAGACTAAATTCTTATCCTTGTAAAATAAAGTGTGAAGTCTCTCTCTCTCTCTCTCTCTCTCTCTCTCTCTCTCTCTCTCTCTCTCTCTCTCTCTCTCTCTCTCTCTCTCTCTCTCTCTCTCTCTCTCTCTCTCTCTCTCTCTCTCTCTCTCTCTCTCTCTCTCTCTCTCTCTCTCTCTCTCTCTCTCTCTCTCTCTCCCCCCCTCCCCCATCCAACCCCAATGTATCTTCCTATGTCTCTTTGTGCTTTTTGTAATCACCATATATTTGTTGTTATCTCCCCCCCCCCCCCCCCTTTTTCCTACTTGATACGGGCAGAAAGGCCTAATCAATCAAAATAAAAATTGGATTGGATTGAATATCTCTCTCTCTCTCTCTCTCTCTCTCTCTCTCTCTCTCTCTCTCTCTCTCTCTGGCAGAAAACGGCTATGGGATTCCGGTGGTGATGATTGTGGTGGAGGGGGGTCCTGATTCGATCCAGGACGCCTGTCAGTCACTGATGAAGGGCACCCCGGTGGTGGTGTGCACGGGGACAGGGAGGGCTGCAGACTTCCTCACCGAGGCTCACAAGTACACCTTCAAGGACAGAAAGTGAGACACTGTTGGGGAGAGAGAGAGGGGGGAGAGAGAGAGAGAGGAGGAGGGGGGGAGAGAGACTTCCTCACTGAGGCTCACAAGTACACCTTCAAGGACAGAAAGTGAGACACTGTTGGGGAGAGAGAGAGGGGGGAGAGAGAGAGAGAGGAGGGGGGGAGAGAGAGAGGAGGAGGGGGGGAGAGAGACTTCCTGACAGGCTCACAAGTACACCTTCAAGGACAGAAAGTAAGACACTGTTGGGGAGAGAGAGAGGAGGAGGTGGGGGAGAGAGACTTCCTGACAGGCTCACAAGTACACCTTCAAGGACAGAAAGTAAGACACTGTTGGGGAGAGAGAGAGGGGGGAGGAGGGGGGGAGAGAGAGACTTCCTGACAGACTCACAAGTACACCTTCAAAGACAGAAAGTGAGAGACTGTTGGGGAGAGAGAGAGGGGGGGAGAGAGAGAGAGAGGAGGAGGGGGGGAGAGAGACTTCCTGACAGACTCACAAGTACACCTTCAAAGACAGAAAGTGAGAGACTGTTGGGGAGAGAGAGAGGGGGGGAGAGAGAGGAGGAGGGGGGGAGAGAGACTTCCTCACTGAGGCTCACAAGTACACCTTCAAAGACAGAAAGTGAGACACTGTTAGGGAGAGAGAGGAGAGGGGGGGGGGGAGGAGAGAGAGAGGAGGAGGGGGGGAGAGAGACTTCCTCACTGAGGCTCACAAGTACACCTTCAAAGACAGAAAGTGAGACACTGTTAGGGAGAGAGGAGGAGAGGAGGGGGGGGGGGGGGAGGAGAGAATAGCAGAGAGGAAAAGACAGAAAAGAATTTTTTTTTAAACCAGGCATGATTACATGTAAGGTATATCTTCAAAGACAGACTTGGAGAGAGAGAGAGGGGGGGGGGAAGAGACAGAAGAGAGATTAAAAAAACAGGCATGATTACATGTAAGGTATATCTTCAAAGACAGACTTGGAGAGAGAGAGAGAGAGAGAGAGAGAGAGAGAGAGAGAGAGAGAGGAACACTTCGTCTATGAGGCACACAGTTTCCTTGAGCATTCTGTGAGCTTTCTGTACCTTTTGTCGTCTACAATGTGCATTTGTTCACTGCTCATTTTGTATCATGTTCAGCTGCCAGCAATCACATTTCCCAAGGCAAGTGGAGACAATCCTCTGAAAGTGAGCAGCAGAACGAACAAGATTCAAATCTTTTTTGTTGCCTGTCTTTCATGTGGTGGCTCTCCCCCGCGGGATTCCACCTTGTCGTGGTGGGGGAGCTTTAAATTAAGAGTAGCCCCTCATCCCCATTTGTGATTCTCTCCATCCTCATTTACAAATTATGATATGCTGGGTTTTTTTTTTATTGTTCACTGACTTTCACGCGTGATACCTTACGCACTTCAGTGGGCACATGTTGCCCATTCTGCAGTGCATATTTGCTTATATGGCCTTTTATATCTATATTTTTTTTACTAGGATGTGTTTGTTATCCTTTTTTACTGTTTTTTTTAACCTGGATCCAATAAGTAGAGTAGAGTGGCTCAACGTATTATGAGCTATAGGATACAATGATGAAGATGCCATGTCGTGAATTGTACTGTTTATTTTTTTTTTTTTTTTCAGGTTTTTGGACGTTGTTAAGAATCATTGATGTGTGTTTTGTTATACGTGGTCGAACTTTACGCGGTAACAGTCCTGAGATAACCATAGCTGTTGACGGGATTATAACAGACTAACTAACTAAATGTAGTAACTACAGCATCATGTTCATTATGTGGTGCATTTTCCCTGATCGTTTTCCATTATTTCACAAATCACCACACAGCACTAGAAAAGATTATGGAGGGAAAACATGAGCAAGCACTTGACTGTTCATCCTTATGAGAACTTTGACATTTTTCAGAAATTCTCAGCAAGAAAATGTGTTGTTTGTTTTACACACAAAAGGGAATTAATTGAGGACAAAAAGAGAATGTAAGGACATGTGTCTGTTAGTGTTCAATGAGGTGTACAAATACTGTATTAAAAGGGGTAGAGACGTTTTATTTATTATTTGGTATATTCTAGTAATGGAGATTTCTCTATGAAATTTGGGCTGCTCTTCCCTGGAGAACGCGTCACTGCAAGTGCAGCGCCTACCCTTTTCTTTTTTCTTTCTTTTTTTTTTTTTGGGGGGGGGGGCAGGGTGAGAAGGAGATGTGGGCACACTTGGGAAACTTAGTTATCAATTTGGTCATACCAGGCAGCAGGATTTCTCCCTTCTCTTACCAACTTTTAACTGCCATGGAATTTTTATGTTCGTAAAGCGCACAGGCCAGACTAGCTTTAAGTCCCCATCCAAAGGACTCGACACTCGGTTCGATTTTCCTATCAAACTAGAAAGAAAGGGCGAGGCCGGGATTCGAACTCGGGTCACTCACGTTGCAGTCACGCATTGAAATTGGCAGGCGAACGTCTTAACCACTCTGCCGCCTCCCCCTTATATCATTCGCATCGCAATGATTTTTAATTATTGAAAAAACTCACAAATCACTCCAGCCATACACACAAACAAAACAGACATTAACAAATGGAGAAATGAAAGAAGATTACCAGTTTTTACTTCAGGTTTAGACATAGGGAAGTGGTAGATCAGACTTTTTTATATATACACTTTATATAGAAAAACTCTACAGCAATTAGTTAGCCCACTTCAAACCACTACAAACGCATATTAAGAGGCGAAAGTGTGGTCTGAGGGAGCGAAGCGAGTTTAGAAGTGACCAAAGTGTGGTGTGCACACAGATTTATCTCCCTTGAAGCAAATTCATCAAATTGACAGCTATCTATTAATTCCGGCCTACGACCTGAATGAGTTAAAAGAGTTAGAGCAGTTTTATTTATATAAGGGGGTAGAAAATGTACCATTTTTTCTTCTTTTTGTTGCTGTTCAGTGGGGAGTACACGATGAACGAGCGACAGCGTAAGACGCTGGAGGACCGTGTGGCCCGGGCCTACAGCAAGAACTGGGGCGACAAGACCGCGCAGGAACTGGAGAATGTGATGAACAAGATTGACGAGTGTATCAAGAGAAACCACCTGGTGAGAGGGAGAATCGTTGTCATCTTTACCATCATCATCATCTTTATCATCATCATCATCAAGGAGAATGTGATAAATAAGATTGACGAGTGTATCAAGAGAAACCACCTGGTGAGAGGGAGAATCGTTGTCATCTTTACCATCATCATCATCTTTATCATCATCATCATCAAGGAGAATGTGATAAATAAGATTGACGAGTGTATCAAGAGAAACCACCTGGTGAGAGGGAGAATCGTTGTCATCTTTACCATCATCATCATCTTTATCATCATCATCATCATCATCAAGGAGAATGTGATGAACAAGATTGACGAGTGTATCAACAGAAACCACCTGGTGAGAGGGAGAATCGTTGTCATCTTTATCATCATCATCATCATCTATATCATCATTGTCATTGTCATCATAGTCATCAAGGAGAATGTGATGAACAAGATTGACGAGTGTATCAAGAGAAACCACCTGGTGAGAGGGAGAATCGTTGTCATCTTTACCATCATCATCATCTTTATCATCATCATCATCAAGGAGAATGTGATAAATAAGATTGACGAGTGTATCAAGAGAAACCACCTGGTGAGAGGGAGAATCGTTGTCATCTTTACCATCATCATCATCTTTATCATCATCATCATCATCATCAAGGAGAATGTGATGAACAAGATTGACGAGTGTATCAACAGAAACCACCTGGTGAGAGGGAGAATCGTTGTCATCTTTATCATCATCATCATCATCTATATCATCATTGTCATCATCATAGTCATCAAGGAGAATGTGATGAACAAGATTGACGAGTGTATCAAGAGAAACCACCTGGTGAGAGGGAGAATCGTTGTCATCTTTACCATCATCATCATCTTTATCATCATCATCATCATCATCAAGGAGAATGTGATGAACAAGATTGACGAGTGTATCAAGAGAAACCACCTGGTGAGAGGGAGAATCGTTGTCATCTTTACCATCATCATTGTCATCATCATTATTGTCACGGTCATCATCATTGTTGTCATCATCGTTGTCGTCATCATCATCTTAATCATCATTGTCATTATAATCATCATCATAATCATCATCATCGCCATTTTAATCGTCATTGTCATAATCATCATCATCATCATCAACATCTTAATTATCATCATCATTATTATCATCATCATCATCATCATCATCTTAATCGTCGTCGTCATTGTCATCATCATCATCAAGGAGAATGTGATGAACAAGATTGACGAGTGTATCAAGAGAAACCACCTGGTGAGAGGGAGAATCGTTGTCATCATTTTCATCACCATCGTCATCATCATCATCATCACCATCAACATCATCATCATCATCATGATCATCATCGTCATCTTAATCATTTTCATCATCATTGTCATTGTCATCTTTACGATCATTGTCGTCATCATCACCATTATCATTGTCGTCATCATCATCGTTGTCATTGTCATCTTTTTATCATTGTCGTCATCATCATCATCGTCATCATTATCATCATCACTATCTTAATCGTCATTGTCATAATCAACATCGTCTTTGTCTTAATTGTCATAATCATCATCATCTTTGTCTTCATTGTCATCATAATCATCATGTTTTGTCTTCATTGTCATCATAATCATCATCATCATCTTTGTCTTCATTGTCATCATAATCATCATCATCATCTTTGTCTTCATTGTCATAATCATCATCATCTTTGTCTTCATTGTCAATGTCATCATAATCATCATCATAATCATCATCATCTTAATCGTCGTCGTCATTGTTATCATCATCATCAAGGCGAATGTGATGAACAAGATTGACGTGTATCAAGAGAAACCACCTGGTGAGAGGGAGAATCGTTGTCATCTTTACCATCATCATCATCTTTATTATCATCACAGACCTGCCAACCTTTCCGCTTTGAGCAGAATGTCTTCCGCTCAGACTACATTTCTTCCGCCCTTCCGCTCAAGTCCATAAAATTCTGCTTTCAAAACTTTATAAGAAAGTTTATTTGAACACACAAATTCATCGTCTTATATACAGAGCAGCACAGCTGCTGTGCGTATAACCGACTTTCCACTTTCTGTTTGCGCACTTCCGTCAAGATGGCGATTGACACATCGATTCTGTGGAGAAAAGAAAGAGAATAGACCAATATTTCTGCCAAGATTACATGGAAAAGTATCCATTCAGAGATCAAGAAAGTGTGCATCATGCTAGATGTATGATGTGCTCACTACACTTAAAAGTCTCCTATGGAGGGTGTCAAGACATCAAATGCCACATTACTTCTCATCGTCTTATCGAAACTGCAAACTCCCAGACTTCGTCTTCCACCGTTACCGACTTTTTCAGAAGGAAAGGAGAACAAAGATGAACTTAAGTTGATTCATTATCTTCCTTCCAAGTCTTATTATTTAAGTCATCTATGGCACCAACCGTCTTGGTCTGCCCAATTAAAAAGGACAGAGGAACAAACCAAAAGCTTCTATTGTGTTAGGAATAGTTGTGACACTTCCAGACAAGACTAGTTTTAAGCAAGACAAGTTCACAAGGATGAAAATTGCTTGCTTCAAATTATGTTTACGCGCGAAAGGTAAGATGCCGTGTCAAAATTACTCTTAGCTCCCAAAAATTCCTCTTTCCTCATACAAATATTTCTCTTTGGTCTGTTAGGGGGTTGGCAGGTCTGTCATTGTCATCTTTATCATCATTGTCGTCATCGTCATCATTATCATCATCGTCATCATCACCATTGTCATCGTTATCATCATCGTCACCATCATCATCATCATCATCATCTTTGTCATCATCATCATCGTCATCATCATTGTCATCATTATCATCATTGTCACCATCATCATCACCATCATCTTTGTCATCGACATCATCATTACCGTCATCATTGTCATCATCATTGTCATCGTCATCATCATCACCATTGTCATCATTATCATCATCGTCACCATCATCATCACCATCATCTTTGTCATCGACATCATCATTACCGTCATCATCATCATTGTCGTCACCTTATTGCCAAGAACTGGCGCGACAAGGCGACATTGAAACTGGAGAGGGTTAACTTTGATGAGTGAAACAAAAGAGACTGCCTGATGAGAGTGACCATCATCATCATCGTTATCACAGTTGTCATCATCATTTTCATAAATCATCAAGGACCATGTAAAGAACAGGATTGACGAGTGTATCATTGGCGAATGTAACTATCATTATCTTCACCATCATTATCTTCATCATCTTTATCATCGTCATTACCATCTTCATGTCAAGAACTGGGGGGAACAAAGCTTCGCAGGAACTAGAGAAAGCCCAGAACAAAGTTATGAGCGCACCAAGAGAAACCTCCTGGGCCTGTATTCACATTGAGATGGTACAAGCCTTAGGCCGTGTACACTCATTAGCGGATATTCCATGCGGAAACCCGTGCGCAATCCATTAATAAGTGAAACAAAGAAGGGAACAGATTTGAGCACGTGTCCGAATTTCCCCTATATGCATAAACTTTTATCCTTCTTTCTTCCACTTATTTAGGGTTTTCCGTACGGAACTTACGCGTCTAATGT
Source organism: Phymorhynchus buccinoides (assembly GCA_017654935.2). Taxonomy (NCBI): domain Eukaryota; kingdom Metazoa; phylum Mollusca; class Gastropoda; order Neogastropoda; family Raphitomidae; genus Phymorhynchus; species Phymorhynchus buccinoides. Next base: position 4,570,480 of record CM065686.1, read on the forward strand.
GAACCCGGCCTTAGCATCATGTTATCTTAGAAGTCCTTCTAAAGTCCTATTCAATCCTTCTACTTTAGTGGGACTTCTAATATTATGATGATGATAAGTCTCATGCTATCTCATTGTGAATACGGGCCCTGGGCCTGTATTCACATTGAGATAGCATGAGACTTAGCATGATGCTAACTTAGAAGCTCTTCCAATGTCCTATAGGATTTAATAGGACTTTTGGAAGAGCTTCTAAGTTAGCATGATGCTAAGTCTCATGCTATCTCAACGTGAATACGGGCCCAGGTGAATGTTTCAGTTCTGTTGTGAAGTGTCCTCTTTTGTTTTCCTTTTATCATGTGACTGATTTAAAGTTTTCTTGCTGGGTTTGTTCTTGTTCTTGTGGTGGGTTTTTTTTCATATGAAATCATGTGGGTTCAAAGGGTTTTACTGTTTGTTTTTCTGCAGATGATCTTCTTTGATCTGCGGAGGGAAGAGGATCTGGATCTGGCCATTTTGTCTGTACTGACCAAAGGTGAGTGAAACACGGGTCAATCCTTCAGGCTAAGTAGTTTCTGCCTGTTGTCAGGTTTTCAGACACAGGTCTGAAGTGGTTTCTGCCTGTTGTCAGGTTTTCAGACACAGGCATGAAGTGGTTTCTGCCTGCAGTCAGGTTATCGGACACCGGCATGAAGTGGTTTCTGCCTGCAGTCAGGTTATCGGACACCGGCATGAAGTGGTTTCTGTCTGCAGTCAGATTTTCAGACACAGGACTGAAGTGGTTTCTGTCTGCAGTCAGGTTTTCAGACACAGGCATGAAGTGGTTTCTGCCTGCAGTCAGGTTTTCAGACACAGGCATGAAGTGGTTTCTGCCTGCAGTCAGGTTATCGGACACCGGCATGAAGTGGTTTCTGCCTGCAGTCAGGTTATCGGACACCAGCATGAAGTGGTTTCTGTCTGCAGTCAGGTTTTCAGACACAGGCATGAAGTGGTTTCTGCCTGCAGTCAGGTTATCGGACACCGGCATGAAGTGGTTTCTGTCTGCAGTCAGGTTTTCAGACACAGGACTGAAGTGGTTTATGTCTGCAGTCAGGTTTTCAGACACAGGACTGAAGTGGTTTCTGTCTGCAGTCAGGTTTTCAGACACTGGCCTGAAGTGGTTTCTGCATGCAGTCAGGTTTTCAGACACCGGCCTGAAGTGGTTTCTGCATGCATTTCAGGTTTTTTTTAAATATTGGGGGCAGTCTCCTTTTCGCACCTTCCCAAAATTTATTATTATATATTTTATGTGCAAGTTGAGCACAAAAAAATGTCTTCTGTTTTTGAAGACAATAAAATTATTTGATTGCTTGAACCCTCCCCCTTTCTATCTCTGTACCCTAGCGGGAACTAGGCAACCCCTCAACTCCTGCTTTTAGGTTTTCCAGGATTTTGGAGAAGCGCCCATGGATTCATTGTGTATGTGTGCGTGCATGCATGCATGATATCATTTAGTAGTAGTAGCAGTAATTAGGGCTAGAAGTGGGCCTCGCGGCCTTTTACGCCCTTTCTCGTTAGTGACTTTGATTTGTTTCAGGGTGACTTGCTTTCTACAGATAAACTATAAAATTTAACAAAAATATGGAATGGACTTTTTCTTCTTCTTTTTTCTTTTTTAAAATTCATCGAAAGTATAAATTTGACATCATTGTGTCTTTGTCCAGAAGATTTTTGAATATATTTATGTTAGGTGCAGCCTTAATGTTAGTTGACAAATTATTCCAGTATTGAACAACTCGGTTAGAAAAGTAAAACTTGCGAATGTTAGTAACTGATCGTCTTAAAAATAACTTCTCTGTACTATTTCATTTATGCATGTGTTTTTCAACTTTCACATTGAACACTAAAGAAAATGTCAAATTCAACTGGAGTTGGCTCTTCACACACAAGCTGACATGCACACACCCACATCCTCACCCCTAACAGCCACAGACCCACACATGCGCCTGTGCGCCCATATACTGCTCAACAAATGATTTATAACACAACTTTGATATCCATATAGTTTTGTGTTCTACCAGGCAACAATTCTAGCTCCAGACATTGTTTGAATCAACCAGAGCTACCTCTCTCGCACACAGAAACACACGCACGCACACATACATGCACACACATACATAATTTATAATTCATAATAGAAAGAACAGCAACAAGTTTTATTTTTTAGCAGGGTATTTTCTGGTTATATATTTTGTTTCCAGACTGACAATACCTGCCAGTCAGCAAGATAGTGAAGCTCAATGTATTTAACCCTTTCAACGCCAGCCATTTTTTCAGCTAAAAATTTCCATTAACCTTACCTGGGTAGAGAAAAGTTTCTGTCTGCAATATTGGAGATTCCTCTGTGACGTGCATAAAATAAGGCCTGTCCTTCCCTCCCAAAAATAAGAACATAAGGTCACTGGATACCAGACCCTCATTTGATGCCTTTCAGTGACATGGGTGCTAACTCATTGTGGTGTCAAGGGGCGACAGTGGCGATGAAAGGGTTAAATTAACCCTTTCACCGCCAGCCATTTTTCAGCCAAAAAATGCCATTACTAAACTTACTAGGGTAAAGAAGATAAAATCTGCAAGATTGCGAATTCCTCTGTGACGTATAACATTAGGCCTATCCTTACCTTCCAAAATTACGAAAATAGGGTCTTTAGATAACAGGCCCTCATTTGATGCTTTTTAGTGACATGGGTGTTAAACCATTGTGGTGAAAATTTGCGACATTGGCGGTGAAAGGGTTCAATTAGAAATTATATGAATATTTAAACATGTATGTTTCAGCGGAAAACACCTCCAGCACGAAGCATCGTCTGAACCAGCTGGAGTTGGCCCTGACCTGGAACCGAGCTGACATCGCGCTGTCCGAGATATTCCGCGAAGACATCAACTGGCAAGAGAGTGAGCTTCTTCCTATGATTAATTTAACGTTAATTTATTGTATCTTTGGTGAGACATTCTGTGAACATACCAGTTAGTAATAAAATGAATCATTAGTTTAACTCAATCCGGACTAATTCCGATTTTATTGGGAACTGGAAAACGCCAGTCAGGGCCTAATTCTGAGTATTCTCGGAACAGCAATTTCTGAGTATAAAACTTGTCTGAATCCATGTTTTTCTCAATCCAAACCATATTTGTTTTAGTTAGTTCTCTTTGTCACTCTTCCAGCCTTCGTTTCACTCATGTTTGGAACTTCTTTTTCAATTTTTGTTGTCATTATCATTGTTATAAGCATTGTCATTGTGCGTTGCAGAGGACATGTGCCGGATAATGACACGTGTGCGTTAAAAGAAGACAAGGCATTGTTTGTTCACCTGTTCTCATCATCATTGTCATAATGATTGTCTGTGTTGCAGAGGATTTATATCAAATAATAATGTGTGCGTTAAAAAGAGACAAGGTGCCTTTTGTTCACCTGTTGTTATTATCATTGTCATTGTCGTTGTCAAACATCTACCAGATAATGATGCATGTGTTGAAGGAAGACAAGGCGTTGTTCGTCCACCTGCTGTCGTCATTGTCGTCATCTTTGTCATAATCATTGTCACTGTCTGAGTTACAGAGGATTTGTATCAAATAATGAATATATTGCAGTGTTGATTCTAGAGCGCGGTCTTGCGGGATTCCCGCATTTATTCCCCCTAGGACGCATAAAATCGCGAACAGTGCGGCCCAACTCGCGCCAAAAAATAAAAAAGAACGTACTTTTACTTAACGAGTGCGTAGTCGCGGCTGCTGTGTCTATAGCCTTCTCGATATTGAGTCGAACCGAGCATCCTTTCTGTCAACGTTTCTGATTGGCCGATGACCCTGGCTTTGTCCAATCACACAAATTTTCACTCAGGAGCACAACTTTTCAGTCCGCCATTTTTGTTTTCGTGCACACTATCGAGTTCAATGCCACAGCCAGCGATTCTCGTTCTGTTGTAGGGCCTCTAAGGCGCAGTGAGCAAAGAAAACAAAGCAAACTTGTTTTATTTCGTGTTTCGTGGCCTATCAACGAAGGATGTTTGTACAACTAAGAATACACGCAATGGGTCAGGAAGTGAAACGGAACTCGCGATGCCGATGTCAACCAGATCAGAGATTGGAACTTCTTGAAATTGCCTTACCCAACTAACTGGAAAGACGCGAAAAACAGTCTTTCCAAAGGCTTAGTTGTGTTTCAAGGAAGAGTGCGAGGGCGATAACATCGACAATGAGAGTTTTTATGCGTTCACTGAATCAGCGAAAGTCACAACTCGAACTCGAAGAATCTTGAGTGCGGCAGTTGTAAAGTGATGACTTCGGCCTGAGCACAACGCTCTCTCTCTCTCTCTCTCTCTCTCTCTCTCTCTCTCTCTCTCTCTCTCTCTCTCTCTCTCTCTCTCTCTCTCTCTCTCTCTCTCTCTCTCTCTCTCTCTCTCTCTCTCTCTCTCTCTCTCTCTCTCTCTCTCTCTCTCTCTCTCTCTCTCTCTCTCTCTCTCTCTCTCTCTCTCTCTCTCTCTCTCTCTCTCTCTCTCTCTCTCTCTCTCTCTCTCTCTCTCTCTCTCTCTCTCTCTCTCTCTCTCTCTCTCTCTCTCTCTCTCTCTCTCTCTCTCTCTCTCTCTCTCTCTCTCTCTCTCTCTCTCTCTCTCTCTCTCTCTCTCTCTCTCTCTCTCTCTCACACACACAGACACTGTGACAGGCTCTGTCTCTCTCAGTCTCTGTGTTTAAATGTTGCTGTCTGGGAATGTGCTCTTTCCTTTACTTTCTGTGGTCGCTGTGTTATTCTTCATTCTGTCTATCCTGCAAAAAGACATGAAGTGCTAAAATGCATTCATACTGCTGGGTTTTCAATTTGTTTAATTCTGGAAAAGCTCTTGGGTCCCTTCTTTTTACCCCAGGGGTCCCCTGGGGCTCCTTTTTTTCACCTGAGGGAGCCCCAGGGCTACCTTTTTTGAAATCCTAGATGCAACACTGTATTGAAAGAAGACTAGGCGTTGTTCACCTGTTGTCATCATCATTGTCATCATCATTGTCATAATCATCGTCATCATCATTGTCTGTGTCACAGAGGACGTGTACCAGATAATGACGCGTGCGTTGAAAGAAGACTGGGCGGTGTTCACCTGTTGTCATTGTCATCATCATTGTCATAGTCATTGTCATCATCATTGTCATAGTCATTGTCATCATAATCATTGTGATCATTGTCATCATAATCATTGTCATCATCATTATCATCATCATTGTCATAATCATTGTCATCATAATCATAGTCATCATCATTGTCATAATCATTATCATCGTCATCATCATCATCATAATCACTGTCTGTGTCACAGAGGACCTCTACCAGATAATGACGCGTGCATTGAAGGAAGACAAGGTGTCGTTCGTCCACCTGCTGTTGAACCAGGGGGTGTCCATGAAGGAATACCTGACTGTGTCCAGAATGGAGGACCTCTACAACTTTGTACGTACCTCACTTTGCCTCTGTGCTGTGTGTGTGTGTGTGCATATATCTGTGTGTGTGTGTGTGTGTGTCCATGAAGGAATACCTCACTGTGTCCAGAATGGAGGACCTCTACAACTACCTCACTGTTGGAGGACCTCTACAACTTTGTACGTACCTCGCTTTGCCTCTGTGCTGTGTGTGTGTGTGTGTGTGTGTATATCTGTGTGTGTGTGTGTCCATGAAGGAATACCTCACTGTGTCCAGAACGTACCTCGCTTTTCCTCTGTGGTGTGTGTCCGTGAAAGAGTACCTCTACAACTTTGTACATACCTCACTTTGCCTCTGTGGTGTGTGTGTGTCCAGAATGGAGTACCTCTACAACTTTGTACGTACATCGCTTTGCCTCTGTGCTGTGTGTGTGTGTGTGTGTGTCCATGATGGAGGACCTCTATAACTTTGTACATACCTCACTTTGCCTCTGTGGTGTGTGTGTATGTGTATGTGTGTATATATCTCTGTGTGTGTGTGTGTGTGTGTCCAGAATGGAGGACCTCTACAACTTTGTACGTACCTCGCTTTGCCTCTGTGTGTGTGTGTATGTGTGTATATATCTGTGTGTGTGTGTGTGTGTATCTGTGTGTGTGTGTGCCCAGGATGGAGGACCTCTAGAATTTTTTATGTACCTCGCTTTGCCTCTGTGGTGTGTGGGTGGGGGGGGGGGGGGGGGGGAGTGTCTGTGTGTGGGTCTGTGTGTGTGGGGGGGGGGGGAGTGTCTGTGTGTGGGCTCTGTGTGTGTGTGGGGGGGAGTGTCTGTGTGTGGGTCTGTGTGTGTGTGGGGGGGGGGGGTTGTGTGTCTGTGTGTGTGTGTGTGGGGGGGGGGGGGAGTGTCTGTGTGTGGGGGGGGGGGGGGGGGTGTCTGTGTGTGGCTCTGTGGGGGGGGGGGGGGGGGGGAGTGTCTGTGTGTGGGTCTGTGTCTCTGTGTGTGTGTGGGGGGGGGAGTGTCTGTGTGTGGGTCTGTGTCTCTGTGTGTGGGGGGGTGTCTGTGTGTGGGTCTGTGTCTCTGTGTGGGGGGGGGGAGTGTCTGTGTGTGGTGTCTGTGTGTGTGTGGGGGGGTGTGTCTTTGTGTGGGTCGGGGGGGGGGGGGGGGGGGGCTGTGTGTGGGTCTGTGGGGGGGGAGTGTGTGGTGGGTCTCTGTGGGGGGGGGGGGGGGAGTGTGTGTGTGGGTCTCTGTGGGGGGGGGGGGGTGGGGGGGGGGTCTGGGTGGGGGGGGGGGGGGGGAGTGGGGTGGGGGGTCTGTGTCTCTGTGTGGGGGGGGGGGGGGGGAGTGTCTGTGTGTGGGTCTGTGTGTGGGAGTGTCTGTGTGTGTGGTCTGTGTGTGTGGGGGGGGGGGGGGGGGGGTGTCTGTGTGTGGGTCTGTGTCTCTGTGTGTGTGTGGGGGGGGGGTGTCTGTGTGTGGGTCTGTGTCTCTGGTGTGTGTGGGGGGGGAGTGTCTGTGTGTGGGTCTGTGTCTCTGTGGTGTGGGGGGGGGGAGTGTCTGTGTGGGGGTCTGTGTCTCTCTGTGTGTGTGGGGGGGGGAGTGTCTGTGTGTGGGTCTGTGTCTCTGTGTGTGTGTGGGGGGGGAGTGTCTGTGTGTGTGTCTGTGTCTCTGTGTGTGTGGGGGGGGGGGGGGGGAGTGTCTGTGTGTGGGTCTGTGTCTCTGTGTGGGGGGGGGGAGTGTCTGTGTGGGGGTCTGTGTCTCTGTGTGTGTGTCAATCAATCAATCAAAGTTTCAAAGTATATTGAACTCCAAAATGCCCATTGTCCATGTTATGTACCCCAAGGGGCATTTTGGAGTTCAATATACTTTGAAACTTTGATTGACTGATTGATGGATGGATGGACTGATTGATTTGATCCGTTCCGTTTCCACCCACAGCTTCGGGAGAAGCACAGCCACCGCTACCTGCACGTGATCCTGAAGCGCTCCCTGCATAAGGAGGAGTTCACCATGCAGGACATCGGCAAGTTCCTCAAGAAAATGCTGGACCGATTTGATGACGACCGCTGCAACCCCCTCGACCTGGGCAGGAGGCGGGGGGGAGGGGGGTTCCCGGGGAGGTACCAGCGGCCGCCCTCGGGGAGAGGAGGGGGGGGGAGGGTGCTGGACACGACGGATACGGAGGCGGAGGAGGAGAGCCAACAGTTCAAACGGCCGTACAAGCTGTTGATGATCTGGGCTGTGCTGCTGAACAGGTGGGTGGGTGTGTACGTGTGTGTGTCAGGCATCAGAATTGTCAGAGGATTAAGAATTTCTGACAGGATTGGCTTCTCTTGTCAGAGGTTTTGCCTTTTTATTGAGTGTTATCCTTTGTGTTAAATAGCATTTTAACTCACTCGGGACGAATGAGCCGGATCCGGCTCATGGCTAGCACAACCGTTTAGGACGAATGGCCCAGATCCGGCTCATAAGAGTTTTCAAGAGGTTTTGATTTATGGCGTGTAACCAGCTTTCCGGTGCAAAGTCATAACCTATTTTCAGTTTGCTTTGACCTTGCCTCTCTTGAAATCAACCAATCATTGCATAGTTTACATTCAGCTTTGGTTGTAGAGGGGGGTCAATGATCGGAATGTGAAATTTTCCTTCTTTCTATTTGTTAGCTGTTTTCGTCAATAGGAGACAAACGACGAAGGTAAAGAATCTGATATTTTACGATCATTTAGTGCATGGTGTTGCTAATCTTTTCTGAAAATATTGATGCCTAACTCTTCATAACTTGGTTTTGGTGATTAATTTACGAACCTAGTCAAATGCCCAGTCCCCACAGAACAAGGAGACATAATTCGGCCAGTCCCGAGTGAGTTAAAGTGATTTATCACTATATTACGCCTTTTTGGTGGTGTTGGGAACTGATGTCAGTGTTGCCCCTCTATCTGGGGCCTTGGTGGCCCTTTCACCGCAATTTTCAGAGGATTGGACTTCAGACTATTCTGATGCCTGGTACTGTGTGGGGGAGAGAGAGAATGAAGGAAGGAAAGAGATAGAAAAGGATTCTGGGAGAGAGGTGAAAAGAGGTGAGAGGAGGGGGAAAAAGTTTGAACGTCTGTTTATTCTGATGCCTGGTACCCTGGCTAAAGAGACTCCATGGATCAAGGAAACAGCGATTGCGCTTGAACTACTATGGTGCCTGTGCACAGCTATGAGATGAGAGAGAATGATTACATGAAAGAGTGACCGTTTTTGATTACCCCGCCACTGTGTGGGAGCCACACTCAGGGAAGGAGGGAGACAGAAAAGTCCATGTAAGCTGTTGATGATTTGGGCTGGGCTGCTGAACATGGGAGGGGGGGGGGGCTAGTGTCCGTGTATGTGTGTGTGTGTGTGTGTAGACGTGTTCAAAGAGATAGAGAGAAAATGATGATGATGATGACAACATTGATGATTATGTTGACAATGGTTTCTATTCCATTCTAATTGCACAGACAAGAGCTAGCCAAGTTTGGTTTTTTCTGAGAGATTGAGAAAGAACCAATCACCATTGATGATAGCAACATTGATGGTAAGAACGATGATGATAATTACGACAATGATTATAAATTCCATTCTGATTACACAGACAAGAGCTAGCCAAATGTTTGTGGGAGATTGAGAAAGAACCAATCACCATTGATGATAGCGACAATGATGGTAAGAACGATGATGATAATTACGACAATGATTATAAATTCCATTCTGATTACACAGACAAGAGCTAGCCAAATGTTTGTGGCAGATCACCATTGATGATATCGACTGCATGGTAATAATGATGATGATAATTATGACAATGCTAATTGTTTTTCTCTTTTGAACCCGCAGACGAGAGCTGGCCAAGAATTTATTTTTTTTCTTTTTGATGATAACGACAATGATGATTTGACAATAATGATAATTACGACAATGATTATAAATTCCATTCTAATTGCACAGACGAGAGCTAGCGAAGTTGGGTTGTTGTTGGGGTGTGTGTGGGTTTGGGGTGGGGTTTTTTTTTGGGGGGGGGTAGATTGGGAAAGAACCAATCACCATTGATGGTAATAACGATACTAATTATGAACAATGCTAATTGTTTTTCCTCTTCTGATTCCACAGACGAGAGCTGGCCAAGTTTTTCTGGGAGATGGGTGAGGAGCCGATCACGAGTGCCCTGGCTGTGACGCTGCTGTGTGTCAGGATGCACCGCATGACCCCCAAGTACCTCCACTCCATTCGACAGGACTTCCTCGCCATGAAAAAGTCAATACATCTTTTTCTTCCTTGTTCTTCATTTTGTTCTTTTTCTTCTTCTTCTTCTTCATTTACTTCAAAACATGTCCACTCCATTCGACAGGACTTCCTCGCCATGAAAAAGCCAATGATAATAACGATGATGATGATGATGATGATGATGATGACGATGACTATGATGATAATAATGATGATGATGATGATGATGACGATATGATGATAATAATGATGATGACGATAATGATGATAATATTGATGATGACGATAATGATGATAATGATGATGATGATAATGATGATAATAATGATGATGATGATAATGACAATGATGATGACGATGACGATGATGGTTTCAGGATGTTTGAGAAGCTAGCCACCAAAGTGTTGAACAAGTTTCACGGAGAGGATGATTATGATGATGGTGATGACGATGATGATGAGGAGGAGAAGGAGGAGGATGATGACGATGACGATAGCGATCATAACAATGATGATGATGATGATAGTGATGATGATGACAATAATGATGATGATGACAATAATGATGATGATGGTGATGATGATGATGAAGGTGATGATGATGGTGATAATGATGATGATGACAATAACGATGATGATGATGACAATGACGATGATGATGATGACAATAACGATGATGATGATGATGACGATGGTTTCAGGATGTTTGAGAAGCTAGCCACCAAAGTGTTGGACGAGTGTCACAGAGAGAATGATGATAACGATGATGGTGATGATGATGGGGATGATGATGATGATGATGATGATGATGATGATGGGATGATGACAATGATGATGATGATGACGATGATGATGGTTTCAGGATGTTTGAGGAGCTAGCCACCAAAGTGTTGGACGAGTGTCACGGAGAGAATGATGATGATGATGATGACGATGATGATGGTTTCAGGATGTTTCAGGAGCTAGCCACCAAAGTGTTGGACGAGTGTCACAGAGAGAATGATGATGGCAATGATGATGATGACGATGATGATGGTTTCAGGATGTTTGAGGAGCTAGCCACCAAAGTGTTGGACGAGTGTCACAGAGAGAATGATGATGATGACGATGATGATGGTTTCAGGATGTTTGAGGAGCTAGCCACCAAAGTGTTGGACGAGTGTCACGGAAAGAATGATGATGACAATAACGATGATGATGATGACGATGATGATGACGATGACAATAATGGTGACGATGGTTTCAGGATGTTTGAGGAGCTAGCCACCAAAGTGTTGGACGAGTGTCACGGAGAGGACCCGGAGAAAGCCATCATGGTGGTGGAACGCAAATCTCCGTCCTGGAGCCGAATGACGTGCATGCAGATTGCTGCCTCCGCCAGTGACCAGGTCAGAGACAGTGGACCCCCCCCCCCCCCCCTGCCCCCCCTATGAAGACCCTCCTTGTTACAACTCCCTCCCACTTAAAGATCCCACCAGATCATGTGTCAAAATCACGGGTTCCACATGTTTTCCTCTTATAGCTGGAAAGAAATCTTGTTTTGACCAGGTCTCACTACCATACAAATGCCCCCAAATTCAAAGCGATACATCATTTTAAAGAGCAGCCTCAATTTGAACATGGGGACATTTCTATGTGGGTCACAGCTTCCCAGAAAAAAACAAGGGACTTAATGGTGACGCGTCTGTGTATCTTTAAGGCTTACTTCTCTGAGACATTGCCTTTCTTTGTATGTATTCAAATTACCTCCCTGTTACAACTCCCTCCCACTTAAGGCCTACTACTCTGAGACATTGCCCTTCTTTGTAAATATTAACAATACCTCCCTATTACAACTCCCTCTCACTTAAGGCCTACTTCTCTGAGACATTGCCCGTCTTTGTAAGTATTAACATTACCTCCCTGTTACAACTCCCTCTCACTTAAGGCCTACTTCTCTGAGACATTGCCCGTCTTTGTAAGTATTAACAATACCTCCCTATTACAACTCCCTCCCACTTAAGGCCTACTACTCTGAGACATTGCCCGTCTTTGTAAATATTAACCCTCTGCCCATTGCTAGCTCCTGGAGCAGCCGTCAATTTTGCCTTATTGGTATCCTGTAACCCCCGATAGCGGCCGCTGAAAGCCAGGTCTAGTACTTTCACTTTCACTTTTGCCCAACCCACAATGCAATATACTAAGTTAGTTCTTCCTGTTCCTGACTCTCCCTGGTTCGTTTTTGGTCTTTACAGCAAGGGAAACCACCCAATAGTCTTTTTGAACGGATTTTTCAAAGTGACGCCAAATTTGTTATTATTTTTCACGTGACGCGGGCAGTAATGACCCGGTGGGATGTTTGGAGTGCCATTACGGATTTTTTCTTCTAATTCATGGTTTGTTGTGTGACATTGTGTTAGCTTTCAAATGAAAATATCATCATTGCTATTCAATATGCATCTTTCAGAAATTAAAGGTGAGTTAGACTTTATTCTGGGTGATTTTTTTAAATAAAAGATTCGGTGTGATGCTCGGAGTTACTCCCCTTGACTTGGCCAATATGGGCAATCGACTTTGTTCGAGTGATTGGGAGCCAGAGGGTTAAAATTACCTCCCTTATACAACTCCCTCCCAAAGGCCCACTTCTCTGAAACATTGCCCTTCTTTGTAAGTATTAAAATTACCTCCCTGTTACAACTCCCTCCCACCTAAGGCCTACTTCTCTGAGACATTGCCCATCTTCGTAAGTATTAAAATTACCTCCCTTATTCAACTCCCTCCCACTTAGAGACCTCCCACGTCACGTGTCACATTCCCTCTTATGCTAGGAAGATTTCTTATTTTTTATAAGAGGGAAAACATGTGAAAACCGTGATTTTTACACGTGACGTGGTGAGTTTTTAAGACCTTAGTTTGCATTATTTTTCGAGGTCTTGAAAGGGAGGTTCCTCTGTATATAGGTTCATATGTCAGGACAGAGAGAGAGAGACCAAAAAAAAGAAAGAGAGAGAGAGAGAGACATACTTGAGGGAGAGTGCAGAGAAAGAGTGTGTGTTTCTATGTATATGAACAATGTGAAAAAGATCTCCCGTCTTGGCAGTAGAATGACCTGCATGTAGATTGCTGCCTCTGCCAACGACCAGGTAGAGAGACAGACAGAAAGACGGAGAGACAGAGACAGATGGAGGGAGAGACAGACAGACAGAGTTATGGAGAGGGACACTGGACACTGGACAAGTTTAATGTCATCAACCCAAAACAGGTCCTACTGACATGGAGGCAACGCAAGGGTTAATTTAGCATGAAATAAATAATAAAGCCAAAGAACAGTAAGCAATTAAGTATAGGCAACAAGGGGAAAAAAACCCAGAAAAACAAACCATAATCATAAAGTATTTTTCTTTTTCTTATCACTCTTTTATATATATTTTGATCATCACAATTCTGTCTCTATCCTTGAAGACACATACACATGCCCATGCGCACACACACACACGCACACACACACATGTGAGCTGTGTGTGCGCACGCACACACATACGCATTGCGATTTGAGACGGAGAGAGAGAGAGACAAAGAGCGACTGAGAAAGAGGGAGACAGAGAGAAATAGAGTGTGTAAGGAGAGACAGTCTTTGTTCTGAAAGCAGAATGTCACTTCCGCTAATGAGCTAGTACTGTAAAGAGAGAGAGAGAGACATGACACAGGCACACATGCAGAGAGACATGACACAGGCACACATGCAGAGAGACATGACACAGGCACACATGCAGAGAGACATGACACAGGCACACATGCAGAGAGACATGACACAGGCACACATGCAGAGAGACATGACACAGGCACACATGCAGAGAGACATGACACAGGCACACAGGCACACATGCAGAGAGACATGACACAGGCACACATGCAGAGACATGAGACATGACACAGGCACACATGCAGAGAGACATGACACAGGCACACATGCAGTGAGACATGACACAGGCACACATGCAGAGAGACATGGCACAGGCACACATACAGGAGACATGACACAGGCACACATGCAGAGAGACATGACACAGGCACACATACAGAGAGACAAATATAAGATATAAGCACAAAGAGATCGCAAAAGAGATGGTGTGCGTTGAGAGAAAATCTCCGTTCTGGATCAGTAAGACGTCCATGCAGATAGTTGCTTTCGCCTATGACGAGATCGACAGAGAACGTATGATGTATGACGAGATCGACAGAGAACGTATGATGTATGGGACTGTGTGTGTTTCTTCGCACACACTTTCGTCACAGTCTGTTCATGTTTGTCTTCATTGCAATGCGTTTTGTCGGGCAGTAGCCTATCAGAAGTCGGCAGAAAGTTCAGACAAACGCACCGACACTGACAGACTGATGAAATTGTTTTCTGTTTCCAGCACTTTCTGTCATCAGAAGCCTGTCAAAACTCTGGACAATTCACACATACACACACACACACACACACACACACACACACACACACACACCACACACACACACACACACACACACACGCACACACACACACACACACACACACACACACACACACACACACACACACACACACACACACACACACACACACCTACACACACACACACACACACACACACACACACACACACACACACACACACACACACACACACACACACACACACACACCTACACACACACACATACACACACACACCTACACACACACACACACACCTACACACACACACACACGCACACCTATACACACACATATACATACACACACATACACACACACACCTACACACACACACACACCTACACACACACACACACACACACACCTACACACACACACCTACACACACATATACACACACACACACACACACTAACACACACAGATTTAATAAAGCGCGTGTTGTCTGTGGTTCCAACACTTTCTGTCCTCTGTGGCCTGTCAGAACTCGGTGAACGACACACACACACACACACACACACACACACACACACACACACACACACACACACACACACACACACACACACTAACATACACACACAGACATATTTACTAAAGCGCGTGTTGTCTGTGTTTCCAGCACTTTCTGTCCTCGGTGGCCTGTCAAAACTCGGTGGACAATGTGTGGAAGAGCGGCATCCTGTCAGACTGGAAAAGGGTCAGTGGTTTGTTTGCGTGTCTGTCTGGTCTTCACCTTCCTGGTCTCCCGGCTGCATTCAGTCGACACATTCCAATGTCAGAGGAGCTCAAATCACCGGGTGGGGGGGGGGGGGGGGGGGGTCTTTTGTAAAAAAAACTTCCCCCACCTTCTTGAGGTTCTGTGCTTGTAACTTCCTCTAATCTGCCACTCTCTTTGACTCTGCCTTTTCCCTTTGGTTTCTATCATCTTCTATCTTTGTGACTTAATGGCCCATTCTCTTGCCTTTTTTCCACACAAAAATTGAAATAATTTTTCTCCTTTGAGCTCCTCCGAAATCCGAATGTGTTGGCTATATGCAGCTGGGAGACCAGTGAAAACTGAAAAACGGACACATACGTACCTTACCCATTATGGCCATATGGCCTGGGAATGCAGAAGAAGAAGAAGAAAGAAGAGGAGGAGCTCAAAGTAGAAAATGATGTGGAAGATTTTTCTTTAAAAAGGTAGGAGAATTGGCCAATAAGGCAGAAAGATGGTACCGGTAGATGACAGAAAGCAAAGGGAAAAGGCAGAGTGAAGGAGAGTGACATATAAGAGGAAGTTGCAAGCACAGAACTTCTAGAAGTTGGGGGAACTGTTTGTTTGAAAGAGCCCTCAGTGCTCCCATGGGGAGAGACTCGTAGAGGGTGCAAGAAAAGAATTTATAAATTGATTTATTTTTTCAATAAATGCATTTCTTTCAATTTAAGCTTCAGTTTATTTATTGGTATATTCTCCAGAATGTCGCTGTGGAAAATTAACCCTTTCGCCGCCAGACATATTTCAGCCCAAAAAATACCATTAAGCTACGGGGTAGAGAAAATAAAATATCTGCAATATTGGGAATTCATCTGTGATATGGAGAACATTAGGCCTATCCTTATCTCCCAAAATTAAGAAAATAAGATATTGAAATAACAAGCCCTGATTTTATGCCTTTTTGTGACATGGGTGTTAAACCATTATGGTGTCGTAATACTCTTCGCTTTACAATTATGGTGAGTCAAATTTCCGGATCGTGTCAACCAGTCATAAAATCCATCATGATTGTCAGCTTTGCATAATACCGATGTGGACACTGCATTGATGCTGTTTCTGATCGTTCCGTTGGTGCCAACTGGTCCCCAAAGCTGCAGCACTGTGATTGCTGTTGTGTGCATTAACGGCTATCTGACGCACCCAGTTTCAGACCTGTGTCTCGAAAAGTAGAAATTTCCACACTGAATCAGTTTTCCAAAACATGTTAAAAAATAAATAAATCTAGAGCCATAATTTGCATGTTGTTTCTGCACCCTGGTTTCTAAGATAGATTTACAGTAGACTCAAATAAAATATAAAAAAATGTGCAGAATGATACAAGATCCAATTGGATCATAAACTCTGAGCTTATCGGAAGTCACAAACATACATAAACATGTATCAAGCCGATAGTTTATGATTTGAAAAAAAAAAAAAAAGCATGTCGCCGTTCGCTTGCGTTTCGTTTGCTTCTATGAAGTCTCGTTTAGAGACAAAAGAGCTGTGATGTCTTGCTTAGACAAGTTCCTAAAGTTAAAAAGCATGTCACTTTGTTTAATTTTGACGTCACAGCTGGTCCAAGGATTTTCTATGTTGCATTCCGTGAGACTAATGGACAGTTGATCCCTGGCTCTAAATCTGCGGCAACACGAGAGTGGGTTTTTTAAAAGTAAAGATATGAGTGCTCACTCTATCTCGGAGAATGTCACATAAAAGGTAGGCTGCAGCGATAGAGCTTGCAGACTGTGGCTATGTACATCGAGAAACAATGCTGTGACGTTTTCAAAAGCGTTTCGGGATACAAACAAACTGAGCATCTCGGTCTCCTTTAACTCATTCGCATCGCAACCATTTTGAATTATTCAAAAAATCTCACAAATCACTTCAGCCGTGCACACAAACAAAACATACATAAACAAAAGGAGAAATGAAAGATTAGAGGTTTTTACTTCAGGTTTAGACATAGGGAAGTGCTAGATCAGACTTTTTTTAACTTTATATAGAAAAACTTTCTACACCTATTGGTTCCCCCACAACAAACCACTACAAAAGCAAAGTCAGAGGTAAAATGGTGGTCTAAGTGAACGAAGCGAGTTTAGAAGTGACCAAGGTATGTTGTGCACACAGATTTACTTCCCTTGAAGCAAATGCATCAAATTGACAGTTATCTATTAATTCCGGACATATATGGCTGGACCGACTTGAATGAGTTAAGCCTTTCACCCCCAATCGCGTGTTTCAACGCGCTGGAGGGGTCGTCGCATCTGCTACAGTCTAGACGGTCAGAATGAGTTAATTCCCTTGATTGCAAATGGCAATGTTCACCTGGAGTGTTCAGTGCAGCTGTTTCAACCAGTCTTCAACCAACCGGTTTTCAAACGACCAGTTTTCATGCAGTTTCTTTTGCATTTTGTGGAGCAAACTTTGCTCAATAGTGTCACCATGGCTACCAGACGCTATACTGCTGAAGAGGCAGCTAGAATTCTGTTTGAATTACCGCACGATGGCGATAATAAATAGTGATGATGAAAACTGGATGGGAAGCGAGGGGGATGAACTAGTTTTAGAACCTGACCTGGACTCAGTGATTCAGATGACCCTGATGAAGATTTGAACTCACAGAGTGCATCAACAGGTAGGGGGCGTAGGCGTGCAGGAAGAGGGCGCAATCTTGCTTATCTTCCCCTGACTGTCAACTTTGAAAATTATAATCATATTTGCCATCCATTTTCCTTTAACCCTTTCACCACCAATGTCGCATGTATGCACCACAATGGTTTAACACCCATGTCACTAAAAAGCATCAAACCAGGGCCTGTTATCCAAAGACCCTATTTTCTTTACTTTGGGAGGTAAGGATAGGCCTAATGTTAAATATGTCACAGAGGAATTCCCAAAATTGCAGATTTTTCTTCTCTTCTCAGTTAAGTTGTATTTTTTGCTGAAAAATGGCTGGCGGCGAAAGGGTTAATAGCACGCATAACTTTATAAGCTTTACTCCATTTCTTTATTTTTTGTGTATGTGGGTGGTATGATGATTTTTTTTTTTGGGGGGGGGGCGCAAACTACAAATAGTTTGGGAGTCAAAGGGTTAACAGTGTGTGTACGTTGCAGGTTGCGACGGCGGCGTTGTTCCCGCTCCTGATCCTCCCGCTGATCCAGGTTGTGCACATGGGGGACAGGCAGCTGTCCAGGTTGCAGAAGGTCCTCCTCTTCCTCACCGCTCCCATCACCAAGTTCTTCTACCATAATGTGAGTACTCCCATCACCTCTACCATAATGTGAGTACACCCATCACCTCTACCATAATGTGAGTACACCCATCACCTCTACCATAATGTGAGTACACCCATCACCTCTACCATAATGTGAGTACACCCATCACCTCTACCTAATGTGAGTACACCCATCACCTCTACCATAATGTGAGTACACCCATCACCTCTACCATAATGTGAGTACACCCATCACCTCTACCATAATGTGAGTACACCCAGAGAGAGAGAGAGAGGGAGACTGATCGAGAGAGAGAAAAACAAAGAGAGAGAGAAACAGAGACAGACAGAGAGTGAGAGAGAAAAAACCACACAGAGAGTGAGAGAGAAAAACAGAGAGAGAGTGAGAGTGAGAGAGAAAAACAGAGAGAGAGTAAGAGAGAAAAACAGAGAGAGAGAGAGAGAGAGAGAGTGAGAGAGAAAAACAGAGAGAGAGAGAAACAGAGACAGACAGAGAGTGAGAGAGAAAAAAACAGAGAGAGAGAAAAACAGAGAGAGAGAGAAACAGACAGACAGAGAGTGAGAGAGAGAAAAACAGAGAGAGAGAGAGAGAGAGAGAGAAAAACAGAGAGAGAGAGAGAAACAGAGACAGACAGAGAGTGAGAGAGAAAAAAACAGAGAGCGAGAGACAGAGAAACAGAGAGAGACAGAGTGAGAGAGAGAGAGAAAAACAGAGACAGAGAGAAAGGTAGAGGCGGTGAGCGCAAGAGAGAAACAGAGAGAAAGAGTGGGGAATTGTTTTCCCACTTAATATTGTTGTTGTTTATGTTATGTTAGTTTGTTTCTTCTTCTCTTCTTTTCTTTTTTCTTCCTTTCCTGTCTTCATTTTCGTCCTCCCGTCGCTTTTCCTAATCCTCCTCCTCCTCCTACTCCTCATTATTATCATCATAACCATCATCATTGTCCTCATCATCATCTTCACCGTCTGTCATTATCATTATTGTTATTGTTGGTTGATTTCCAAAAGTACCCCTGTCCTCATTGTCGCCATCGTCACTATCATCGTCATCATTATCGTTATCATTGTTGTTACAGCTGTCGTACATCATCTTTCTGGGCTGTTACACCTACATGCTGTTGGTGGATTTCCAAAAGTACCCCTCCCCTCTGGAATACTTCCTGATGATCTGGATAGTGACCATCTTCGTGGGAGAAGTACACACTGTGAGTACAGGAAAGAAAGGAGAGAGAGAGAGAGAGAGTGGGGGGTGGGGGAGAAGGAAAATACCCATCCCCTCTAGAGTACGTCCTCTTGATCTGGATAGTCACCATCTTTGTTGAAGAAGTGCAAACTGTGAGAACCGTATTTTTCGGACTATAAGCCTACAACCAGCCAGGCAGTTGTCGAGGCATGAATGATTGTAGTAGTAGCCCTCTGAGCCTTTTTGAAGCACGCATGACTGTTAACCTATGAACTATGAATTTTTAAAGTTCACATGCGATATCCCGTTACCTTAGTAATGAGGCGTTGTGCGCATGCCCTGCGACGAGAGCGCAGGTTAGTATAGAAAGAGTTAAATGAGTCGATTTAGAGGATATGATCGCGGGAGACTACGATGATGTTAGAACTTTGAACTTTTCCGCGAGAAATCGGGTAGCGAATGATTGCAATGATGCCGACTACGGACTAGAGTTTTGTGGGGTCCGACTCGATGTCGACTCCGAGTCATGGCGAGTGTTGTTCGTCCGCGGATTGGACTCTGGAGTATTCTGATGCCTGTATTATATGTTGTTAGTTCATCACGTTCCCGTCAGCCACGTTCTCGGGCAAGGTGCGCGACTGGTTCACCTTCCTGAACCGCCTGGACTTTGCCAACCTGTTGCTGGCCTTCATAGGGTTCAGCCTGCGCCACAACGAGGACTTCTACATGGAGGCCAAGACCCTGTACTGCGTCAACACCGTCATCTTCTACATCAGGATCATGAAGGTCTACATCGCCAACAGCCACCTGGGGCCGAAGCTCTACATGATTCTCAGAATGGTGAGAGAGAGAGTTGGAGTGAGGGGGGTCGGAGTGGGATGGGAGGGCAGAGAGAGAGAGAGTGAGACACTGACATCATCAGGATCATGAAGGTCTTCATCACCAACAGCCATCTGGGGCTGAAGCTCTACATGATACTCAGAATGGTGAGAGAGAGAGATATCAAGTTTTTTAAGTCTGCAATGGTTTTCAAAAGTTAGGTGTTTGTTTTGTTCATTTTGATATCATATTTGATTACACACCATTTTTGTATTTTCATGTCATGTTTGTTAATGTTATTAAATGGGTAACGTTTAATGGGGCTTTATGCTACTTCCTAGCGACGTGAAAGGGCGATAATTTTAGGACTGGGCTGACCATGCCACCTGGTGACGAGTCAGGGGCAGATAATTTTCTGTGGCTCTATGCTGCTACTTCGAGAGAGGAGAGAGAGATAGACTTCATCAGGATCATAAAGACAGGCAAGAGCGATAAGAGAGAGTTATGTAGATGGCGCACGCATCTCAGTGCATGAGATAGGGGCAGAGAATTTTCAATATATGTAACACCTAATTTAAGGGCCTGCTGTTCATTGACTTGGCTTGTGACTGTCATCATATATTATAGATGCTATTGTTTGGTATTCTTACAGGTGGAGGAGCTGCTGATGTTCATTGTGGTGTTGGTGGTGTTCCTCCTGGCCTACGGGGTGTGCAGTCAGGGCCTGCTGTACAAGAAGCGAGAGCCGTCCTTCCAGGTGGTCAAGGACATGATCCAGTTCCCCTACTGGCAGCTCTACGGGGAGATCTTCCTGGAAGAGATACAGAGTGAGTAGAATGATGATGATGATGGTGATGATGATGAACTTGGCTGTAATTGTCATCATGATGATTGATCCAGTTCCCCTACTGGCAGCTCTACGGGGAGATCTTCCTGGAAGAGATACAGAGTGAGTAGAATGATGGCCTGATGATGATGCGTGATGATGATGATGGTGATCAATGATGATGATCCAGTTCCCCTACTGGCAGCTCTACGGGGAGATCTTCCTGGAAGAGATACAGAGTGAGTAGAATGATGATGATGATGGTGATGATGATGATGGTGATAATGATGATGATCCAGTTCCCCTACTGGCAGCTCTACGGGGAGATCTTCCTGGAAGAGATACAGAGTGAGTAGAATGATGATGATGATGGTGATGATGATGATGGTGATAATGATGATGATCCAGTTCCCCTACTGGCAGCTCTACGGGGAGATCTTCCTGGAAGAGATTCAGAGTGAGTAGAACGATGATGATGATGATGGTGATGATGATGATGGTGATGATGATGATGATCCAGTTCCCCTACTGGCCAGCTCTATGGGGAGATCTTCCTGGAGGAGATTCAGAGTGAGTAGAACGATGATGATGATGATGATGACACTGATGATGATGATGATCCAGTTCCCCACTGGCAGCTCTATGGGGAGATCTTCCTGGAGGAGATACAGAGTGAGTAGAACGATGATGATGATGATGGTGATCATCTTGATGACGATGATGATTATCATGTTGATGATCATGTTGATGATGATGATGATGATCCAGTTCCCCTACTGGCAGCTCTATGGAGAGATCTTCCTGGAAGAGATTCAGAGTGAGTAGAACGATGATGACGACGATGACAACAAGAATGATGGTAATGATGATGATGATGATCATGATGATGATGATGATAATGAAGATGATGGTGATGATGATGATGATGATGATGATGGTGATGATCATGTTGATGATGAAGATGATAATGATGATGATGATAACGATGATGATGATGACAACGATGATGATGATGACAATGATGATGATGATGGTGATGATGAAGATGATAATGATGATGATCCAGTTACCTTACTGGCAGCTCTACGCAGAGATCTTCCTGGAAGGTATTCAGAGTGAGTAGAACGATGATGACAACAAGAATGATGATGATGTCGGTGATGATGATTTTGACAACGACGATGATGATGCAATTCCCTTACTGACAGCTCGTACTATACTGCTGTTCTCTATACGAGAACACGTGCAGAGAGTCGTTCTGGCTGGTGTACATCATTGCATCGTTATTTTGTGTTGTTTCTGTGCGTTTGTAGCTGACGAAGAGTGCATGGCGCGTGCCTGGGAGTTTAATACCTCCCTATGAGAACATGTGCAGAGAGTTGTTTTGGCTGGTGTGCATCATTGCATCGTTATTTTCTATTGCTTCTGTGCGTTTTTCCCAATACATGTATGAATGTATGTATGTATCTATGTACATGTGTGTATGCATGTATCTATGTATGTATGTATCTGTCTATCTATCTATCTGTCTTTCTATATATGTATGTATCTGTGTATGGATGTAGAATGTATGCATATAGACTAAGATATTTGTATAATATATAAATTGTGAATGCAAGTTGTATGTTTGTATGTATGTGTAAGCATATGTGTATGTATGTATAAGTTAGATGGATGGGTAGATAAATGGTTGTATGCATGCGCATGATGTGTGTGCATGTATGTGTGGTTGTGGGGGGGTGTGACCAAGAATTGTATGTGCGCACAGTGTTTAAAATGGTCAAATATTATATTTTTTGGCTTTTCTACATACTATGTCTCTGTCTTGTTGTGTTGTTTTGTTGATTGTTTTATCGCTGCAAAAAGAATTTCCTGTAAAATGGACAATAAAAATATTAATTGATTGATTGTAGCTGACGAAGAGTGCATGGCGCGCCTGGGCAATGACAGCTCCATCCCTGACTACGAGAACATGTGCATTGTTATGTTGTGTTGTTACTGTGCGTTTGTAGCTGACGAAGAGTGCATGGCGCGCCTGGGCAATGGGAGCTCCATCCCTGACTACGAGAACATGTGCATTGTTATGTTGTGTTGTTACTGTGCGTTTGTAGCTGACGAAGAGTGCACGGCGCGTCTGGGCAATGGGAGCTCCATCCCTGACTACGAGAACACGTGCATTGTTATGTTGTGTTGTTACTGTGCGTTTGTAGCTGACGAAGAGTGCATGGCGCGCCTGGGCAATGGGAGCTCCATCCCTGACTACGAGAACACGTGTCGGGAGTCGTTCTGGCTGGTGTACATCATGCTGGGGCTGTACCTCCTGGTGGGCAACGTTCTACTGCTCAACCTCCTCATTGCCATCTTCAGGTGGGGGGAGGGGGTGTTGGGGGGAGTGGGGGGGTTGCCTTTCTGTGTGAATGTGAGTGTGTGTGTGTCATTTTATTTTATATCTTTTCATTTAGAAAAAAACCATGTATGTTATGACTTTTCATTTAAAATAAGTCAGATTACACTAGAAAGTGTGTGTGTGTCAAGTCAAGTCAAGTCAAAATGATCTTTATCGACGATAAAGGAATAAGCTAAACAAAGCTTTTTTTCATCCTGTCGTCATAAATAAATGAGAAACACAACTGAAGCAAACAAGATGAAAAACAAAAACTAAACAAACAAGAGGCAAAGCCTTCAAGGCTCACGTCTGATTTTTATTACTATAGCAGGCATGGGAATTCCCATGACAATTTCCATGCCTGTATAGAGAGAATACTGTTATGTAGACACTTGTGCATCTGAAAACAGAATTAATTTTTATTTTACTGTGTAAATTAAATTATTTCTATGCATTAAATTACCCCTACTGCTTTCTTTAAAATTTAATTATATGTATGTTTATATATGCGCATGTAACATAGTGGAGCCCTATTTTTATTTTTGGCAAACAAGTAAAATTGAAAAGCATATTGACCAAGCTTTCAGAAAAACATAGTGACCAATGATATCTTATTCTCTAGGCCTAGGCCTTGTTGCCGGAAGTGCGGTAGGCTAAGTATTGCATGCGCAGAGATGATGTGCGAATGAACACGAACAACCGTTGTCAAACGCGCAAATAAAACGAAACAACCGGGCCGTCAACGCACACACTCGGTACATCCATTTGTTACAGAAAATATAAGTTAACGACGTTAAAATGTACCTATTTGTACACACCTGAAGTCTTGTGTTTCTTTTTAAAGAGCGTTTTTGTGTATCTAATGGAGTCAAAATCAAGTATCCTGCTAACTTTAACCCTCTAACGCCTTATATGTTTAGAGAAAATAACAACGTTAAGGTTTGAGTTAAGGTTAAAGGTCGGGGCCACGGACGCAACACACACACACACACACACACACACACACACAGACACACAACCGAACATGTACGATACTATAGACTCACTTTGTTTTAAAAAACGACCGGAAGTGCGGTAGGCTAAGTATTGCATGCGCAGAGATGATGTGCGAATGAACACGAACAACCGTTGTCAAACGCGCAAATAAAACGAAACAACCGGGCCGTCAACGCACACACTCGGTACATCCATTTGTTACAGAAAATATAAGTTAACGACGTTAAAATGTACCTATTTGTACACACCTGAAGTCTTGTGTTTCTTTTTAAAGAGCGTTTTTGTGTATCTAATGGAGAGTCTTCTTTCCAGTATGTATCTCCTACTCGGTACAACACAACGGTAATCTCTGCAACAAATGATTTTTTCTTTCTTTTGTTCCTTACCGATGTATCTGACTGCTTTGATCGTCATGACTTGAAGGCTCACGTCAAAATCAAGTATCCTGCTAACTTTAACCCTCTAACATCTTATGTTTTTTTTAGAAAACGACAACGTTAAAGTTTCAGTGGAGAGTGAGAGTCTTCTTTAGTTTGAAGAGTGTGACTGAGTCAAGGTTAAAGGTTGCACAACAGTAATCTCTGCAACAAATGATTATCTTTATTTTGTTCTTTATCAATGTATCTGACTGCTTTGATCGTCGTGACTTGAAGGCTCACGTCAAAATCAAGTATCCTGCTAACTTTAACCCTCTAACGCCTTATATGTTTAGAGAAAATGACAACGTTAAGGTTTGAGTTAAGGTTAAAGGTCGGGGCCACGGACGCAACACACACACACACACATACACACAGACACACAACCGAACATGTACGATACTATAGACTCACTTTGTTTTAAAAAACGACGTGAGCCAAAAATCAATTTGCAATGAAAAATATGGAAAAAATACACATATGTTCCGCAAGCACAATACGATAATCATGTACATAATACTGACAAAAGTAATCATAGTGGAAAGGGAGAGGAGAAGAATAAGTTGGGGGGGGGGGGGGGGGGGATGACTGCAACAAAATGACAGATAGACAGAGACACCGAAATGAAGAGAGAGAGAGAGAGTGTGTATGTTTCAGAAATAATGGAGGTTTGTTTTAACATTGTGTATGTACATGCATGCAATGATACATGTTTTCCTGCCCTCAATTACACATGCGTTCATCTATAGTCAATTCCACATGTGTGTCTGCATGCAATTACACATGCGTTCATCTGTAGTCAATTCCACATGTGTGTCTGCATGCAATTACACAAGCGTTCATCTGTAGTCAATTCCACATGTGTGTCTGCATGCAATTACACATGCGTTCGTCTATAGTCAATTCCACATGTGTGTCTGCATGCAATTACACAAGCATTCATCTGTAGTCAATTCCACATGTGTGTCTGCATGCAATTACACATGCGTTCATCTGTAGTCAATTCCACATGTGTGTCTGCATGCAATTACACATGCGTTCATCTGTAGTCAATTCCACATGTGTGTCTGCATGCAATTACACAAGCATTCATCTATAGTCAATTCCACATGTGTGTCTGCATGCAATTACACATGCGTTCATCTATAGTCAATTCCACATGTGTGTCTGCATGCAATTACACATGCGTTCATCTATAGTCAATTCCACATGTGTGTCTGCATGCAATTACACATGCGTTTGTGTGTCTGCATGCAATTACACATGCGTTCGTGTGTCTGCATGCAATTACACATGCGTTCGTGTGTCTGCATGCAATTACACATGCGTTCGTGTGTCTGCATGCAATTACACATGCGTTCGTGTGTCTGCATGCAATTACACATGCGCTCGTGTGTCTGCATGCAATTACACATGCGTTCGTGTGTCTGCATGCAATTACACATGCGCTCGTGTGTCTGCATGCAATTACACATGCGTTCGTGTGTCTGCATGCAATTACACATGCGTTCGTGTGTCTGCATGCAATTACACATGCGTTCGTGTGTCTGCATGCAATTACACATGCGTTCGTCTGTCTGTCCGCTTTTCCAGCAACGTGTTCAACATGGTGGAGGAGAACTCCATCGAGATCTGGAAGTTCCAGATGTACTTCCTGGTCATGGAGTTCCAGTGCAAGGTGCGCATGCCGCCCCCCCTCTCCCTGTTCCAGCACATCTTCTACCTGCTTCGATTCATCTTCAGGAAGTCCTGCTGCCAGAAGGAGAAGCACGGTGAGTGATAGCACATTAACCCTTTCACCGCCAATGTCGCATTTTTACACCACAATGGTTTATACCTTTGTCACTAAAAAGCATCAAATCAGGTCCTGTTATCTGAAGACCCTATTTTCGTAATTTTGAGAGGTAAGGAAAGGCTTAATGTTATGCACGTCACAGAGGAATTCACAATATTGAAGATTTTTTTTCTGTACCCAAGTTAAGTTTAATGGTATTTATTGGCTGAAAAATGGCTGGCGGCGAAAGGGATAATATTATGTCGTATTTGTTATTATTGTACATTGGAGATCTCGTGGGTGAAAATTGAAGGGACTGGATGTTTATATATTTTGAGATAGCCAATATTTTGAGATAAAAGTGCTTTGGGGCATAAAGCTGATTAAACTGGGACCACAACATTATTGTGAGTTATCCAATCTTTTTTTAGTTATCCGTTTTTTGAGTTACGGTAACTGGATTCCACTGTAGCTGTTCGGTTATTGCGTCGGTGTCCCAACACATCTGTCTGATGAGGGTCTTCTTCTTCTTCTGCATTCCCAGGCCATATGGCCATAATGGGTAAGGTACGTATGTATCCGTTTTTCA
>CM065686.1:4602558-4651291 GCA_017654935.2 Phymorhynchus buccinoides
TAACGTCACCGAATCGGCCATCAGCTCCATTACTCAGCTGCTGGGAGAGGACCCTGGGAAGGGAGAGGGGGACGATGGAAAGGGAGGCGACGAAAAGGAAAAAGAAAAGGCGGCGGCGTCCGCAATGGCGGTGATTGTGGGAAAGAGAGAAGGGAGAAGAGAGGAGGAGAGAGAGAGGAGAGGAGCGAAGGAGACGAAAGTGGCTTTTCAGCTGGTGAGTAGCTTTAGTCTTCTGGGTTTCTTTTTCTTTTTTAATTACAGGAATGGTCAGCTTATGACGCGGATTAGACCGCCAGGGGGCAATCAAACCAATAGGGGCTTATCACGCGATATTCACTGTTGGGCGTAGTGAGAGAGAGGGAGATGAGTCCCTCTCTCTCTCTCTCACTAAGAATATCGCGTGATAAGCCCCTACTGGTTTGATTGCCCCCTGGTGGTCAAATCTGCGTCATAAGTTTACCATTCTACCCCTTTTCACTGTGACGGCCATTTTGAATAGAGAGAGGGGGTACTTCATTCATTGAAAATAAAAAGAAGGTAAATTATGGATTAAAGTAGGCATAAACTGTATTACTTTCTTTGTTGTTGTTGTTGCCTTTCCCTGGCTAACAGACTCCAGGGATCATCCCAACAGTGAAAACACTTGAACACTATGGTACAAGTGCATCAGCTCCGGATGAGAACATTACGTGCGTGACTGTTTTTGATTACCCTGCCATGTGGGCAGCCACACTCCGTCTTTGGGGGACATTGGAGACTGATGATGTTATGCTAGGAGCTTGTCATAGCTGAAGGCGATCCCCGCACAACTATGCATAGCATAACAGCATTTTGATGTAGCCTTGGTGTTCTAGCCTATGTCAATTGGTCTGACGATGTTTTAAATGTATTTATTAAGACATTTCTAGACAGTATATTCTTTAAGCTCTAAGCGCTTATTCATTTTCTTTAATTTTTTTCCCCCAGGCATCCGACCCAACAGAAACAGGGGAAGAGCAGAAGAAGAAGCGCAGGAAGAAGAGGAAGAAAGAGAGGCGGGCCAAAAGCACAGAGAGAGACTCCAGCGTGGAGAAGAAGGAGCTGAACATCAACGTCCCGGAACCGGACGCCAAGCGCCTGCCCGAAAAACTGGTCTCCGACGAAAACAACGACGGAATCCCTGACGGCGCTAATAGGTTCCTGCGTCCCCTTCGATCCAGATCCCCGTCAGACCCCGACCGGCTGTTCCAGCTACCTCCCCCCTCCGCGCCTGTCCGCGCCAGGGGGGTAAGGCCGGTGGAGTATGAGGATGTTTCCGGCATGGACGACATGGAGTCGGACAACGATGACGGGGCAGGGGCCACCCGGAGGTCGCCCAAGCGGCAGAAAAGTCGCGGGCAGCTTAACATGCTGTCGCACGCCGACCTCGCTGGGAAGGAAGGGGAGGGTGAGACCTCGTCCGACAACTCTTTCCAGGTGCGTTCCCACCCCCCACCCCACCACCATCGACACCACCACCACCGCAAGGGGGGAAAGGGAGCGAAGCAGCGGTCTCCTCGACCCAAAGCCAGCGACAGCGAAGACTTCTGAGTGTGGAATCTTAACGTCGCACGCCGATGCTTGCATCCCTCGGTGTCCCCCTAAGAACAATTAAGCAAAGAACAGTTTTAAAGAACAGTAACTATGGGAGAATTCGAGGGAGATGCAAAGAACGATAACTCTTGAGATGACGTTTCGTCCAACAGTGGAGCTTACTTTTCAGGGCTCCCAGGGACCCCCATTTGGGGGTCTATGAAGCACTAGAATTCTAAAGGACCCTCTAAAAGAATGTGCAGGGGGTCCCAGGGATGCACTATGAAAATTCTTTTTAGCATTCACAATGTCATTGGGACCCTCTATCCCTCCTCTAGGACCCTCTATACTGTAAGTGAAGGAGTCCCTGGGATCCCTTGTTTTGCGGGACGATTGGGAGCCCTGCTTTTGACTTGTTGCTGCTTAATGTGAATGTTGGTTTATTGGCAACAGGGTGTTTTTGAAACTAACATTGTTCATTGCGGAAAACCCAAGCAAAACAGGACCCACCGTTTTAAATATAATGAGTTTACATGTTTTCCTGGTAATGCTGCTAAAACAACGTGATTTTTTACTCACCACGCCCATCATTCTAAGCCAAGTGACGTTGAATTTATTCATGATATTACTGCTAAAAAGATGCATATTTTTTATGAACACTGTGATGTGAATCTTTACTTTTGTTTTGAGAGAACAATCACGATTTTTTAAAAACACAACAAGAGCATAGAATTTACCCAATATTTTGTCCGGGTATATATATATTCTAGACTTCTTTTCTTTTGTATATGAAAATTATTTCCTTGTTACATTTTTTTTCCGAGGCTTGTTGATTCATAGCATTATTTAACAATACTGCCTGAAAGTCATCCGCGAGAATATTTGTTGACGGAGGCTAGAGTGTGTATACTTATGTTGAGTATAGAGACATTACAAATTTAACATTGATGTACTATGTGTTTGCCACTGTTTCGTAGAAATCATAATAACATTTAACATTGTTTTCATTGTTGTAATTGCAGATAGATATTTATATCATATCATCGTCAGCCAATGATCTCATCTGTTTAATTTCTTTAACTCTGTGATCTTCCTTTGAACTTTAATGACATAAAATGTTCGATCACATATCGGGGTATTGTTCACATGTCAGGGTATTGATCACATTTTGGGGTATTATTCACGACATAATGAGATATCATTTACATATCGGTGCATTGTTCACATATTGGGGTATTGTTCATGACATAATGAGGTATCATTTACATATCGGTGCGTTGTTCACATATTGGGGTATTATTCACAATATAATGAGGTCTCATTTACATATCGGTGCATTGTTCACATATTGGGGTATTATTCACAACATAATGAGGTCTCATTTACATATCGGTGCATTGTTCACATATTGGGGTATTATTCACAACATAATGAGGTCTCATTTACATATCGGGTGCATTGTTCACATATTGGGGTATTATTCACAACATATTGGAACATTGTTCACCTGTCGGGGTAGTGTTGATACGCTGGGGTGTCGATCGCATGTTGGGGGCATTTTTCACATGTCAGAATATCGATCACATTTTGTGGTTTTTGTTCACATATCAGAGTACTGTTGACATATCAGGTATATGTTTACTGAGTGAGTTAATCAACATTGTGTGAAGAAGGAAAATGTCTGGAACTGACAGGTAGGTAAACTGTTTCTCTTAAAAATTGTATAGCAATAATTGTGCAAGGAAAGCTGCTCCTCTGTGTGTGTGTGTGTGTGTGTGTGTGATTTTGGATGAAGATGCGTTGCTTGATTTTGTATTCATTCTGAATTTGGATGCATTCTTCTTTTCCGTGTAAATCTCTTAAACACTATGTCACTATATTCCCTCTTATACTAGGAAGATTTCTTAAGATTCCTTACTAGCTATAAGAGGAAAAACGCATGAAAACCGTGATTTTGACATGTGACGTGCAGGGTCTTTAAGACTTTTTGTGTGCATAATATTCTACTTTATTATGGAGTCTACTTTATCTTTCTACTGAAATATTGGTGTGGTGTGGAAAGTTTTGGGGTGAGTATTACAGTGTTCTTGTGTGAAGTTTGATAAAAAATATTTTTAAAAGATAAAAAGATGTCATTAATTGTA
The DNA here is from genome assembly GCA_017654935.2 of Phymorhynchus buccinoides. Classification (NCBI taxonomy): domain Eukaryota; kingdom Metazoa; phylum Mollusca; class Gastropoda; order Neogastropoda; family Raphitomidae; genus Phymorhynchus; species Phymorhynchus buccinoides. Next base: position 4,606,254 of record CM065686.1, read on the forward strand.
AGTTCAAAAAATGACTGCAGTCAAAATTCAATGTGGAATAAAGCAAGCAAACACTTGGGTGGCTGTAATTTGACTTGGAAATAATTTAATGACACAATACTTCGGGTCTTTTTGCACCTTTGAAGGGTCTGGGACCCGAAGTATTGTGTCATTAAATTATTTCCAAGTCAAATTACAACCACCCAAGTGTTAGCTTGCTTTATTCCACATGTCATTAATTGTTTTAGAAAATAGCTTGACTAATGAGAAGACCTTTGATCACATCATTTTATATGCTTGCATTGTCAAGGGACGTTACTGAAGCTTAAATCAAGTTGATTTTGTGCGTGTTGTACATGAATAACAAAAATGTGAGTGAATTATTTTGAGTTAACATGGCATTGTACTTTTTTTGCTCAGCTTAGTAAGGCTGATTTTTTATGATTATTTTTTCACCTTTTATTTTGGAAGGGGGGCTGCATATTCATTTGTTTGGTTGGTTTTCATGAGCTGCTGTAATATTTTTGCAGTATGCATTATAATTTATAACCATACTTTTGAATCATTGAAAATGAGCTAGGATTACTTCTTTTTTTAATCTAAATTCAGTCCAAATTCATCATTATTAACCTTACATTAGTGTCTCTTTCATAGTCAAATCTGGAGCACATTGATGCAGTTTGAAAAGATTAATCCTCTCGGATTCATGTCAGTTTTTGGTGTGTTTTTTCCTCTGACTCGTCTTTTATTTACTTGGACACTGCCGAAAATAATCGTCTTGGGTTCTTCAGCACATACCAATATGTACACATTTTTGCTGAAAATTGTGGACTGTTCTGTGTTGAAAGCAATTAAATAAACCTTAAATCGATGGAATGAACCCTAGTGGAGTGAGATGGAGCACAATATTGCATGTTGCACCGTTTCCATAATCTACGATTTTACAGCTTTTTTGTTTGTGGCTCAAGCCACAAACCTATAACTCACTTTGTCGGTCAGTCGAGTCGGTCGGTCCAAAATGTCGCACATTTTGACAATATTGTCGCACTTCAAATCGAGGCTACGCTTCAAATTGAGGCCGCTCTTTAAAATGATGTATTTTAAAAGCGTACAAAATAATAAACATACGTAATACAGACACTAATACAGACACACAATATTATTTTTCAAAAGCGTATTAATAAACATACGTAATACAACACTACAACAGACACGACGAGTGCATGTTGCACCGTTTCCATAATCTACGATTTTACAGCTTTTTTAAAATTATAAATCACTCTTTAAACATTTCCAAATTATATTTGAATACAATGATGTCTAAACAATTGTTCGCACAGGTTTTTTAAAATCTTAGTTGGACGTCTGTTGTCAAATCTAGTAGAGATTGTTTGAAAATTGCATGACGATGTTCAAACAGTTGTTAGCGCAGTGTTTTATCTTATCATATTAGGAAACTTTTGTCACATTTTTTCATGTTTATTTTCATTTGAAAAAGGTGCTGCCTTTCTCTGCTGTGAAAGTTTCAAGGCAAAAATATTTGTAGAAAAAAAAAGCTGTGGTCTGCACCAGTTTGTTTTTCTTAATATAGCATGTGAATACGCTTTGATAAAATCATCTGTTGAGAAAAATATATGTGCCAAATCATGTGTTTGTGGAAAAATATTGTGATCTATATCAAGTGTCACTTCCACGGTTTTCGTCATAGAAAAGACTTAATGGTCAAAAGTATGTTGCTATTTTGTTTTTGCTCTTTCCCCGAGATAACACAGTGATACAGCTAGTAATAATATGACTTGCATACCACTGTGTTGCCATGGGGAAAGGGCGAAAAATATCAGCGTGTATTGTAACCGTTAGCTAAATTGTTTAGTAAGAGAGAGAGAGATAGGGAGAGACACACACACCAGAAAGCTTCAATGTGTCTTGACCTGGGCCTGTATTCACGTTGAGATAGCATGAGACTTAGCATGATGCTAACTCATAGAAGCTCTTCCAAAAGTCCTATTAAATCCTATAGGACATTGGAAGAGCTTCTAAGTTAGCATCATGCTAAGTCTCATGCTATCTCAACGTGAATACAGGCCCAGGTGTATTTGTTTTTTGCTTTAGCCATTGTGGAGGGGGGGGGGGGGGAGGGGGAAGGTTAGGGGGTGGAAGAGGGAGGGATTAGTGGATAGGATGGGGATGAAGTGCGTGAAGGTTTGTGTTCATTTCGTTACTACCTCCTGTTTATATTAGCATTCAGGGACACATGTGACCCAGCACCACGAAAGGGACATTAAGTGTCAAACTGACCATTCTGAGAACATTATGCATTTGTAAACTTCAAACAATTCTCTTTCTAGTGATGCAAAAACCATTCTTGTATCTTTTTCCGTTCCAAAGTTATGAGCACTTATAATTAGTAGGGTGAGTGTCAGCCATTTTCAAGAAACACAGTCTAAAGTCTACACTAGCTGAAGAAAATGCATTGACCTACTCGTTTTAAAGTGATTATAAGACCATTTAGAGAGCATATTAGAGATTGTCCTTTATAAATATGAAAAATTAGATGTTAGAGAACACGAAAATACCCATAACTCAAAATTAACAAAAACAATTTCACTTTCCAAGCCTGTTGTGAGAAGCTAGCCCAGCGACTTAATGTCCCTTGCGTGGTGCTGGGTCACATGTAGCACCTTATCCTGAGATCTGACGTGTAAGATTAGGCGTTGGCGCCTGTTCACAAAAACAAAAACAGAGAAAGAAATATAACCGATGGAAGAAGAAAAAAGGACCGATATATTTTACCATTTCTGCTTGCTTGTTTATATATGCCGCTCTTCGCTTTTAAACCCCAGGATCTCCATTGTTATTGCTTTGTTTGTTAGAGCCTGTGCAAATTTGATCTGTAATCCGCACGGAAACCCGATTCACTTTTATAAGAAATAATTGGATGGGATTGCGGATGAGTTTCTTTCTTATATGTGATGGTGCACGGGGAAAACCTACATAAGTCGGTCAGAAGGTTTTGAGCAAAAGCCCCAAATAGTCAACAACCCCAAATATCAATTTTCTATTTAGGGCATGTTTATGTCTGTTGTTATGTATTCTACCAGTATCCACAACATCAAAGACAATTTTGAATGATTTCTTTGTTTATTTGATTTTTTTCTAAATCAACTCGATGGAAACAAAAAGGCAAAATTGTATCTTCTATGCCCATTTCTGCAAATAATCTATTTTGAAGGCCAAACGTCAAATAACTATAAAGTAAAAACTAGACAAGATAACTGCGTTCGGTTTTCTGTGTATCAACAAGGAATCTTTGATCCACCAAAAATTAAAATCACAATTTATGTCAAAATTCCATTATGTCTGGTTTTCCCATACACGGTCACATATAAGCGAATGTGTTTTCCGTACAGATCTTGCGGATTGCGCATCTAATGTGAACAGGCCCTTAGGCCGGGTTCACATTAGACGCGTAAGTTACGTACAGAAAACCCTTAATAAGTGGAAGAAAGAAGGATAAAAGTTTATGCATAATGGGGGAAATTCGAAAACGTTCGCAAATCTTTTCCCTTCTTTGTTTCACTTATTTATGGATTGCGCACGGGTTTCCGCATGGAATATCCGCTTATGTGTGTACACGGCCTGAGTCTGCAAGTGATAACATTCTCTTGCCCCGCTAATGTGTATGTCTTCGTGTGTCTGCGGAAGTTTATGTCAAAAGTACACGAGAATAAATGTGTGCCTTTGTTGTTTTTCCTCTCAGATCAAGGTATTTTGTTATTGTGCAGATGTCTTTTGTTTTCTGTTGAAAGCTCTCGATCTCCGTCCTAAGAAAATGTGATATTTTTTAACGCTCAAATCTATTCATTTAAATATTTTTTTAATATATAGCATTTTACTTATTTATAATATATCTGTTTAAACCTGTTTCATAGCATAATAGTGATGCTTTATGGATCTTATTTGAAGTTTGTCTTTCATAATCATTTTCCAATATTTTAATTGGGTACCTTCCATTTTATGGCCTGATGAAAATTTGAAAATTTGCCACAGATGGGCGTTTGTGTTTTTTGTTTACTCGTGTATACCTTCCAGTTTAGTGAGGTTATCATTTTTTTTTAATTTGTATTATTGTGAAACAGTTTCCATTTTTAAGCGTCCTTTCTATACTATGTTATTTAACGTATGGAAGAAAGACTATAGTTTATATCAATATTCATTTAATGTTTGTTGTGGAAAGTTGTTGTGTTGAGCATACCACCTTTTATGCATATTATTGGGCAGTTTGCAAAATAGTTATATATTGGTATTGGTACTGTTTAAGCCAGTGTTTGAACCCGTCCATTTTTCGAAAAATATTTTAAAAATTATACTAACAAACTACCTTTGTCTTTTATTATTAACATAGATATTGAATAAAACGAACGTCATTTTGTGCATAATACGCTGATGATTTTTTTTTTTAAAGTATTGTGTGATATTTTTAATATAATGTGTATCGCTTTCTTAAAAAAAATGATTTCCAAATTTCATAGACTTTTGCAAATTAGTTACTTAAGAAATGCGATCCATGCTTTGTAATAATTTACATTATTAATTACTACCAATGTTTTCGACGAGAACAAAATTCCACAAATTATGAGTTTTTATCAAAGCTGCATGATTTGATTCGGTGATTGTAAAAGTTTGGTTTGCTAGCTCCCTTGAACTTGAGTTATCAACCATTATTACTGTATTATCGAATGTAGTATCAATACCTCTTTTTTATGCATGCATTTTGACTGCAGTGTACGAAAATACATTGAACATTCAGGCTTAGACCTAGTAGCTACTTTTTTTTCTACCTCCTAGATTGTTGTAGTGTGTGTGTGTCAATGTTTTTATAGAGAAAAACAAATTCAGCCATGACAACTTGATGTGGCCTGAAAATTTTTCTGAAAATATATCTGTTAATTTCTGTCTGTCCATCCACTGTCAGTCAACCGTATAAATAATTCGTGTTGTATGTAGGTATTTTAAATGTGAGTTGTGTGAGTGCGATAAAGTGATTTGGGGGGGGGGGATTTGTTTTTTCTTCCCTCAATAATTTTAAGTGCATGTATTTTGAATATCTTTTGTATGCGTGGAGTAAATTTATTTTGTTTTCTTCTTTTTTTCATGTAAAGCGTGGTGAGTCATGTTGTGTCAGGAGAATAGCGCTATAGAAGATTTTTTTATTATTATTATATTTAATAAAGCAACATAGAAAAATGAGAGTCTGTTGTATCTTACCTTTATCTTTCAATGTTGGTTGGTTGGTATGTTTTTAAGCTTTACATCTATGCAATTTGTTATCGACAAACAAGTACAGACTGCTAATTTGCTCAACCGTCAAGGCCTATCTGTTGTTTTCACATTGTTATGTTATTAATCTACTGCTGAATTTATGTACAGCTGTATCAGCGAAGAGGTTTGGTTTAAGTTGCTTTCGAATCGTTTCAGTGCCAACGAGGTTGTATAAGACTACATTGGGGACACGATTGTTTGTTTCAACATGATTAGCAGAAAAGGATTTGTTCTCTTTGTTGTCCCGTTTTCTGAGCCGTACAGTGGTGTCGCTCCCACGCTGCTCATTCTGAATCCCAACTCGCAGCCACACCCTGGTTTGTCAGGTCGCGGAATCCGAAACCAGAAGTAAAAAAAAAAAGAAAGGAATTTATCGCTTGTGATTCATTGGAACCCCCACCCTTTATGAAATCAAACACTAACCTTTTCTTACTCTGCTAAGAGTTGTGCTCTGATGTGGTATGTGTTGCACATTGTGGTCATTAGTGTGCAGATGTTGATGTGGCGCCTATCTCTGGTCACAAAGCTGTAGGCAACCCCAGTAGGGTTCTTCTTTCTTCTTCTTCTTCTGTGTTCCCAGGCCATATGGCCATAATGGGTATGGTACATATGTGTCCGGTTTTCAGTTTTCGCTGGTCTCTCCGCTGCGTACAGCCGACACATTCCCATTTCGGAGGAGCTCAAGGGAGAAAAGTTATTTTGAAGATTGTTTTGGAAAAAAGGCAGGAGAATGGGCCAATAAGTCAGAAAGATAGTAGATGACAGAAAGCAAAGGGCAAAGAGAGTGGCAGATTAGAGGAAGTTACAAGCACAGAACTTCCAGAAGGTGGGGGAACTATTTTTACGAAAGACCCCCCCCCCCCCCCCCCCAGTATCCCCATGGGGAGGTATGGTTCTCAGTTGCTACCGCAATGAGCTTTTGTTCAAAATGTGAACATTTGTATCTTTGATGTTTTTTAAAGGTAAGCAGTTGTATACTGTGATCAAACAGCTTGGCAGTTGCAGGGGACGAGGATTCTGGAGGGATTCATCTTTAGAGATTTAAATTGGCTGATTCTTCTTCTACGTTCCCAGGCATTTATGGCCATAATGGGTGAGGTACGCACGTGTCCTGTTTTCAGTTTTCACTGGTCTCCCCAATGCATTTCGATTTTGGAGGCACTCAAAGGAGAACATTTTTTGGAAGATTGTATTGTTTTGTTTTTAAAAAGGCAAGAGAATGGGGCCAAAAAGTCAGAAAAATAGTAGACAGAAAGCAAAGGGAAAAGGCAGAGTCAAAGAGTGTGACTGACATATTACAGGCACAAAACTTCCAGAAGATGGGGGAACTATTTGTACAAAAGACCCCCCAGTATCCCCACAGGGAGGGAGGGATTCAACTTTAGGGATTCAAATTTAAGGGTTCGTTTGAGGACGAGTTTGCTCATTTCTAAAAAACATCAAATATTTTATGTTAGAATGACAAAATGAGGCTGTAACAGAAAAATGTTATTATAATGTTGCCCGTTTGTTTTTAACAGTATTTTTCTCCATTACATTTCTTTTCCTGTTGGACCATAATTGTAACAAAAAAATTGGATGATAATGATACGCTTTGCTGTGGCAACTATTGATATTGTTGATATGGCAATACAAATGTATTCTTTTTAAAGGGTACACTTTAACTCATATAATACAGTGTAATAATGCTTGTTGTTGAAGCAGTTGCTGAGTTTGAGAAGAAAGATGTATGCAGTATGGATTTATCATCACTTTTTTTCGATATGATATTATAGATGATATTTTAAAACACTGTGATAATTTTGTTAATGTTATAAAAGATTCTTGAATTTGTTCAGATATACGAGCGTATGAGTTTAATGTACATTTTGTGTGCGAGTGTGCATGCATATAAACATTATGTGTATAGAATGTAAACAGTGAAATTGTTAGACTGTTATTACATGGTGGTGGTAACTGTATTGAAAATCTGTTTTAAAAGATAATAAATGATTTTAGTGAAATGTTGTTTTTGGTTATTCTGGCCTTTGTGTGTTGTGTGTGTCACTCTCTCTCTCTCTCTCTCTCTCTCTCTCTCTCTCTCTCTCTCTCTCTCTCTCTCTCTCTCTCTCTCTCTCTCTCTCTCTCTCTCTCATTATTACTGTCAAAAGGAAGTGAAAATATAGTTCTCAGAGTTTGTAAATATGTTAATAAAGCATATCTAGTCCGGAAAAATGCTTTGCAAGGTCCAACGAAAAAGTTGTCAATTGGTCAAAATATACCACCACCCACATACACACACACACACACTTTCCTTTCTCATCAGTCACACAAAAATCGCATGCCAACATTTTTTAATTTATTGGATGGCGCACCTCTGGCTGCGACGCTCTCTCCAGGTGGGAGTAACCCGAATTTCACAGAGACGTCTCTGTGACTATAAAGTACCTAATACCTTAGTATTTTGTTCTGATTACATGTTTTTTGTGACGAGGTAATGGGTTAAAGGCGAAGTCTCTAGGGAAGACTTTTAGTGTGTTAAATTTTCAATTAGAAAGTTTTCCTTTAGCCCACTTCTCTAGGGTGTGGGAGGTGAGCAACTTTCCCGGCCCCTTTTCATCTAATAAATTTATATTTTTGCCCGGGTTCTGGCTCGTATGATTGAATGAAATACAAGTGGTAGTTTGCTCTAAATGGCAGACAGAGAGAAGTAGGTTTTTACATAAAAATTACAAAACTTTCACTCTCATCAGTCTTACCAAAGGGTTCAGAATTATTTGTACACTTGAACAATGAAATCCGAAAGGATTTACAAGACTTTTGTCTTTCTAGAAGGTTAGGCCCCAAGCCGGAAGGGTCACTAATTTTCTTAAGTGTCCTGAGGAAAGTTAGTGTTCTTTTCACTGTCCGGAGGACTTATCTGGTGTAAGGTTCCTCTGTCGGGAGCAGCGAGTGCTGGGGTGACTAGGCTTGCTCTTTGGTGTAGAGTAGTCGTTCCGGTTGCGGCGGCGCGGGATGGCACGGCACAGGCGTGGTCTCCTCGCGGATTCTGGGTGCGGTTGTGTCTTGGCGGCGGCCCCATCTTGCAGCTTGTGTGTCGGGGATAAACGTCCTGACCACGATGCCCTGCTGATAATCACAGGAAAACATGGGTGTAGATCTCTATGGATTAGAGATAGGGGCTTCAGCCGGCAGGGAATTAGTGGATCCCAAACGGCTAGAAGGCTGCCCTTGTACAATAGCACTATGACAAATGACCTGAATTTCAGTTACCAAACTGAAATCAGCAAAACATAAAAGGGGTACTGGAATCAACTGGTATGATTCAGTAAGAGGCTAGATCAAAATCTATGATCATGGCAACATCCCTCTCAATCCAACTCTTGGAAAGGAATGTCATCAAAAATTGCAAGGTTGCAACCAAGTGGTTTCCCACTAAAAAAATAACCAACAATACTAGTAGGCATAAAAATAGGCACAGAATCCGGTTCTGGTACCAAAAGAGTTAAAGTCAAAAATCACACACAAAAATAATAAGTGCACATAATTAGAACAGCATGTTTACCAATTCTTTTCACAGACACATCTACTCCTTATTCATCATGGAACATAGGATCTAGATCAAAAATAGAATCAAACAAAAACAAATCTCAATCAAGTATTTTACACAGCCTTATTCAATAGTACTCACGAGTTGGGCTAATATGACTGGCAGGAAGAGAGGTTGATTCTACAATGTTGCTTCAGCCAGGTTTTGGTAGTCTTGTGAGTAAGAGAATGTTAGACGGGTTTTTTCTCCCACTACCCATCTCCTCATTTTATTTTAAATCGATAAGGGCCTATGATTGGCTAATAGTAGTCGACAACAAGAGAGGGCACGACAGATCACGCGCATATTATGTCATCATCACATGCCTACATTCCTACAACTGTGAATGGCACGTGTCAAGAATACTTCAAAGGGCAGTGTCACTTTCTCGTGATCGGAAGGGAAATACGGGGATGAAAGAGATGCCGATTGGAATCGGTGAATTGTTTGATGTCACACGATTGCAATTAAAGCGTCAGGGTGGAATATAGTGGGGGGGGGGGTGTAGCTGAGAAAGGGGGGGGGGGGGGCGCGCGTGCCACATCGTCACATTTTTCATATGTGAACTCCATTTGTATGGGCCTGTGGCCTAACAAATTAAAATATTTTAGACTCTCTCTCTCTCTCTCTCTCTCTCTCATCTCTCTCTTTCTCTCTCTCTCTCTCTCTTTCTCTCTCTCTCTCTTTCTCTCTCTCTCTCTCTTTCTCTCTCTCTCTCTCTCTCAATAGCATTGTGTTCTGAATTTGTCTCAGATTAACTACAGCAGCAGGTCACTTTACAAAACGTTCATTTGCAGGAAGACACCCTTTGACCCTAATAATGAATAAAGGATCGCTACTCTGCATGCGATTCGATTCACTGCTCCGGATCCGATTGTGACATTTGTGAGGCATGATTCACATGAAATCCTACTGTCTAAATGAATGATGAAATCCTACTAGTTTTGTTCATTACCTTTGTAGTCCCCCGTACACGAATCTGATGAAATGTCAATATTTTTGTTTCTGACATTTTATCTGATTCGTGTATTGGGGTCTACGTGAGTATAGTGAGCGACAAATAGTAGATTAGTTTTTAGATGGAAGTATTTCACGTGAATTATGACTCACAGACATCGTCACAATCGTATCGCATGTGGATTGAATTGTATGCAGCGTGGCGGCCCCTCAACAATCTGAGTACCATTACAGATCCACAGACCTTGTTTCCACATCCATCACGTTTAGAGCTCAATGCAGTCTTCTTCTTCTTCTTTCATTTAGCATCCATCGTCAGCATGTTGAACACTGATGCTTTGTACATACATAGGGGTAAGGAGGTGGGGAAATAATTGCTGCCTGGAAAGTCAGCTTTACAGGGATGATTGAACAGGACAGGGAGAGGGGGGTGGGGGAGATTGGGGGAACAGGGTGGAGGGAGTTGAGATAAAGGATGACGGGGGGGGGGGGGGGGGGGGGGCACAGGCTTACATCCGGGATTTGAAGTCCTCCACCTAGGCAGATTAAATCGTCTCAGGTGGAAGACTGTTCCAGTCACACACAGCCCTCGGGAAGAATGAGCACTTCCTGTAGTTGGTTCTAGTTTGAGAGTCTTCTTCTTCTTCTTCTTTTTCTTCTTCCGTGGTGGTGTCCAGCTTCTTTTTTCATAGAAGTAAGTGCACACACTTTCGGGGGTGACCAAAGAAAAAGAAGCAGAAGTGAAGAAAAGAAAAGATCAACAGAAAAGACAAAAATCAGCTAACACACATAGCCTACTATTGGATTTACTTGGGTTCAGTAGGACAAAAACCAGATGCAGCCAACACAATACAATTCCTAATTGTGGACTGGGGTGGGGAGATCTACACGATGGCTTGGAGTCAAAATGGACTATCTTTATATAGTTCATTGACATATTATTGAACTTATTACCAAAACTAATAACTTGTATAACAAAAAGACTGCTGAAATATAAAAAGCAAAGCCCCCTTTTTATATTTCTGCAGTCATTGTTTGATACAAGTTATTAGATTGCGTAATAAATCCAATAATACGTCAATGGACTATCTAAAGATAGTCCGTTTTGACTCCAAGCCATCGTTGTAACAGGAAGCTGTCGGCAACTACTAATTTTCACGTTTGTCCCCAGGAAGCTGGAAACTAGCCGACCTTAGTCGACACTCCATAAGGCCCAGGCCCCAACCAAAAAGACAAACAAAGACTGAACAAACAGATCCCTAACTACTGGGGTAAAACCAATTGGGGATGGGGATGAAGGGACTGGGGTGGGAGCGTCTGTTGACGGTTTTAGTGCTGGGTTGTGGCTGAGAGCTCATGCAGCTGGCGCTGGCTCTCCTCCAGGGTCTGGGACGTTGGTCCATTTCAGAAAGACTCCAGGTCAGGGATCACCCCAACAGCGGAAGCACGTGAACACTACATGTATTGCTTTTATTGTGCAGCTCTCACTTCTGTTGGCCCCACTGTAGGCTAATATCAACCTCTGGTAAAAGCAACACCCCCTCTCCCCCCTTCTCTCTCTTTCTCTCTCTCTCTCTCTCTGTCTCTCTCTCTGTCTTTCTCTCTCTGACACACACACGCGCGCGCACATCAAACATATGCGCGCACGCACACACACGCACGCACACACACACTGACAGACTGAGACCAACTACAGCAGGCAGGACTTGTCCCCTCTTATCTGTTTGTCACCTCCATTGTGAACATTGTACAATAATATAAAACAAAATGCATGTGGACAGGAATACATCCAAATAACAATTTGATAGAGTGACGACATGACTAAGTATAATTTTCTCTATGTTGAATAAGAACAGTTGTTGGGGACGGGTCCACTTTTTCCTTTCTTTTTTTTAATATCCTAAAAATCAGGCTTTTTATTTGTCTTAGGTCAATATTATGCAGAGACACTGTTGTGTGAATCTGCAAATTAGTAATCGTACTATGATTTCAGGTTAGAAAAAATACAGAATTTTTTTACATGAATTATTGTATTTCATTATCCTACTTAAAACACACACACACACTTAACTTCGTGCGCTTATAATAGTGCTTTTTCTGTGTGTGTTTGTCAGTGACAGTGTGTGTATGTGTGTGTTTGTGCACTTGCGTGCGCGAGTGCTTGTGTACATAGTGAATGTGTCCGTCTGTAGGTGTATAGTGCATGCGTCCGTGTGTGTCCTCTGTATGGGTGCAAGCATGCGCGCGTGCGTGTTTATGCATGTGTGTGTTTGTGTTTTGTTTTTTATGGTTTGGTTTTGTGTGTGTGTGTGAGAGAGAGAGAGAGAGAGAGAGAGAGAGAGAGAGAGAGAGAGAGAGAGAGAGAGAGAGAGAGAGAGAGAGAGAGAGAGAGAGAGAGAGAGAGAGAGAGAGAGAGAGAGAGAGAGAGAGGAGGAAAGAAAGATAAGCAATAATACGTCATGCCAACCACCACCAACAACAACAAATAAGCAAACACCTGTCATAATGATTCCAGATTTTTTGTTTAATGTTGGTAATTCAAGGAAATCAGAGAAAATGACTGAGTAAAATTGAAAAGAGAGAGAGAGAGAGAGAGAGAGAGAGAGAGAGAGAGAGAGAGAGAGAGAGAGAGAGAGAGAGAGAGAGAGAGAGAGAGAGAGAGAGAGAGAGAGAGAGAGAGAGAGAGAGAGAGACGCAATGACGCAATGACTTTTAATGTGAGGCCACCGACCTATACACATTTGGAGGTGCAACTAAAATATGCACACGACTAAAGCAAAAGCAGGTAAAGAACACAATGTTTAGAACAATACTTTGACAAGCAAAAATGAATGCGGATAGACAAAAAGCTATTTAGCAAGTTAAGGATTTACAAGTGGCATAAACTGTTCCCTTTGTTGTAAAGCATAGTATATAAACATCGCAACGTTCCTAGTAACTAAACAACTTTCACTTTGCAATAAACAGTTTAGTAAGGGTGGTCTTATAGTTACCATCGTTATATTATGTTTGTACAAGTATTTACGTCTCAAGTCGTTATATATTGGACAATCATACAATACATGTAGTTCATCTTCTAATTTGTTACATGATGGGCAATGTTTCGAAATATCTGTATATCGCTGGTTGATTTTTAGTTCATTCATTCCAAAACGAAACTGTACAAAGGCTGATCTGAATTTACTGATAGTTAAATCAGATAAATATTGTTCTGGTTGCAGTAAAGATTTCAAAGAGCGATATGTTTTAAAACGGTCACTGCTGTTGAGTTTGGCTACCCAGTCTTGTTTAAAGCAATCAATCATACGCTGTTTAAGCAACACAACAAAAGCATTTACGTCACCAACCCCATCATATATCCAGACCTCTGAAAATCAGTACATATCTAAACATCGTTTGATCGCGTCTGCCCAGTTCTTCAATTTATTTGTTTCAACATTTGTGTTATTTGACATCCTATTGACGCTCATAAGATAAGCTTGCTTTGGGATTCTAGACAATGGCATTTGATTTAATTTAAACCAGTAACGAATTGCAGAGAGAGAGAGAGAGAGAGAGAGAGAGAGAGAGAGAGAGAGAGAGAGAGAGAGAGAGAGAGAGAGAGAGAGAGAGAGAGAGAGAGAGAGAGAGAGAGAGAGAGAGAGAGAGAGAGAGAGAGAGAGAGAGAGAGAGAGAGAGAGAGAGAGAGAGAGAGAGAGAGAGAGAGAGAGAGAGAGAGAGAGAGAGAGAGAGAGAGAGAGAGAGAGAGAGAGAGAGAGAGAGAGAGAGAGAGAGAGCAGACAGACCCCAAAACAACATCAAAACATTGAAATAGTCTAACAGAAAACAGACCCCCAAAACAACATCAAAACATTGAAATAGTCTAACAGAAAACAGACCCCAAAACAACATCAAAACATTGAAATAGTCTAACAGAAAACAGACCCCCAAAACAACATCAAAACATTGAAATAGTCTAACAGAAAACAGACCCCCAAAACAACATCAAAACATTGAAATAGTCTAACAGAAAACAGACCCCCAAAACAACATCAAAACATTGAAATAGTCTAACAGAAAACAGACCCCCAAAACAACATCAAAACATTGAAATAGTCTAACAGAAAACAGACCCCCAAAACAACATCAAAACATTGAAATAGTCTAACAGAAAACAGACCCCAAAACAACATCAAAACATTGAAATAGTCTAACAGAAAACAGACCCCCAAAACAACATCAAAACATTGAAATAGTCTAACAGAAAACAGACCCCAAAACAACATCAAAACATTGAAATAGTCTAACAGAAAACAGACCCAAAAACAACATCAAAACATTGAAATAGTCTAACAGAAAACAGACCCCAAAACAACATCAAAACATTGAAATAGTCTAACAGAAAACAGACCCCAAAACAACATCAAAACATTGAAATAGTCTAACAGAAAACAGACCCCCAAAACAACATCAAAACATTGAAATAGTCTAACAGAAAACAGACCCCAAAACAACATCAAAACATTGAAATAGTCTAACAGAAAACAGACCCCAAAACAACATCAAAACATTGAAATAGTCTAACAGAAAACAGACCCCAAAACAACATCAAAACATTGAAATAGTCTAACAGAAAACAGACCCCCAAAACAACATCAAAACATTGAAATAGTCTAACAGAAAACAGACCCCAAAACAACATCAAAACATTGAAATAGTCTAACAGAAAACAGACCCAAAAACAACATCAAAACATTGAAATAGTCTAACAGAAAACAGACCCCCAAAACAACATCAAAACATTGAAATAGTCTAACAGAAAACAGACCCCAAAACAACATCAAAACATTGAAATAGTCTAACAGAAAACAGACCCCCAAAACAACATCAAAACATTGAAATAGTCTAACAGAAAACAGACCCAAAAACAACATCAAAACATTGAAATAGTCTAACAGAAAACAGACCCCCAAAACAACATCAAAACATTGAAATAGTCTAACAGAAAACAGACCCCCAAAACAACATCAAAACATTGAAATAGTCTAACAGAAAACAGACCCCAAAACAACATCAAAACATTGAAATAGTCTAACAGAAAACAGACCCCCAAAACAACATCAAAACATTGAAATAGTCTAACAGAAAACAGACCCAAAAACAACATCAAAACATTGAAATAGTCTAACAGAAAACAGACCCCAAAACAACATCAAAACATTGAAATAGTCTAACAGAAAACAGACCCAAAAACAACATCAAAACATTGAAATAGTCTAACAGAAAACAGACCCCCAAAACAACATCAAAACATTGAAATAGTCTAACAGAAAACAGACCCCAAAACAACATCAAAACATTGAAATAGTCTAACAGAAAACAGACCCAAAAACAACATCAAAACATTGAAATAGTCTAACAGAAAACAGACCCCCAAAACAACATCAAAACATTGAAATAGTCTAACAGAAAACAGACCCCAAAACAACATCAAAACATTGAAATAGTCTAACAGAAAACAGACCCCAAAACAACATCAAAACATTGAAATAGTCTAACAGAAAACAGACCCCAAAACAACATCAAAACATTGAAATAGTCTAACAGAAAACAGACCCCCAAAACAACATCAAAACATTGAAATAGTCTAACAGAAAACAGACCCCCAAAACAACATCAAAACATTGAAATAGTCTAACAGAAAACAGACCCCCAAAACAACATCAAAACATTGAAATAGTCTAACAGAAAACAGACCCCCAAAACAACATCAAAACATTGAAATAGTCTAACAGAAAACAGACCCCAAAACAACATCAAAACATTGAAATAGTCTAACAGAAAACAGACCCCAAAACAACATCAAAACATCGAGATAGCCTAATAAAACAATAACATCATCTAGTGTCCGTCCGTGTGTGTGTGTGTGTGTCTGTCTGAAACACAAAACGGGCCTTATAACTCCGCCGTTTTTCGATCGAATCGCTTCAAATTTGCTGTGAGCCCTGACGGGGCGATGGCAACGGCAACCGAGGCGGCCGTGTCATTTGCGCGGTTTCGCAAATGCGCGAAACGCGCATCCGCCGGCCTCTCGGCGCCCGTATCTCCGGCGTTTCTGGAACGATTGCCTTCAAATTTGGCAGATAGATGACCGGGGACGGTGACTATCGGTGTGCCAAACCGGAAGCGAATCGGTTTAGAAACGTGTGCGCTATACGCCGCTTTACCTTTTCACGAATAACTCCGCCGTTTCTTAACCGAATCGCCTCAAATTTGCTGTCAGGCTTGCTATGGCCCGGGCAAAGCCTAGCAGCAAATTGGAAGACAATCGGGAGAGCGCGTCACTCTCACAGCAGCGCCAACGTGAAACGGGGCCTTATAACTCCGCCGTTTCTTAACCGAATCGCTTCAAATTTGCTGTACTCAGCGTTACCAGTACTTGGCGTTACCGTTACTAGGCGTTACCAGTACGGTGCATTGCCAGTACTAGGCGTTGCGCTAGTATCCATAATATTTCAATCAAAGAAACTTTTGTGTGTGTGTGTAAAGACCATTCAGTAAAGCAACACGTTTCTTGAAAGCCAGTGTTTCTTGGAACCCTGATGTGTGTGACTGATGGGCCTACATACAAGCACACATTCTCTGACTTTAAGTTTTTGAGTCCTCAGTCTTATAATTTACTAATGACAGTGTTCCTGTGGATCATGATCCTCTTCTGGGCTGGAAATGGAAGGGAACCAAGCTCTCCTCTAGCTTGCTGTACATCTGCCACCTCCTGTGCTATCATTCATCTCAACAAGCAGAGAGCGAGTATAATACAGCGGACAGGTCACAACCGTCTGAAGCATCACCTGTTCACCGAACTTCACATTGGTGAATATGAAAAGTGGCCATGTGGCACAGACAACTAGACAAGTGACACTGGCGTAGGAATGGGGGGGTGGCAGCTGCCCCCCCTGGCTTCGAGGAGGGGGGGGGGGGGCAGACGTATCTCTCTGCCCCCCTCAAATTTATAACGGCAAAAAAACAAAAAAACAAAAACAACCAGAAAGGAAACGAAAGTGTTAATAGTCTCAGCCCATTCACTATACACATTGCTGTCATGGACTTGGTACTGCATCAAAGATGGATTTGAGGGGGGTTACAGGGGTTCCACCCCCTCAGACTAAAAATGGAAAGAAAAAGAGGAAGACAAATTGTAGTTCCATGCTACAGTTATTCTCTCACGAGAAGCCTTGATTGCATCTTTTACATTCAAATTATCATCAGCTTCTGGGAGGCAATCCCCCCAGACCCATCAGCCCACCCCAACTGACCACTTGGAGCTACCCTCTTCCCTCTTCCATGACTGGCTGATCCGCCCCAAACATGGTTGTATTTTTATGCTTTTTTGTTGTCTCCTTTCAATTCACATCATGTTTTATTTCATTCATAGATTTTTTTATATCATTGATTATGATTATGTTTAAAAATAACGATAATAAAGTATTTTTGTTGGATTTACTAAGTCATGTAATTAGTAACCTATCCATCCATTCGTCTTGTCCGTGCAATCCTGGGGGGGCCCCCCCCCCCCCCCCGCTTGAAAACGTTCCTACGCCACTGAGTGACTGCAGTCGTGCTCACTCTTCCAACAGCCCAGAGAGAGGACCTGGCCAGACCCCGTGCCTGTGGCCCAGAAACTCTATGGAAGCCTAGAAGACCTGCAACGTGCTGCCACCTTCGTGCCGGATACTGGGATGCCCATCTGAGATGTTCGAGAAGAAGAAGATACAGCGAAAGGCCCGTGTAGCCGCCAACACTGCTGAAGGCGGACGGACTGTGTGCAGAGCTGCTGTGCAAAGGCTACCTGCAGTGTGTCTGTTTCCACTCTTAATTCGTATATATATATCTATATTGATTTTTAAAAATCGTGACTTTCCTGGTGTTGCACTGCCTCCGGGCATTGCTTCCAGGATCGTTCCCACCATCTTTATATCTACTAGTGTCCCGTATGTGTCTGTTCCAGACCGGAGGACATTAAACAGATTTCCATCTGTTTCCACTCACCAAGACCTGATTGTGAGGTGAACATCCCGAACGGTCGTTATCACGGAACGACAGCAGATGTTGAGTGGCCGTTCCAAGAAAAGTTCCGGCTTCTTCGTCATCCCCAGCCATCCGGGATCAGCTGCAGAGTGACGGTCCAATGTATGTTTCATTGAGGGACAACCACTGATTTCATACCACACCAGTGCCCGGCTGCTCAACCACGAGCTCTATTTCCACCAGCATGGGCAGCCTGCTGAGGACCTCTGACTTCATACCACACCAGTGCCTGGCAGTGCTTCACCACGAGCTTGGCCCCCACAAGCTCTATTTCCACCAGCATGGGCAGCCTGCTGAGGACCTCTGACTTCATACCACACCAGTGCCTGGCTGCTCCACGAGCTCTATTTCCATATTTCCACCAGCTCTAGTTTGACCGTCATCCATGATGAGCTATTATAAACGGTGATCTCCTCTGTAACACTAACAGTCTGCATGTTTCAATCGTGTGTGTGTGTGTGGGGGGGGGGGGTGTCCTAAAATCAATACATTTATATAAGGTTCAGTTGCATTACAGAAATACAACAGCATAAAAAACATTTAAGGCGTTTAAAACACACTAAGGCCAACAGAAAACATAATACATGATAGCAATTGCACTCCCCCCCCCCGATGGTAATCATCCCTATTTTGGGGATCTACCTGTAGGTAAAGTAACTTCCCCTGTTTGACTGTTTGATCGATTGAATTAGGCACAATCACGCCCATACGTCATAAGATTACTCTCTTTAATTATTTTCGAACAATTCCTATTGTGATTTACCCTGAAATTATACTTCATGCTTTAACGCTCATTAATTTGAAAAGTCGTTAATTCTTCAGTGTGCTCTCTCAGACATTCTGTTCATTTGATGAAGACCTTTTTTTTTGTTACCGTCTGTTTCATAAATGCAAATTTTAAAAAAATCAGTAAATCTTTATCATTTGAAATGCCTCATATGGCCATTTGGTCCAGAAGGCGTAAAACCCCCCTCTCTCTCTCTCTCTCTCTCTCTCTCTCTCTCTCTCTCCCCCCCCTCTCTCTCCCTCTCTCTCTCTCTCCTCTCTCTCTCTCTCTCTCTCTCTCTCTCTCTCTCTCTCTCCTCCCTCTCTCTCTCTCTCTCCCTCTCTCTCTCTCTCTCTCTCTCTCTCTCTCTCTCTCTCTCTCTCTCTCTCTCTCTCTCTCTCTCTCTCTCTCTCTCTCTCTCTCTCTCTCTCTCTCTCTCTCTCTCTCTCTCTAAATGCAAAATCGGTTTTCCCATTCTTCTCACAATGCCAAGCCTTTTTTTCTTCTTCTTTTTGTTTATACGACGAATCCTACAACAATAGAAGTCTGGCATGGCAAACATTTCCTCGACCATTGTTACCTCAACACGAAAGGGATTACATTGATTCCAGGCCTCTGGCATTGCACTGCTATGGGCTGTTTCCCTAGGGACGAGAAGGTGCTGGAAAGAAGCACCAACGTAGGCCTACTCTGATTTCATCGCCTGTGGCGTGCCTTTTTTGTTGTTGGCCTCAGCATAGCTTGCACGCTAGTTCGGGTATTGACGTGTATTATGGTGAAATGATGGATCGATTTTTAGACAGCTCTGTCTTTATTGTCGAGCCGAGGACGGCGAGACATTTAGCACGCAGTTAACTTCCGTCACATGGACATGTTTTTGACGTCACTTCCGCTCATGGGGGCATGACATGTAGGGTCCGACATGTAGGCCTACATGGGGATATTTGTTCCCCTTTGCTTGTTGCTACATACTTCCATTCTTTTTCCTTTCCGACACGCACACCCATCCACCCACCCACACCCATACCCACATTCATGCACACTCCTTCATTCATTTATTCTCTCTCTCTCTTTCTCTCTCTCTCTCTCTCTCTCTCTCTCTCTCTCTCTCTCTTACTCACTCACGCTCTCTCTCTCTGTGTCTCTCTGTGCTAAAAGTGTTCACATACATGCCCTAGCAGCACTCTCACAGTCTCTCGAACCAAGGCAGAAGGTGGGTGGGACATTTTGTTTAGAGCCGCGAAAGTCACGTCCCAGGTATCCAGAAACCATACGTCGTTTCGCAGCTCTTGGAACTCTTCCCGCCATATCTGCATGTACACAGGCGCCCACGGATCACGCCCAGCGAGTTTGTACCCTCCCACGTCATCCAAAATGGCGTGAGGTCCCTGGATGACGATTTCCACGTCAGGGAAATCACGAAGAAAAGCCCGGATGTGGCCTCGGGCGTCCTTGACCCTTTGCAGGAAAGTCCCCACGGTGTAGTATACGAAGTGAAGGTAGTAGTGCAGGACCAGGATGACGCGTCGACGAGGATGATGACGTCGATGATGACGTAATTCCTCGAGGGCCAGTGGCAGGGGAGCGAAGTCAGCGCCTTGCTGGATGTAGGCTGGCCAGCCGTGGAAAACCCACTTCAGTGTTGTGCTGTGAGACTGGGACTGTTAACACGGAGAGAGAGAGAGAGAGAGAGAGAGAGAGAGAGAGAGAGAGAGATTTTAATTTTAATGTTTTGGCAACACGAATGCATCCGTTTTGAAATCGTTGCTTTTCCCCCCCTCCGTAATTAGGTCAACGGGCATACTAACTAACTATACTAACTAACCATACTAACTAACTATACTAACTAACCATACTAACCAACTATACTAACTAACCATACTAACTAACCATACTAACTATACTAACTAACCATACTAACTAACTATACTAACTAACCATACTAACTAACCATACTAACTAACCATACTAACTAACTATACTAACTAACTATACTAACCATACTAACTAACTATACTAACTAACTATACTAACTAACCATACTAACTAACCATACTAACTAACCATACTAACTAACCATACTAACTAACCATACTAACTAACCATACTAACTAACTATACTAACTAACCAAAAATAAGAAAAATCAACTCGTCATCAATCCCGAAAACAGACGAAATGGAAGCCCCATCAAGCCTCAACGGTGGAGGGCAAAAACAGAAGTGAAATGAAAACACAATCCTCTTTGTCTCGAGCAAAGAGAGAGAAAAAGGAAGTGACTAAAAACATACTCCTTTTTTTCTTGGGAGGGGGAGGGGGGCGGAGGGAAACCCCCCAGAAGAGAACCAAACTAGAGTCCTTCTTTACTGACTCTGCAGTAATGGGGGGGGGGGGGGGGGGGGGGGGGGGGGGGGGGGACAATGGTTATTAAAGGCCCCGCACGTCACGTGTCCCATTCCCTCTTATACTAGGAAGATTTCTTAATTAAGATTTCTGACCAGCTATAAGAGGGAAAACACGAGAAAACCGTGATTTTGACACGTGACGTGCGGGGGTCTTTAAAGACCCCCACGTCACGTGTCACATTCCCTCTTATGCTAGGAAGATTTATGACCAGCTATAAGAGGGAAAACACGTGAAAACCGTGATTTTGACACGTGACGTGCTGGGTCTTTAAGCTTACTTCACACAGTTTGTGCTGGTGTCCCGGACTGCCTCCCTTTGAAGCATTCCTCAGCACCAGTTGGCTGCAATTCAGATAACTTCTCAGTTCGTACCACCACAACCGCGTGTTGGAGTCCCCGAGCAGAAACACCGTGGTGTCACGCAAACACTGTCGCACGTGCGGCGCATGCGCCACTTCGCGGGGCAGAGAGCAGGTCAAAGGGCGCCACTTGCCGTTTTCCATCCAACCGCTAGGGACCCGTCTTCGCCACGTGGGTGAAGAGCCTAAGCTCCTGCATGGGGGTAATTGGGAGGAGGGCTTGGTATGTGCTACCTGAGCTGAAAATCATAGATGATGCAGAGAGAAGGAGAATCACGCACGCATGCGGATGAATACGTGAGCTCTCTCTCTCGCGCGCGCACGCGCACACGCACGCGCGCGCGCACATGCACACGCACACACACACACAAACACACACACACACACACAAGTAGGCCTATATGGAAGTCCACAAATATAAAACACTTTTGAATCCCGTGTCGTCTGCGGTGTTGTGTCCTTGAAAAAGAGTTACACCTCCACAACATTTGAAGTGATTCCGTCCAGCGGTTCACGAGATGTAGCCCGGACAGAGAGAAAAAAAAAACAAAGCAAGGTCAGAAGTCAAGGTCAAGAAGTTTCAAAATGTCTCCCACTGCATTCCTGGAATTATGCCGATCGATAATATATAGGGCGTATGGTAATATGGATATATGATAAATTAATGATTTTCATATAACAGCCTCAGGGTCAAATGTCAAGGTGAAGGTCAGGAGCCTTAAAATGTTTCCCACTGCATTCCGTAGGCAATACTGGTCAAGAATGTATACGATTGTGTGGTATACACCCAATGCTTGTCAAACTATAAGCCTAGCCACTTCTAAAAGAGAGGAATTGGACAGTCAAGGTCAATGTCATCGTGGTGACCAATACTTAGCACCACATTGTTAAACCCAGTGGCAACGAAAAGGTGGTCATTTGATCAACATTTACCCCCCCCCCCCCCCCCCCCCCCCCCCCCACTTCCCTTTCTTTCCTCATCAATCACACAAAAATATCGCATGCAAAAAAATACATTAAAAAAATGGGTGGCGCGCCTCTGGCTGCGACGCGCTCTCCAGGTGGGAGCAACCCGAATTTCACTGAGATGCCTCTGTGACTATGAAGTACCTAATAATACATATGAACTTGAGTCAAGTCTACGAGACTAAAGACCATGAAAAAGGATTGATGATGGACAACGCTAACCTAGCTGTCTTACCTATGCATCTCAGAATTCAAATCCTCTTTAAAAACACATCTTTTCAGAAAAGCTTATCACAACTACCTTCTAGTGTAACTGAAATCCCTGAAAAGTATGCTCCTATTGGCGTTGGCCCCTTTCTTATTTTTGTGTATGACTGGGCACCTTGCATGACTTGTGTATGTGTGTGTGTGTGTTCACGCCAGTGTGTGTGCGTCTGTGTGTGTTTGTGTGTGTGTTTGTGTGTGTGTGTGTAGTATGTGTGAATTATGTGTGTGAATGTGTTGTTGGGTATGTGGGGAGGGAGGAGGGTTGTGTGGGGGGGGGGGGGGTGGCGGGGCGTGAGTGGTATGGGGGTGTGTGAGGGGGACGAGGGGTGAGGGGAATGAGGGACTACGTTTGTGTGTGATGTATTTTGCGCGTATGCGCGTGCGCATGTATTAGGTGTTTATAGGTGTGGTTCTCTCTGTACAAATGGGAGGATGCGTAGACATTTGGTTATGTTTGTGTGTGCGTGTGCATGTGTCGATTTATGAATTGAGTGCTATGTAAATATTTTATGACGCTTATATCAAATCTTTTATTACTACTTTGAACTTTTAACTGTTTGTCATTGTAAACGCCTTGGGCTCCTGGTTTTATCGGGAGGTAAGTGCGTCATACATTTTCATTATTATTATTATTATTATTATGTCATGTCCAAAGCTCGCACCAAGACGAGCAAAATTAGCATGCACCAGCCACCAAGAACAAGAGAGACGATGACGTAGTCAGAGAGGGAGAGACATGGGGGGGGGGGGGGGGGGGGGGGAATCAATCGGCCCCACACCCTGTACAAAATAATTCACTCAGGCTTCCTGGCAACCAGACCCCTCAAGTTCACACACACACACACGCACGCACACGCTCACGCACACACGCACGCACACGCACACGCACACGCACACGCGCACACGCACACGCACACGCACACGCACACGCACACGCACACACACACACACACACACACACACACACACTGTTTTCTATGTTTTGTGTTCCTGTAAATGTGTTATTTTTTCATAGATTTTTGATTACTGTGTTTGTTTGTTTTTATGAGGGCAGGATGGAAAAAAAAGCTTTGTCAGCTTATTCGTTAACCCTCAATAAAGATGATTTTGACTTGACTTGACTTGACGACGCACACAGACACACACACATACACACACACACACACACACACACACACACACACACACACACACACACACACACACACACACACACACACACACACACACACACTCACACGCCCCCCTCTCTTGTCACTTCCTCTTTGCACTACACTCCCGATACTCGGCCTCATCGGCAGCTCTACATCTCTTCATAGGCAGAAATAACAGAGTGAAGCATCGATCTTCTTCTTCTTCTTTACTTAATTAAACACCCTCCAACAGCATACTGATGATTCTGGGGGGTTCCAGAAAATAATTTAAGTTCTGTAGAAGTGGTTCCTGCCCGGATGATCAGCTCGGGAACAATAGGGGTGGGGTAGGTGGGTGGGTTGGGGTGGAGGTGGAGGTATAAAATGAGGCATGGGGGTGGGGAGCAGATGAAGAAAGGGAGGGGGAAGGAGGAGAGGGGGAGGCAGTTTAAATCTGGACTTTGAAGTCCTCCACTGAGGCTGATGATACTGCCTCAGGTGGAAGGCTGTTCAGCTCACACACAGCTCTTAATTGGAAAGAAAATAAACTTCCTGTAGTTTGCTTGTGTTGTGGGAGGGAGGTATGCTGCTGTGTGTGCGTGACAGTCTTGGCGTGATATAATAGTGGGTGGCGGACAGGCCTGTGCTGAGTGTTGATGGCCACCTCCCCATCATGGTATTTGAAGAGAGTGGCCAGCCTTGCTGATCGTCACCTGTCCTTAAACACCAGCCACACTGCATACGATTCGGTACCAATGCGATCGGATTGTGACATTTGTGAGGCATGAATGACGTGAAATTCTACTGTCTAAATAAATCGGATGAATTCCTACTCTTGAGTTATGTTCACTATATCTGTAGTCCCCCGTACACGAATCTGATGAAATATCTGTATTTTTGTATCAGATTATCGGATTGGTGTATTGGGTCTACATGAGTATAGTGAGCGAAAATACTAGAATTATTTTTTAAACCGAAGTATTTGGTTTAAATAGATTTAGTTTTTATTCACCAACAACACATATAACATTTTATCCGAAGAATACTAATGGCATCAACAAGCTTGAAGCTTATAACTTCACGCGAATCATGAGTCACATACATCTTCACACTCGTATCGTATTGAGGTCAAAAACGTATTCAGTGTGGCTAGGCCTTTATAGTGAAGGAAAATGCAAATAGGTACCTCCCTTTACATACACACCCCCTCCCCCTCCGCTCCCCACCCCCACCCGTCATCGAGCCCCTGTGCGACACGCTGCAATGAACCACGGATTTGTATAAATATTTATAGACACGTCCGTGAATGAACAAGCTCCCCATCCCATCCCCTCGGCCTCCCCTCCACACTGGATTTCCAGTAGAGGTGGGGGAAAAAACCGGTTTGAACCGAAAAACCGGTCCTGAAATTTCGAAGAACAACACTGAATCTCAGCGCAGATTGGGCGTTTGTAAACCAAGAGTAGCTGTTTCTAGTTGTCTGGTGTTGTAAGGAGCAAGTATGGCCAATGATTAGGCCTACACTACAGTAACGAACATTTGGAGGCATTTTATCCTGAAAACAAATCGAAAGAGTGATGGAGTATGATCAAGTATTGCTTTGTGCTTGTAATGTGGCAGTGCCATCAATCGTGGTAGTGGAACAGCAAACATGACTAATCACCAAGAGAACTGTGAATGGAACAACAATAACACAATGTCTTTTTAAGTTTATTTAATTTCATTTCTATAAATTCTTATGCTAAGAAGATGAGCAAATATGTTCGAAAAGATTTTGATCTGCACACACACACACACACACACACACACACACACACACACACACACACACACACACACACACACACACACACACACACACACACACACACACACACACACACACACACACACACACACACACACACACACACACACACTCTCTCTCTCTCTCTCTCTCTCTCACACACACACACACACACACACACACACACACAGACGCGCGCACACACACACACACACGCACACACACAGGCGCACACGCACACACACACACACACGCACACACACACACACACGCACACACACGCACACACACACACACACACACACACACACACACACACACACACACACACACACACACACACACACACACACACACACACACACACACACACACACACACACACACACACACACACACACACGCTTTTTCTTATCAATAAACGGACATGAACTTGCTATGATATTTGCACTGTATTTTATTCATACGTAAATGTGTATACTCTCTCTCTCTCTCTCTCTCTCTCTCTCTCTCTCTCTCTCTCTCTCTCTCTCTCTCTCTCTCTCTCTCTCTCTCTCCCTCTCTCTCTCTCGCTCTCCCTCCCCACTTTTTCTTATCAATAAACGGACATGAACTTGCTATGATATTTGCACTGTATTTTATTCATACGTAAATGTGTATACTCTCTCTCTCTCTCTCTCTCTCTCTCTCTCTCTCTCTCTCTCTCTCTCTCTCTCGCTCTCCCTCCCCACCCCCCGTCTCACTCTATGTACTGACCTCTAAAATCCAAGCGATGTACGGTTGTGTCTAAAATTTGATTTATTTGGGGGGTTTCTTTTTGGGGGAGGGGAGGGGGTGTTCATTGTTATAACTGGGATTGGGAGTAGCTTCATAAACTGCTTAATTAATGTACATTCAGTAGTTATTGTTCGATTAAAATGAATGCGCTTACTGAAGATATTGTCTAAAATTAGAATATGTCATTACTGTTGTAAGAATGAGAGAGAGAGAGAGAGAGAGAGAGAGAGAGAGAGAGAGAGAGAGAGAGAGAGAGAGAGAGAGAGAGAGAGAGAGAGAGAGAGAGAGAGAGAGAGAGAGAGAACTTGAAAACTTGAGAACTTTATTATCCAAGGAAATAGATTTTAGGCAACGCCTATTCTTCTCTGTCCTTGATACATATAATACTAACACAGAACACAAACATGGCAAGACATACTATTACACAAAGGTAGCAAAGCAGTTGATATTATGAAACATAGATAGGCTGAAATATGGGTTTATAAAACTTGCATAATTTTCAATACTTGCGCGTGCATACAAGCATGCGACCATACTTACACACTAGCGCGCATGTATATAAAAGAAACATACATTATAGAACAGGGCAAATAAATGCATCATAGGGTATGTAACAGGTAACAATTTGCATTAAATTGAGGACACCATTTCTAACATATATTAGGCACATTGTAGGCGAATAGTAAACAAATAGAATTAAATGAATAAAATGAACTGAATGCATACTAACATCAGAGAGAGAGAGAGAGAGAGAGAGAGAGAGAGAGAGAGAGAGAGAGAGAGAGAGAGAGAGAGAGAGAGAGAGAGAGAGAGAGAGAGAGAGAGAGAGAGAGAGAGAGAGAGAGAGAGAGAGAGAGAGAGAGAGAGAGAGAGAGAGAGAGAGAGAGAGAGAGAGAACAAAACGAAATATTATTTAACCAGGGAACATGAGATTAGCAATAACAGCTTTTCTCCACCCAGCCCTGGGACTGAGAGAGAGAGAGAGAATGTGTGTGTGCGTGCATGTGTATGTGTGCGTGCATGTGTGTGTGTGCGCGCGTGTACGGTTGTGCGCGTGTGATTGTGTGTGTGTGCGCGCGCGCTCGTGTGTGATATTGTTTTCCTTCCATTGTGAAAGATTTTCTCTTCTCATTTTGTTTATCTGTTCAGGTACATAATTAAGATTAATATACTTTTGTATTCCTTATCCTCCCGCTACATATCTGATTATTCTCAGAGCTAGTTCATTGCGTTGTGAATGTGCCACCATCCTTCACACTCCAACCGCCATTATGACGTTTTGTTTTTGCTTTGGTTTAATTATTTTCCCTATGATTATTATATTTTTCAACTACACCCCTACCCTCACCTTCCTTTGACACGGGCAGATGGCCCGTCATTAAAGTGTTTGTTGGAGTTGAGCTGAGTCTTTAGTTGTGTGTGTGTGTATGTGTGCGCGTGCGTGTGTGGATATTCTGACAAATAAATATGTTTGCATAGGTGTAGCTACTGATGCGAGTACTGGTTTTAAAAAAACCGGTTCGAAAAGACCGGTTCGGAGAGGGAAAACCGGTTTAAAACCGGTTCGAAATTTTGAACCGGTTCTCAACTCTAATTTCCAGTACCAGAGTGGAAAAACCGGCTTCGTCTACATCGCGATACTGGAACTTCACAGGCAGACCCTGCAGCAGCACCATCGCTGATCAGTGAAGGTCTGTGTGCACGTTAACAATATTCACAAAATATCACTATTTCCCCATAACAACACAGTTCTTCTTCTTCTTCTTCTTCGATCGCTCAGACAGTTTCCTCGCAATTATGAGCGCAGATGCGTCATGCTGTCGTTATGCGCCTAACTAAGAAATAGTTAGGCCCAACAAGTCCGACTTCGGCTGGAGGAAATGTTTTTGAAAGTGTTTCGTGAAAAATGGCAGGAGAATGGACCGGTATGGCAGAAAGATAGTAGATGACAGTAAGCAAAGGGAAAAGGCAGAGTCAAAGAGAGTGACAGATTAGAGGAAGTTACAAGCACAGAAGGTGGGGGAACTATTTATACAAAAGACCCCCCGGTATCCCCACGGGGGGACAACACAGTGAGTTGTAAAGGTCTAGGTACACGTTAACAATATTCACAAAATATCACCATTTCCCCAAGGCAACACAGTGTTAGGCCACTCATAAACTGACTTACAACTCACTGTGTTGCCACGAGGAAATAGTGATACTTTGTGAATATTGTTAACATGTACACGGACTTTTAATCGATGAAAGCAGTGCCAACTCCTGGTGTTATGCATGCGCACAAAGCAGACAACTGTCCAGGGAGACCGACTCTGAAAATCTGCCACAATCAATACGACTACACATTATAACGATGGCTTGGAGTCAAAACGGACTACAGTACACCCCACTTATAGTAAAGTGCAGGGGAGCAAGGCTTTTCCTTTACTATAACAGGTTTTTCTTATAAACGATGTTTGGATATAGTAAAGTTTTGATGGCATTTTTTATCTTATCCGATGACGTTTTTCAAAGTCAAAGCCAACGTAAAATACTAAATATAAACCCATCATCAAATCAAAATACAGCAACACTCAGTTATAAGGATTTCGAAGGGAGATGATGTTTTGCTTAATACCATTATCCAAGTTTTCTTATATCCGAAACTCAGATATAAGAAAACATTTTGAAGCTTTTTCCCTTATAAACAAATTGAATGGGGGAAAAAGAAAAGAAAAGAAAGACAGAAAAACAAAACGAAGAGAAAATCCTTTTTCCTAATTTGATGCATGTCTTGCATCATAAAATCAAAATAGTCTACTAAGAAGAAGATTTAAAGATGCCTACAACAACTTAACTAAGAAGCCTTTTATTGTCTTTTTACTGTTATCAAATGCGTACCCCTTCACCTTTCTTGTACTGAATTACTACCATTTACTGTCCACCCATGCAGCTTTTCATCGATGATTTGCTTTTGTTTATGTGGATGTTCGTCCACATATTCAGTTATTTGTATTTATCTTCTTAAAGAAATGAATTGCCTTTTCCTCTCTGCCATTGCTGCTGAAAATGTAAGGATGGACAGTCTCTCTACCACCAACACAAAAGTACTCATATTTTTTTCTTCTGCTCAACATTTATTTTGCACAGAATACTGAAGGAAAGTATGGAATAAAGGAACAAAAACAACTCAATTAGTCTTGTAATCAAGTGCCTGTACTGTTTAGAATGTCTGTGACACAACTGGTTTGATGTAAACTTTCCCTTTTTGGAACGACTTCAATTTCCTCAGAACATCCTTTCAGTTCAGGTCCAACTCGCTTTTAAAGGCACACTGACCCAACACGATTAAATCCCTTGTTTTTTTCTGGGTAGCTGTGACCCACATGCAAATTCCCCCAACTTCAAATTGAGGCTGCTCTTTAAAATGTTTCGTTTTCAATTTGGGAGCATTTGTATGGGAGTCAAACCTGGTCAAAACAAGATTTTGTACCAGCGACATGTATAAGAAGGAAAACAGGTGGAACCCGTGATTTTGGGTCGATACAAGCGACTATCAAAACGTTAAGAACTGCCCTCTTTCCCACCAAGTTTCCATTGCAGATGGGAGAAAAAAATTGCTTGCTGATAACCGAATTTTCTTATAAGCGAGTTTCTTATATCCCAGTTTTGATCATAGATAAGAAAGAAGAAGTTCGGCAGGGAAATTGTTTTTGCTTCATTGTAAGCAAGTTTTCTTATAAGCGAGTTTCTTATAAGCGGATTCGGCTGTATATATATTTTTTTTCGGATTCTTTTTTTTTTCACTAAGTAATGAGGGGAAAGAAACATGTTTTTGAGTGCCTTTCAATTTCGTTGATGAAGGTGGGTAGAGGGAGTAGTGAGACTGTGACGTATACATTGATGACGTATTTACAAAGGTCAGGAAGAGGACATTTTTTTATTTATTGTAACCAAGAGGAACCACAAATGACTTTACTATAGGAGTTTTTTTAAATTTTAATTATAACCCAGTTGTTATTATGGGTGGGTGGAGGGAGTGGTGAGACTGTGACGCATACATTTGTGACGTATTTACAAAGGTCACAAGAGGACTTTTTTTTAAATTGTAACCGAGGAGCCAGTCCTGTGGGGAACCAAAAGTAACTTTACTATAGCAGGTTTTTTATTATAACCGAGTTGCTACTATCCGAGGTCTATTTAGTAATAAAACAGTAGACCTTTGGCCGGGAACCATTCCTTTACTGTAACCGAAATTTCTTATAACCGAGTTTACTATAAACGGGGAGTACTGTATCTTTAGACAGTCTCATCCGTCCGTGTCCGTCCGTCCGTCCGGCGTGCCTCCGTCCGTCTGGCTATTCGTCCGTTTTTCTAAAAAAAACTATTCAGTCTATCATCATCAAATTTGGTGTACTAGTTTGCCAAGATGCAAGCTATCCACTGATGTATTTAGTTTTACATTAAGGTCAAGGTCGCGCCAGTTACGGGGTTCAAACCCCGAAACACATAATCGCTAATATCTCGCAAAGTTTTGCATGTATTTCAATGCAGTTTTTTCACAACATTTCTTGATGAATAGTCTATAACACAGTTGTCATTAATTTTTCTGTGCGCGCGTGTGCGCATGATCGCGCGCGCTCAAATCACGGGTCCAAACCCCAAGGCTACATATAAAAAAACTATTCAGTTTTGATGCGTTTTTATGTAGTTACGTGCTGTTTTTATGCGTTTTTATGTATGTGTACAGCCGACACATTCCGATATCGGAGTAGCTCGGCGATGCACTTGTTGAACTTATTACGAAAACTAATAACTTGTATAAAATTTAAAAAAGACTGCTGAAATATAAAAAGAAAAACGTTATTAAATTGATAAGTTCCAGCGCTGACTGCGACGCGTTAATGCACACTTTTATCTTCATTGTTTTCCAAAGGTTTTTACAATTAGTTATTCTCAGGAGGCTCGTCTGAAGAGTAGCTACCTTTGAAAAATAAGGATGTGGTGGTGGTTCGTATGCGCGCATGTGTGTGTGTGTGTGTGTGTGTGTGTGTGTGTGCGCGTGTGCGTGTGTGTGTGTGTGTGTGTAAGCCGCTTGACCTTGATATTTGACCTTGAGACTGTAGCATGAAAACTATTCGTCGTACACCCATATAATTATATATATTCCCAATCGGTATCCGTCAAGGAATGCAATGGAAAACATTCTCAAACTTCTGGACCTCGACCGTGTTTGTCATTTTGGTCCTGTCTGTCCAGGCTGTATCTCTGAATCACTTCAAATTTTGTGTGGAGGCGTTAAAGCCAGCGCGGACTACATAAGCAAGCAGCTAGCCTGAACAATGAACATCCCCTTCCCCCTTCTTCCAATATCTAAAAATAAAACGTAATGTCCCATATGGCTTCGGCCAGGAGGACGTAAAGAATAATTTCAGTGAACAATGTCATTATATGTCCCATATGTGTCCCGCGGACCGGGAGGACGTTAAACATAAACTTTCATTCATAAACGATGTCAATCTCTGCTTGGCGCTGCCTGGGAAAGCTTCCTTTTTTCAAACTAATAAAGAGGAGGGAAACAGTAAACTGCACGCAGGCGAAAGTATGCAGCCAGGAGAGACGCTGGCTAGCTTCTTTCTCTCTCCCATTCACAACTGAGACCCGATTCCTTGGATCGGTTCTTTGGTTACCCCTGTTGTGCCGTTAAAGAGGGTTGAGGCTAAGATCGGGGTGTGTGTATGCGCGGGGGGGGGGGGGGGGGTAGGATAGGGAGGAGGAGGTACGGGGTGGAATGGGGAAGGGAAAAGGGAGGGGAATACGTCTGCCGCTCAGCGACACACCTGTATACAAAATATAGCTGCTCAAAAAGGGGTAGGGGGTAGGTCTCTTGACTTTGTCGGATCACCATGAGTTCAATAACAAAATTATAAATTTTATTCCATTTGAAAATAAAAATATGTTCTTCCTTGAACATAAAATCTAATACGACTAAAATCAATGTTGAAATGCCACTTGAGTGCCAGAGAATATGGGCACCAAAAGGTGCAACGTCCAATAATCACAGAATGAATTCAAACAAAAACTATTCATTGTGTCCCGAAGAGCTACGTGCTAACAGGACCAACAGGCCGTCAAACGATAAAAAGATGACTGCTAAACCTTGATATAAAAGATATCATGGCTGCATCCGTTTAGCGCGAAAATGAGCTGATGTTGTGAGCTGCTGTTTATCCACATGTACTAAAACCATTTCACGATTTTCGTGAAAATGCAGGTATGAGAAAAATAGTTGATTATTGTGCGACTATCACGAAGAAATCATAAATGAAGAAATAATTTCTGACATTATGAGGTACGTGCTTTTGAGCAATAAGCGAATTCTGAGCATGCGCGCATTGCGCGTTTTCTGACGTAAAACTTCGCGCTAAATAGCACGCTCTTTTGAGCTATACTGTGCGCACTAATTGCCGGCTCCGAAATAGGAAATGCAACAACTGTCGAAAACATGTTGGGCCACGGTTTCCTGCAAGACACAGCAAGACCTAGCATACAACTGAAAATCCCCTGAAGTCGGAGTATGGCTGCCCATGTGGCGGGGCCCTTTAAGAGCATCCATACACGTAATCGTCCCACCCAAGGCCATGCGAAATGTTCACACGGCACTGGGTGTGCCCCCAGAGCGTTGAAGCTGGGGGACGAAAACAACAATATAAGATTAAAAATAGTCAGGAGACCTTGTATTATGCCAAAAACATGACTCAGCGGACACTCCTTTACCTACCACTATCCCAACGAACCACTTGTCACACACACACACACACACACACACACACACACACACACACACACACACACACACACACACACACACACACACACACACACACACACACACACACACACACACACGCATGCACACACACACACACACACATACACATACACACACCCACACATGCACACAAACACACACGCACGCACGCACACACACACAAAAGCGCACGCACACGCACACGCACGCACACACACACACACACACACACACACACACACACACACACACACACACACACACACACACACACGTACGCACGCGCGCAGCACACACCGATGTGTGCATTCCCGTTTTCAAAAAACAGAACACCCACCTGGTCGAATGGTGAGGGAAATTTTGTTGGGAACTGAACGCCTAAGTGGGCCTCCCCTGCAAGAAGACGTGATAAATAATAATAATAAATAACATTTATAGAGCGCCCTTTCTCTCTTGAGCTCACGGCGCTTCACAATTGTTTAAATAAATACATAAATCATAAATAAGCTACTACAATATCAACTATCACAAACATGCACACAGCCACAACACGCACGCACACGCACATGCCCACACCCACATACGCGCGCACACCCACCCACCCACAATGTGGGGGACATCATTTTAAGGCAGGAAACAGGACAAGGAAGAAATCAGAGGTGATAATTGTTACCAAGGAATCATCCCTTTCCTTCTCATGTGTAGTCCCCGAGCGAAGCTGCGGGAGCTATTGTTTATTTGTCCGTGCGCGCGTGAGTGCGTGCGTGCGTGCGTCCGTTCGTACGAGCGCGTTTTCTTGAAAACCTTTCAGTTTATTTCAACCAATTTTAGTGTACAAGTTTCAGAAGATATTACCTATCGACCGATTGTTTTACTTTAATTTAAAGGTCAAGGTCACACCGGGTTCGGTGTTCAAACCCCTAAAGCATCTAATCATCACTATCTCGACAAGTTTTGAACATATTGCAATGCAATTTTTTTCAGAATGTTTTCCCACGAAAGTGCTATGATATCATGAACTTGAATTTGTCCGTCCGTATATGTGGGTCCGTCCATGCAGGCGTGCACAATATGGGGTTCGAACCCCCAAGGCTCTATCTCGTACGTGAACCACTTGATGAAATCGCTTCAAATTTGGTGTGGTGGTGCATCACTGTTCACAAATATGTTTTTAATAAAAACTATTACTGTGCTGACCTTGACCTCGAAAACTTAAATCTCTTCTTGTGGCCATATCTTTTGCATTGCCGGGCTTAGGATATTCAAAGTTAGTATGTGGTTGCTTTGACTTATGATCGTTATGATCATTGGCTATCGATTAAGGTTACGGTCAAGGTCATTTGAACTGAAAACGCTGCCGCACAGCTGCTTGATCTAGCGTTTTCACGTTCTAGTTTTCTTTTCAGTTCGTTCGTTCTTTCGTTCGTTCGTTCGTTCGTTCGTCCATTCTTCTTCTTCTTCTGCGTTGTCACTCTTCTTCTATTACTACTGCTACTATACTATACTACTAACCTACTACTACTACTACTACTGTTGCTGCTACTACTACTACTACTACTACTACTGCTGCTGCTGCTACTACTACTACTACTACTGCTACAACTACTACTACTACTGCTACTGCTACTACTACTGCTACTGTTACTACTGCTACAACTACTACTACTACTACTTTTTTAAACTTTTTTTCTCTCTTCTATTTTCTTCATTTGTCATAGCTTTCTCTGATTTTGCTACCTATTTTGTTTCGGAAATTCAAAGACTATGCAGACATTCCACATTTTGCGAGGCCATCAGTCACGCTAGTACTAGTTTCAAGACAACTTGAAAGGTCTTTTCCCTTTTGTGCTTTGCCAGCCAAGCGAGACAAGGACGGTCCTGTGATTGGTCTACTTCTAGTACTGGACAGAACTTGAAGCACAATGTAGAAAGAAGGTGTGGGAACAGGTCACTATCTTGATCTTGATCTTGATGAGGTTCGTCGGAAGAATCCAATTTTGGATATAAACGCCAACGTGGGGAATAACTGGGGAGAGCACCTAAACCTATTGATCCCTAACTAAAAAAATAAAAAAAAAGTGGGGGGGGGGGGGGGGGGGGGGGGGGGGGATTATGATCGGCAGGCTACAACGTTCCACTTTTCATCCAGCTAAAAAACCATCTGGACCAGCCGATCCCCAGCACCATCTAGCAGTTCAGTATGGTGGTTGTTGGCCAGCACCATCTAGCATGGTAGCTGGGGCCCCCTCCTACAGTTCAGTATGGTGGTTGTTGGCTGTGTCTGAAACCAGACACAGCCGTCCTGAACTGGCTGGCCGACGACAGTGTGACTATATCGTCTGGCAGACTGTTCCACTCAGGTGTTGTCCGTGGAAGGAATGTGTTCCGGAAGACTGTGGTATTAGATCTTTCGACCACGAAGCAATTGGTGTTGTTTCTTGCCATAGTTGGTACCACGTTGGTTGTAATGTGGTCCTTTACCTGGCGGGGCACAATTCTCCGTTTTTATCAATGTCTACTATACCCGCATATCAACTTTATCGGGAATGGATCATTAACTGCCTGGGGGAGGAAGCCATCCCCTCCCATCTCCCTCTCCCTCCTGCTCTATGTACTAGTCTGATCTGTGTGATGACACACGTGTGCATGTTTATTCCTCCGTTACTTTTTGTTGTCTCTGGTTTGTTCTCCTTCTTTTCCATCCACCGCTGTTTGTACAGTGATATGTTAAATTTGAAAGCTCCGGTCGAGGTGAGCCTATACTTTTGCTGAGTGAAACGGTTCTAAAATTCGTTTGATCAAGTTTGAAAGTTATTCAAACGTATACAAAGGTAGCTACACCCGACTGTCCGTGGAGGAAAAGGGCTTTCAAACTTCCACCCCGTAATATCAGATTACATTGGAACTCTGCCAGTGAGTGATAACCATCAAGAATCAGCTTTACCCTCATCCACTCGGCACAGCACCGACTTGCTCCTTACGTATTTCTCCATTGTTCTCTCCCCCTCTCTCTCTCCCTCTCTCTCTCTCTCTCTCTCTCTCTCTCTCTCTCTCTCTCTCTCTCTCTCTCTCTCTCTCTCTCTCTCTCTCTCCCACCCCCTCCTCTTCATTTCGCTGTAAACTTAATTTTGTTACCTAAGTAGCTGGTTTCTCAGCTTCCGATCAGGGCCGGCCTGCGGCGCAGAGGTGATGAGATAGCTGGGCCTGAGGTCGCGTTGCCTGTGGCTGCAGTTCAGGGTAGGGTTAGTAGGGCGGCCACAGAAATAGGCCAGGCCTCCATTAGAGGGGCTCAGGTCACACACGGAGCTATAGCCCGGGATAGGGGCGGACGGCAGGCAGAGGGTACTCTGGTCCGAACACACAAAAACGCATTGTAATGCGCGGGCACACACGCACACACACACACTTAAACAATTTACATGGACTGAACATAGCCATCTAGATTGTGAAGAATAATCATTGAAGAGGGACACAGTTCATATGAGGGACTATGGCTCACAAACTGTAGGAGAAATCACACAAACGACAGAGCGTTGGGAGCACAGACTGTAGCCTCATCATACATATTGGGGATGATAATGAATGAACAAAAACAGCACAGATTGTAAACCAAGCAAACAAAAAGGGACACTAATAATGGGTGAACGTGACAGCACAGACTGTAAACCAAGGATAAAAGGGACACTAATGGGTGAACGTGACAGCACAGACTGTAAACCAAGGATAAAAGGGAACACTAATGAGTGAACGTGTCAGCAGACTGTAAACCAAGCACAAAAGGGACACTAATGAGTGAACGTGTCAGCAGACTGTAAACCAAGCACAAAAGGGACACTAATGAGTGAACGTGTCAGCAGACTGTAAACCAAGCACAAAAGGGACACTAATGAGTGAAACGTGACAGCACAGACTGTAAACCAAGGGACAAATGAGTGAACGTGACAGCACAGACTGTAAACCAAGCACAAAAGGGAACACTAATGAAACGTGACAGCACAGACTGTAAACCAAAGGGAACAGTAATGAGTGAACGTGACAGCACAGACTGTAAACCAAGCACAAAAGGGAACACTAATGAGTGAAACGTGACAGCACAGACTGTAAACCAAGCACAAAAGGGAACAGTAATGAGTGAACGTGACAGCACAGACTGTAAACCAAGCAAAAAAGGGGACACTAATGAGTGAATGAGCGTGACAGCACAGACTGTAAACCAAACACAAAAAGGGAGACACTAATGAGTGAACGTGACAGCACAGACTGTAAACCAAGCACAAAAGGGGACACCAATGAGTGAACGTGACAGCACAGACTGCAAACCAAGCACAAAAGGGAACACTAGTGAGTGAACGTGACAGCACAGACTGTAAACCAAGCACAAAAGGGAACACTAGTGAGTGAACGTGACAGCACAGACTGCAAACCAAGCACAAAAGGGAACACTAATGAGTGAACGTGACAGCACAGACTGTAACCCAAGCAAAGAAGGGATCACTTTTGTTTAAATGAGCGTGACAGCACAGACTGTAAACCAAACACAAAAGGGGGACACTAGTGAGTGAACGTGACAGCACAAACTGTAAACCAAACATATAAGGGAACACTAGTGAGTGAACGTGACAGCACAGACTGTAAACCAAACACAAAAGGGGACACTAATGAGTGAACGTGACAGCACAGACTGTAAACCAAGCACAAAAGGGGACACTAATGAGTGAACGTGACAGCACAGACTGCAAACCAAGCACAAAAGTGGGACACTAGTGAGTGAACGTGACAGCACAGACTGTAAACCAAGCACAAAAGGGGACACTAATGAGTGAACGTGACAGCACAGACTGTAAACCAAACACAAAAGGGGACACTAGTGAGTGAACGTGACAGCACAGACTGTAAACCAAACACAAAAGGGGACACTAATGAGTGAACGTGACAGCACAGACTGTAAACCAAACACAAAAGGGGACACTAATGAGTGAACGTGACAGCACAGACTGCAAACCAAGCACAAAAGGGGACACTAATGAGTGAACGTGACAGCACAGACTGCAAACCAAGCACAAAAGGGGACACTAATGAGTGAACGTGACAGCACAGACTGCAAACCAAACACAAAAGGGAACACTAATGAGTGAACGTGACAGCACAGACTGTAACCCAAGCAAAGAAGGGATCACTTTTGAGTGAACGTGACAGCACAGACTGTAAACCAAACACAAAAGGGGGACACTAGTGAGTGAACGTGACAGCACAGACTGTAAACCAAACACAAAAGGGAACACTAGTGAGTGAACGTGACAGCACAGACTGTAAACCAAACACAAAAGGGGACACTAATGAGTGAACGTGACAGCACAGACTGTAAACCAAACACAAAAGGGGACACTAATGAGTGAACGTGACAGCACAGACTGCAAACCAAGCACAAAAGTGGGACACTAGTGAGTGAACGTGACAGCACAGACTGTAAACCAAACACAAAAGGGGACACTAGTGAGTGAACGTGACAGCACAGACTGTAAACCAAACACAAAAGGGGACACTAGTGAGTGAACGTGACAGCACAGACTGTAAACCAAACACAAAAGGGGACACTAATGAGTGAACGTGACAGCACAGACTGTAAACCAAACACAAAAGGGGACACTAATGAGTGAACGTGACAGCACAGACTGCAAACCAAGCACAAAAGGGGACACTAATGAGTGAACGTGACAGCACAGACTGCAAACCAAGCACAAAAGGGGACACTAATGAGTGAACGTGACAGCACAGACTGTAAACCAAACACATAAGGGAACACTAGTGAGTGAACGTGACAGCACAGACTGTAAACCAAACACAAAAGGGGGACACTAGTGAGTGAACGTGACAGCACAGACTGTAAACCAAACACAAAAGGGGACACTAATGAGTGAACGTGACAGCACAGACTGTAAACCAAGCACAAAAGGGGACACTAATGAGTGAACGTGACAGCACAGACTGTAAACCAAACACAAAAGGGGACACTAATGAGTGAACGTGACAGCACAGACTGCAAACCAAACACAAAAGGGGACACTAATGAGTGAACGTGACAGCACAGATTGTAAACCAAACACAAAAGGGGACACTAATGGGTGAACGTGACAGCACAGACTGTAGAAGAGCACTAATGAATGGACACGGCCGCAGAGGTTGTGGACCAGTCACAGAAAGGTTAATAATGTTTTATTAAAACTTGGTCATGACATTTTAAATGAAACTGTTCACAAACAAACGAACAAATAAACGAAACAAACACGTACACCTCCATAACGGAGGACCTAATCACCTCCTTAATTGGACCGCTTCGATAATCCGCTCTTATCCACTTCATGTTGAGTAAACTCAGCCGAAGACGAACAGCTTCGCTGAGGAATTCCCTCGGGTATGCGACATACACCTCCACGAAGGCTGTGCCATTCCACGGAAGCAAAGTAGTCCCCAAGTAACTTCCGTTACGTAGATCTGCCACATCCGCGGTGACCGCCATCTTCTTTTCAGGGGAGACTAATCTCATACGGATGTCATCGCCCCCGGTAGTTCGTGGGTTGCCATAGTGGTCGATGAGATCCACACGAAGCTGGATATGATCTCCTATATGATAGTGGGGTTTAGGAGATACTTGGAAAACCTGTCAGGCCAAAATAAATCGTGTTTAGACGGTAACAGACCCAACCCCATAAAAACAACAACAACAAACAACATCATCGATCCACATGGACCTAATACTTGTCTTGTGAACAACTGCACAGAAGTACTATCGTAATCATCAAAATCCTTGCAGTTACTGCTGTTTCCGCACGGAAAGTGGTATGTGAGGTAAAATGGTGTGGGGATTGAAAAATAGGTCACCGAAACTGAGGTCACCAAGCATGGCCACAGAATTTTAGACATTTTTATTTTGAGTGATTGGTGAAGATGAGGACGGTTTTGATGAAGACGATGCTACGGAGTTCCATTTTGGTCTGAGACTACATGACGGGGCTGCATTACAGTGCTCAACATTCTCAGTGTCGCATCTGTCAGGTGGATGATGTTCGACTGCACGACTTCAGTCTTCCCATTGAGCCCTTAGCACACTCTGCGTTAGAGTCGGTCCAGGACAGAACAAAAGCCATCAAGTCTCTGACGGGATTCGAACCCAGGACCTCAAAACCACTCCTCTATGACACCACCACTGCGCAATGGTGGCATGTTTCTTTCTCTGTCTGTGTGCGCCCCCCCCCCCCCCCCCACTCTCTCTCTCTCTCTCTCTCTCTCTCTCTCTCTCTCTCTCTCTCTCTCTCTCTCTCTCTCTCCAAACCTCAGGAAACTGATTTATCCAGAAAAAAACACTTTTAAATTGGCCTCACAAAACCAAACAATTTCAAACTTTAGCGACAACGACCGTATTACGTACCTAATCAAAAACGGTCACACACGTAATGTTCTCATCCGCAGCTGATGCATTTGTACCATAAGTATGTACTTAGTTCAAGTGCTTCAGCTGTTCGGATTGTCCCTAGAGTCTTTTAGCCAGGGTACGGCAACAACAACAACAACAGCAACGTCGAAACTGTATTATGTGCTTGAGAGAACAGGGGAAAATAATTTGCACTTTTAACAAATCTGAACATGCATGTTAGGAATAATGTGAATGAACGCAATTTCAAAAGTTAAAAGTAGTCCTGAAATAAAATAATGTTTCAAAAACTTAATTGTGAAAACAAGTGCTGCAATTATAAAAGCATAAGTTCATAGCAGTTCTTGGTGTTCTTCTTCTTCCAGTTGGGGATGCTTATCCTGCCCCGCGCTCACCGGTCTTCATTCAGACCATTAATAGCACACAGGATGCGTGCTATGTGAATTCATGTCATCCATCCCACGGGCACACGCGGCCTACTCGTACTGAATAATGGGATGGGCTTTAACAAAGTCAAAGTCAAAGTAAGTTTATTTCCAAACCCCCCAGGGGGTACATGAAATTGTTACATAATACATGTAACTACTTCCAAATGAAACATTACACACATAACCAGCAGAGAGAAACATAGCGGTATATAGTGCCTCACAAACCAACCTTACACAATCTAGTATACTCTCTCACATACACACACATAAAAAGCTATAATATGCATACATCAAATTTAAACATAAAAAATGCAGAGAACTAATTATCCCAATCACTAGTGATGGGATGTAACTACAGAAAAAAAAAGAACACTGCATGGACACAATATTTGTGTTTTAAAATACCATTTACGCTTACCTAAGTGGAAGGGTTTAAAGCCTAACAAAATAAAGAAAGGTCTTAGAAATCTTTTACAATTATCTTAATAAAACTAATTAAGCGAATGAGGATTTTTGTATTTGTTGTTTGGAATAGAGAATGAAACTTAATAATATTTGGTCTTTTCTGGTAAAAGTTTGGCAAATATAGTTTCCTTGGTTCTTGGAAGGCTTGGCATTCAAAGATGTAATGGAATTCGTCTCCCAACACACGGTGTTCGCACTTAGGACAGAATCGTTCGTTGTGTGGGATGTTTTGAATCCTACCTGTTTGAATTGGTAGTTTATGGTTTAATGTTCTAAATTTAACAAACAAAATGGCTAAGTTTTCGGGTAAAGCTTTTAAATAATTTTCAATAACAAAAACGTCCTTATATAGCATGTAATTACTGAACATTTACTTTTCATTTAATTGTGAATACCAATGTTGAATAAATTGATCTTTCAAAGAACGTAACACTTTGGACTTAAACCAGTTTAGTGATATGTTAGGATGGGTTTGCTGAGTCCAAAGACCAGTCATTCCTAGGTTATTTAATAAAGTATTAACACACATTAAGAAAGGTGACAGATGTTTGTTCTCTCCATACAGATGTAACATAAAACGATACATTATGCAAGAAAATTTAGACTGATTAACGTCATTCACAAGTTTAAACCAATAACACAGCATTCTGCTCTTTGCTTGAATCTCTATAGGATACTGTCCTAGTTCTCCATAAGCCATGCAGTTTGGTGTAGATTTATTTAGCTTAAGTATCATTTTGTAGTATCGAAGTTGCAACTTGGATGCTAAATCAGTCATATTGTGACACCACACCTCACAACCATAAAGAAGTATTAAAATACAGCTTTATGTATGTTAAGAAAGGCAAAAACGCAAAAATACAATTAACCGAGAAATGCATGGGGGGTGGCACATCTTTACCTTTACCGAAGTATTGGTGCAATCATTCTGTCGAATAGCTCAATTTTTATATCTAATGGTAATAATATCTTTTTTATCTTTAATAATATCTTTGTGCGCAATATCTTGTGCATGCGTTCGCACATGGGACCTCGGTTTTTGAAAAGTCTCATCCGAAGGACTATTTCCCCAACTGACGTCAGGTACCCATTTACACCTGGGTGGAGTGAGGAAAATAGGAGTAAAGTGCCTTTCCCAAGGACACACCACTGTGAACCGAGCTGGATTCGAACCCGCGCACTCGCAAACCTGATGGATGACGAGCTAGCGACTCGGACTTACCAACTGAGCTACAGCGGCTCCATATGTGTCTTAAAGCCGTTGTAAAAAAAAGAAAGTAGGAAAGTAGGCTACACCAAATACAGTATGTATTATTGTGGCGCGTTTTCACTGGTTCGGGAATAGTAAAAACTGATCTGAGGATAACAGAGAACAGACAACAAACAGCAACTTTAATAATAATAGTAATGGTTATTTATAGAGCGCTTAACTCCCTTTGCAGGGAGCTCAAAGCGCTGAACAAAGGCCTAAACTCTAACATACAGATAAACATACACATTAAAGTCAAGCCAAGAATAATCAACATGAAGACAAGTATCAATGAATATAAACATTAAAAATAAGTCAGACTGTTAATACAAAATACATGTATTAATCCGCCAAAGATATGTTTGAAACACTTTTTTTAAATTTATATTATTCGACGATAAGTTAACACAATGCGTAACACAATAAGAACAGCAACAAGCTAAAAGCAGTATTTTGGCGGGGTATATTTGGTATTTGGTACTTTATAGTCACAGATGCGTCTGTGAAATTCGGGTTCTCCACCTACTGGAGAGTGCGTCGCAGACAGAGGCGCGTCATCCTTTAAACCAAATATAATTTGCATGCGACTTTTGTGTGACTGATGAGGAAGGAAAAGGAGGGAGGGAAAATTTTGACCAAATGACAACTTTTTCGTTGGCACTGGGTTTAGCGTGTGCTAAGTGCATGGGCACACGGGACCTCGGTTTATCGTCTCATCCGAAAGACTCCACATTCATACCATATTAAGGTCTAGTGCAGAGTGAGAGGAAAACTCCCCTGTACCCAGGTTCGAACTCAGGTTTATTTTGCACGAGCCGAACGCGTTAGCTCTGTGCCACTCTACGCTTCAATACCTACACACAGACAGTCGGCCAGAAAAAGACAGAATGGTGGCATAAGCTCACATATATTAACGCGCGAGTGACTTAATAATAGACCATCACTTACTCTGGACCTCAGATTGTCTGGAGCGAGGCGAATGTCCTTCAGAGAGGGCGAACTCAGCAGACATCGCTCGAAATCCGTGCTGGGCCTCTGACGGCGAAGTCCCAGGCCTTTTCGCGCGCGGAGACTGCCAGACGCGCTTCTCAGCCTGGGCAGGAGGTAGTCTTGGTCCGTTTCAAAGAACAAGTCTTTGCCAGCACTGGAATTGGAGCACCATTCTTTTTCTGGTACGGGATCAGACGCTGTGACCTCAGACTTTCCCCTGTTGTCAGGGAGGTGTCTATGGCGGAACGCGTGGGCTCTTCTGTCAGTCACTTGGTTTGCAGCCTGGTAGGGTGGGGGTGGGGCTGGGGGCCGGTAGAATGCGGTTAGGTCACTGTGACAAAAGATTAATGTAATGATTTTAAAACAAAATATCTCTCTCTCTCTCTCTCTCTCTCTCTCTCTCTCTCTCTCTCTCTCTCTCTCTCTCTCTCTCTCTTATTCTTTAAATTGTTTGACTGTCAAGTTCAGCCAATGCTCACATATGGTGCTGAAGTCTGGGGGTTAACAGCAGATCATTCCTTAATTGAAAAGATCAACTTATTTGCATTGAAGAGATTTCTCA
Source organism: Phymorhynchus buccinoides (assembly GCA_017654935.2). Classification (NCBI taxonomy): domain Eukaryota; kingdom Metazoa; phylum Mollusca; class Gastropoda; order Neogastropoda; family Raphitomidae; genus Phymorhynchus; species Phymorhynchus buccinoides. The sequence goes on from CM065686.1 coordinate 4,650,517, forward strand.
ACGTTTCACCTAATTATAATGCTTTGGTCTACAGTGAAACTGGCAGATACCCACTCCATATTAATACTGCTATTAAATGTATTATGTACTGGTTACGAATTGTTGATATGTCCAATAATCGCCTCCTTAAGAAATCGTATATGATGCTGTACAACATGCATTGTGGTATTATAATAAGAATAACTGGGTGTCGCATATTTGTTTCACATTGTATTTCGCTTTGGTTTTGGTTATGTCTGGGAGAATCAAGGGGTTTGTAATATAAATGCTTTTCTTTCTGAGTTTAAAAAGCGCCTTGTAGACTGCTACTTGCAAGATTGGCATGCCCAAATGGAACAGAAAGACCGGTTCATTTTTTATTCCACTTTTCACCAGATATATGAAATTCCGAACTTTTTGTTTAATGTAAGCAATGTAACATCCTGTAAAAACCTTATGAGATTTAGACTTGGAGTTTCCGGTCTAAACACGCACAGATTACGTTGTTCTCGTGTTTCACAAGATGCGTTATATTGTCCTTTTTGTCTATATCAGTTAGAATCAGAATATCATTTTCTTTCGTTGTGCCCAAAATATAAAGGTATCCGAGAGCTTCAATTGCCAGCCAAAGTTTTCACTCGACCAACAGCATTTCAAGTGTCATTGCTACTCGCTAACGACAGGTTTGCTTCAGCAGCAGCCAAATATCTCACAAAAGCATTAGAAATCAGATGTCAGTAGGTCAACATTTAAGTGTGATATTGATGCTTTTTTCACGTGCCAACTACATTCTATT
>CM065686.1:4651791-4692583 GCA_017654935.2 Phymorhynchus buccinoides
TTACAAGAGTACAGTAATTTGGGATTTTACGTCCTCTCGACCTGGAAGGCCATATGGGACATTTGGTTTACAAGATCCCAAGCCATTTTCAATCAATGTCTATACATTGCAAAAACCCGTGGCCCAACACATTTTCAACAGTTTTTACAACGATTTTTTTGAATGTTGCACCCATTGATGTCTGGTCTTCCTCTGTCATTACTGACATTTTGAAATTAATTTGTCTTCATTTTAAGCTCAAGAAAAATAACATACCGTTTGCTCTCAAATTGAAAAAACTTATAATTTTTATTATTGAAGCCATGGTGATCTTACAAAACGCATATCCCCTGTTTTTGGGGGTAAACAGTATATCTCCTACATTTCATTTACTGTTTGATGTGGCATAGCCAAAAAAAGCATATGGTTTTGAATACTTTAAAATTAAAACATGTTGTTTATTCCCATATATTATTATTCATTGTCACATTTTGAAAAATGTATGATAAATTGCAAAGCAACAATTTTATCAAATTCAAATGGTGTGTAATCAAATAAAAATGACCAAATAATACTAACAAATTGGCTTTTCAAAAAAAAGTTGTTTTCTTTTCTTCTTTGTCAATCGCTTATACAGTTTCCTGTAAATTATGAGTGCAGATGCATCATGCAGCTGTTATTGTTATGTAGGCCCCTAAGAAATATGCGCCAGCAGAGTGTGACTTTTTTCGGCTGGAGAAAATGTTTTTTTAAAGTGTTTCGTGAAAAAAGGCAGGATAATGGATGGACCGGTAAAGCAGAAAGATAGTTGTTGACTGTAAGCAAAAGGAAAAGGCAGAGTGAAAATAGAGTGACAGATTAGAAGAAGTTAAAAGCACAGAACGTCCAAAAGGTGGGAGAAATATTTATACAAAAGACCCCCGGTATCACCACAGGGAGGCTTTACAAAAGACCTGTTTTATTGCTAAATACATACCACACAAAAGAGGCAAACCCAAACAAATATTGAAAACCAGGGGATTTCCTAGTGGTAGGCATTTCAATTTAATTTTTTTTATTCTTCTTACTTCTGTATGTCAATAATTGCCGATAAACAGCAGGCGGACACCTACTGGAAGAGGAAGAAGAAGAAAGAACAACTTAGAATACTTTTTTTCAGTTCAGTGCTCACTCGGTGGACAATAAGCTTGCTAACAACAGAGTAATCGTCATCCATCAGACAACGGATCTCGACCTGAACCAACAATGGCCAATCATCCTCAGAGAAGCCATATCAACTGTGTACTGTTGTCCAGATCCACTCCCATGTCTACCTCGTCATCACTTCATCCCCAGGAAGACAGGAAAGACCCAGTCTAAACCCTCTACTCCGTACCCCATCACTTCATCCACAGGAAGACCCAGTCTAATCATCATCACTCATACCCCAGGAAGACCTAGTCTATATACTCATTCCCAGGAAAGACCCAGTCTACTCATCATCACTCATTGGGACCCCAGGAAGACAGGAAGACCCAGTCTACTCATCATCACTCATCCACAGGAAGACCCAGTCTACTCATCATCACTCACCCCCAGGAAGATGAAGACCCAGTCTAATCATCATCACTCATCCCCAGGAAGACCTAGTCTACTCATGGTCATCAGACAGACCCAGTCTACTCATCATTACTCATCCCCAGGAAGACAGGAAGACCCAGTCTATTCATCATCAATCATCCCCAGTCTACTCGTCATCACTCAACCCCAGGAAGACCCAGTCTATGCGTCATCACTCATCACATCACATCACATAAGGCTATAGGCTATAAGCCTTTTGCCCTCATTAGTGGTATTTTTTTGCATCAAATATCAATTGTTTTTTAAACATTTTATTTGCCCGTGGATTTATTTTGGCTTGAGTGTATACTAACACTTAGCTTTGTTTTTTATATACATCCAAATTTGTAGAAAAAGTATATTTTGTCAATCCGATTTTTAAAGGCCACCAGTCCCTGGTTCGGGCTTCTGGGTGACGAGCTTTTGGAAGCAAAGAGGGAGCGGAGACGTGCGGAGGATCAGCGGAGACGAGCGGAGAAGCAGGGAAAGGGTGGACTGACTGTTCTCAAACAAATCCACACTAAAGCTAAGAACTTTGTTTCTTTTCTTGTTGGCAAAGCTAAGACTCTTTTTTACACTAGCAAGATCTCTGAGGCCAAATCCAGCAAAGAACTCTATCATATTACTAACAGCCTGTCTGCTAGCACAAAATCTTCCCAACTGCCCACTATCTATCCTCCTTCCACTCTGCCTAACATTTTTTCTGATTTCTTTTGCAAGAAAGTTGAAACAATCAGAAATGAACTTGATAAACAGCTAACAGATTCTCAACCACTAGGCAAACCTTTCACTGGCAGTTCACTCTCTCACTTCTCTCCTGTCACCGAAGAAGATGTGTTAAAGATTTTGAATAAGTCTGCACCCAAAACATGTGACCTTGACCCCATTCCTGCGTCTCAGCTGTATGAATGTTTGGATGTTGTATTACCTGTACTAACCAAAATAATCAATGATTCACTGTATTCTGGTCTCTTTCCTGATGTCTACAAAACTGCTATTGTCAAACCTGTACTAAAAAAGCCCTCACTAGACCACAATAATTTATTTCAGACCTGTCTCAAATGTATCTTGTTTGTCAAAGATCATAGAACAGATTGTTCTATCACAGCTTTCCGACCATCTCAATTTTAATGATTTATTCAATCCTTTTCAGTCAGCTTACAGACCAAGTCACAGTACTGAAACTGCTTTAGTAAAGGTTGTTAATGATTTTCTTCTTTCTCTTGATGAAGGAAAACTCAGTTCTGATTCTTTTGGACCTTTCAGCAGCGTTTGATACCATTGACCACAACACTCTTCTTTCTCGTTTGGAATCTGTCTTCGGCATCAGTGGTACAGTTCTCCAGTGGTTCACCTCTTATCTTTCTAACCATACCCAGATTGTTTCCATTCAGGACACCAACTCTGCCCCAGCCTCTGTTTCCTGTGGTGTGCCACAGGGATCAGTCCTGGGACCTGTTCTATTTGTTCTCTACACTTTTCCTTTTTCAGACATCATGTCCCAGCATTCAGTTCTCTTTAAATTTGTTATTCTATTAGTAAAGAATGAATGAAACTGTCTGGTGCTGATTAGTGTTTGGGTTAGATTAAAATTGTGTCCCTGAGTAGTATTATGACTAGATAAGTGGAACAGAGGTGCAGTAGTTGGGGAATCATGCAAACCATGCACAATTTTATAAACCTCTATTATTATGTCTACTCATCCCCAGGAAGATGAAGAACCAGTCTACTCATCATCACTCATCCCCCAGAAGACAGGAGGACCCAGTCTACTCATCATCACTCATCCCCCAGAAGACAGGAGGACCAGTCTACTCATCATCACTCATCCCCAGTCTACTCATCACTCATCCCCAGTCTACTCATCACTCATCCCCAGTCTACTCATCATCACCCATCCCCAGGAAGACAGGAAGACCCAGTCTTCAGGAACTTTTACTTTAGTCCAAGAGCACACAAAACTCGGCTTCCTACAAAGTTCCCACATACCCACCCCAACCCCACCCCTTTTTTCAGCATGTGGTATTTAAAACCCTTTCGCCACCAGTCATGTTTTAATCAAAACAATACCATTAAACTGAACAGAGTAGAAATAAAAATGTATCTGCAGTACATGTATTGGGAATTTATCTGTGAAATGTATAACGATTAGGCCTATCCTTACCTCCCAAAATTAAGAAAATAGGGTCTTCAGATAACAAGCCCTGATTTGATGCCTTTTAGTGACATGGGTATGAAACCATTGTGGTGCATAAATGCCACATTGGCAGTGACAGGGTTAATGTCACATACTCTGATCTCTGTGTATCTCATGCTGCTCATTTCTAGAGCAATTATGCTGCCAGCGCAGTGCCACCCATTTTGTGTGTGCGGAGGGGCAGATTTGACAAACTTAGATATCAATTTGGTTCATACAGGCATGAATAAATTTTAAAATGAAAAAAAAAATTAATAAAGTTTTAGCATGGCCCCTGAATCATCCATCAGTATAAACATTTTCAGGTCTATGTTTCCTCATTAATGTAAACTTTCAGTGCTGATGAGACGTTAGCACAAAAAAACTCAACAAACACAGTATTATAGTCTTTAAGAAAACCACTTTGTTTTCATTATACATGTATCAATTATCTATTCTTGAACAGGCATATTAAACTGGTCTTTGTGTGAAATACAGTAGACGTTCTGTACATAATCCTATCAATTTGAAATATCTTTATTACATCTTGTCAGTCTTATTAATATCAGTTTTATAAATATTGAAACTGCATTTTCAGTTAAAAAAACAACATTTAATAACACAGCAAAAGGTTTAAAAAGAACAAAGTTTAATACAGCATTTGTAACTGTGTAGAGCTCAATGCTAAACACAATCATGAGTTTTGCACCTGTGTAATATTCTCTGAGTAAAGTCCAATGTCATGTTTTTAGATACAAATGAACAACGATCAATATTTTTACATTTTTAAACATCTTTTCAAAATGTCCAGGTTTTGATGACTATATATTCCACAGATTCAGAATGCAGGACGAAATAGACTGAAAGAGTGAACTTGATAGTTTCAGTCAGAAAGTGTTTGTTGATGCCTAGATGCCACTGTGCTGTGCTCCTTGTGTCCGATTATATCAGTAATTCCCAGACAAGTTGAGAAGAAATGGTTGACAAGGCAACTGTTATCACACATTACGATGCCTAAATCAACTGTGAAGGCTCACTGTTCAGCAGCTATCCTGTTGATTCGTGCCTGGTGTTGTGCAACAAGAGCTGCCTTGTCAACAGGTGGTGCTGTCCTGCTCAAGGGCTGTGGTAGCGACAGCCGGTAGTCCTGATGGGCGTCCCTTGCCCTCTTGTAGCTGGGGTAACTCTGCCGAAGATGTTTCACGGCCTTAAACAGATCGTTTATGTAGTCTGCAACACACATAGATGTATTTCTATAGCTCATATGCACAATAGCGCTACTGGCAAATAATGCCTATGATTACACATTTAAGAACAAAAGAAAGACAAGTTAATATTCAAAAATTGCTTATTAAAGTAATCGGAAATACTTAAGACATTATTCTTTAACACTCCCAGGCCATAATGGGTGAGGCATGTACATGTGTTTAGTTTCCATTTTCCACTTGTTTTCCTGCTGCATGCAGCCAACCTATTCTGATTTTGTAAGAGCTCAAAGGAGAAAATTAATCAGAAGATTTTTTTTTAAATAAGTCAGGAAAATTGGGCCAATTAGTCAGAAAAAATAGTAGCTGATAAAATGAAAAAGGCAGAGTCCAAGAGGAAGTTGCTATGACAGAACTGCCAGAAGGTGGGGAAACTATTCACACTGACCCTTCCTTTCACCCACAAATTCCCACTATATACCCACCCGCCCTCCACAGTATCTCCATTGGGAAATAGTTTAAACAGACAGAATGAAATGAAAGGAGGAAATAGACGAGTCAGAGGAAAGACAAGGGGAATGACAGAAAAAACCCTGACAGGGTGGCATAATTATATTCATGTTTTTTAAATATTCATATTTACCTTACATAAATAAAAAGAACATGAGGTTTAGGGATGGAAAAAGTAACAGTGAGACAGGTAATAAAATGACTAATCTTTATAAATAAATCATACTTCTTGTTTGTTTCTCTTTCACTGGTTTGGGGACTGCAGCCCCTTTTGCAGCCTTTGGTCTGCAGATTCACCACTGGAGCTCACCCTCCTCGGTAATGGCCTGTTGGCGCCCTGCATTAGCATTGAAATGCAATGCAGCAAGGAGCAGCCTGTAGAACACAACAAATACTTGTAGAGTCCACCGACTGGAAAAGACAGCTAGGTGAACAAACATAAACAAAAATAAATTCTAGTAGAAATAAATACAGGTGAAGGACCGCTAAGTAAACTTACAAATAAAAAAATCAGAAACATATTTGACAACCTTAAAAACCACGAAATATGAGCTGTTCCATTCTGTCAACGTAAATTTAACATTGATTTAAAGGAGTACTTTACTAACGAACATGAATGTACTTCGATAAACAAGACTAAGATCCTCCATTTTAAATTTGTCCACAATATCTACCCAACTAACATCTTATTAAACAAAATGGGGCTAAGTGCCACAAATAAAATAGACTTTATAGAACATGCCTTTTATCAATGCTGTCTAAAAACATTCTGGAACTCAGTTTAAGCAACTGATCATAACAGAACATCATATCCAAATTGAAATAAATGAAAAAATTGCTTTATTTGGAGTAACAAAAACTGATGTTTCAGAATCCACTGGTGAGGAAGAAAGTTAACCTCTTTACTGCTAATTGCCAAGTTAGCCATATCCAAATACAAATATGGTTTCTGCAAGAACCTAGATATAATATTCGAAACAGAGTTGAAGATGAAGAAAATGGCGGACTAAACACAAGAAAATAAAATTGTTTGATACCAAATATCCGAATACATACGGCATGGAGAGAGAGAGAGAGAGACTTAAGAACTGACATGCATGCATGTATACGAAGGAATAAAAAGACCGTGGGGGGGGGGGGGGGGAAATATATAGGAAAAACAGGAGAGATGACGAGACACCATTAATTGAGGAATGAGCAAAATAGGGCATGGTGTGAAAGTGACAATTGAAAGCGATCATTTTGGACAGTCTTCGGTTTTCTACAAGCCTACCACAGCCTGCAGTGTAACGTTCAGCCAGTGTGAAGCCTAGACAGACAGAAAGCAGCATAGCGGCAGACCACAGACGTTATTGCTGTATGAGCGATACGGAACTCCGACTGTAGGACTGCAGTAATGCCCCACCTCAGCGAAGTTAACGGAAGAAAGTGCCAACTCTGCAATGAGTACAGGGCCCAGCCAGCCAGCAGACAACAAAAACATTGACCAAACCCGCCAGCAAAGGAGAAAAGCCACAGAGACACACAAGAAGAAGACCCAAGACGCAGAGAGAGAGAGGAGAGAGAGAAAGAGAGAGAGAGAAAAGCATAATCAAATAAGAATGTTCAAATTACAAAATAGGCCTAGGTGCTCATTCCCTTTGTATTCCTATGGGCCACTATGTGAATGGGATGACTATGCTTTGCGTTTTTGTTCCTCACGCTGTGGCCAACATAGGATGACATTATAACTCTGATCTCCTTAAAAAATAAAATAATATTAATAATAATTGTAGAAATATGCGCCCAAAACACTATTGCTGCATCAATCATTGTTGACTCCAACGAATGTACATTGGCTTTAAATGTTTAGAATTGCTAATCTTCCAGAAAATATTAAAAAAAACATGGTTTTGATGTGCAAACAGTATTTTTGAGGAGTATGAAATGTTATGGCTTCTGGTTTTTGAAGTGGCAAAATTTTTAGCTTCTGGTTTTTTATAACAGCAGTATAAAGTTTCTGAGGATGAGATAATTCAGAAAAGAATAGTTTTGTCGATTGAAAACATGCTGAGTAGGAAGTTATGAATGACAAAGATATCTTGTCCTTTCAACCCTGCCCTACCCTCACTCAGCCAAAGTTTCCTTGTTTGTGAAGATTCCATGTTTGTTGTTAATCATTGTTGTATTTTATAAAAGATTTTACGATCTTAAACAAGGTAACTTGCTATGTAGTAATCATGGTTAGAAACAACAGAATACAACAACCACTACACATTTCATGTGCATGTTGTTTCAAGCAATCAAAGCAAGTATGTTTGTTTTATGGAAATGTCTCCCCCCTCTCTTTTATGTATACAATATTTCTTGACATAAGAACTTGCCATTTAGGTAATCATGTGCAAAAAGTGCTTTGATTACACTGACTTCTGCCATGTTATCATGACAGGAGAGAGAGAGGCTAACTTACAGTAATATTTTTTTATTTTTTATTTTTATTGTGCAGCTAATTATGTTATTTAATTGTTAATGTATGTATTCACAAAATGTTCACTTGGAAAAGTACGTGAAGTGTTGCATAACTGTAAGTCAACGTCAATGCTTTTGGTCAATGTTTCCATGACATTTGGAATAAAGCATAACATTTTGGAAAAACTATAGTGGGTCATGTGTGTAAGGCAGAACTAACAATATGAGTAATAGTAACAAACTTACCTGTACCATCCTTTAGGGATTCCAGGCGTCTTTCATACAAATACCAGGTAGCTCCTCCATTTTCCAGAAGTTCTGTGTTTGACTCTGCTTTTTTTCCTTTGCTTACTGTCATCTACTATCTTTCTGCCTTACTGGTCCATTCTTCTGCCTTTGTTCTAGAATTGTTTTGAAAGATTTTCCTTAGCTGAAGGATACATTGGGTATAATTACTTCATGATTTTTCTCTACTTTATACTAATATAGTTAGGTGCATACTGGCAGTTTGATGCATATGAGATGATGCGAAAGGAGGATGCATGAGCAATTAACAAAGAAAGATAAGATTTACCTGTACAAGCTGTACGTGGAGAATTTCAGATGTCTCCGCATCCATCAGCGTGTAGCTGCAATACTTTGCGCAATGCCCAGGAGAGTCGCAGCGCCCGTCTCCAGCCAGCTTCACACGCCTGCCTTGTCTTGCCACAAAGAGCTTATCCTGGCACTGGCGCCACAGATAGCGTACTGCAGGCACCAGGTAAGCCCCCTGAATTCTGTCGTAAGTTTGCCTGCCGAAACAGGCAATGTTGGCAAATTTGAAGACGTCCAGCAGGCGTGTGGGTGAACAGGCAGCGAAGAAGGAAGCTGCTGCCAGCACAAGGTTTACCAGGGGTAGCTGCTGGGAGTAGGGCTGAGAAGCCCAGGAGAAGATAAACCCGCACTGGCAATGGCTGTTGTACTCAACACTTGTGCCACACTCTCCCTTCTTCAGCACTTGGCATGGCTCTGCACACTTCCTGCACACGCTGAGGAGTGTCTCCAGCTGACTTTCACAGACAATGTACTTCCGTTCTTCAAACTCCTCAAGATTATCTGTGTGTTGCCTGCAACACACGCACACACACACACATACACACACTCTCATTACATATACAGTGGGACCTCCCTTACAAGAACCCCTCCCCCATTATAAACTCCCTTCCACATAATAATAATAATACATGAACTGGTTCTTTATAGAGCGCTTAACTCACTTTGCAGGGTGCTCAAAGCGCTGAACAAAGGCCTAAACACTAACATACAGATAAACATACACATTAAAGACAAGGAAAAAAATAATCAACATGAAGACAAGTATTAATCAATATAAACATTAAAAATAATCATTTTAATAATTAAGTCTCAATTAAGACAAATGATTGCGACTGTTGATATGAAATAAATCATTATACTAACTTGTGGCGGTGCCATAGCCGATGAGGTTTAACAGAGGCGTGGTCACCGCTACAGCTATCTGTATTAATTTACAAAAAATCGGGACTTTACTGGTTTCGTACTGCCTCCGGGCATTGCCTCCAGTATTGTTCCCACCATATTTGTATTTACAAATGTCCCATATGTGTCTGATTCAGACCAAGAGGACGTAAAACTCCATTTTCGTCGTCGATATGAAATAAATATTTTGTGCCGATACCATAGCCGATGAGGTTTAACCGAGGCATGGTTATTGCTACACATATCTGTATTGTTACAACATTTTTGGACTTTACTGGTGTTGCATTGCCTCCGGGCATTGCATCCAGTATTGTTCCAACCATCTTTGTATCTACAAATGTCCCATATGTGTCTATGACCGAGAGGACGTAAAACACCATTTTTCATTCATTCTCTCGATATGAAATAAAATGTATTAATCTCTCTTCAGAGTAGTTTCAGAAAAGTGTTGAAAAGACTGGACAGAGGAAGAGTGTCGAACACTATATGGCAGCAAACTATTCCAGACTGGGGCAGTAGAGTATGAGAGAAAAAGAAGATTCAATGAAAGATTTAGTTTTAATACGAGGAGTGGAGAGCAGGCATGAGTCGGAGGAAGATCTGAGTTGACGGATTTGCAGTATAGATTTGTACAATGTCAGTGAGATACTGAGGGGCAGTTCCTTTAATACAGTTGAAAGTGAGGCATGCCACTTTTTACTGAATTTGAGCGGAACTTGGAAGCCAGTGAAGTAGCGGGGTGATATGCCATGTCTTTTTTGCTTTGAAAATCAATCTTGCAGCTGCATTCTTTCTTAACTTTATGGATTGAGTACTGCGGGCAAACCAATAACAGAAGGATACAATAGTCTAGCCTAGACAGAACAGATCAGAGTTTGTGTTGCCTGAGTGGTAAGGAGGTGGCGATTGGAACTTATCTTACGAATCTGTAGATAGGCTATTTTGCAGACATTGTTCACATGTGTTTTCATTGTAAGGTTGGAATCGATAGTGACGCCCAGGTTTTTGACAGAAGGAACAAAATCAATATCTGAGTCACCTATCCTTATCAAAGATGATAGGGACCTGTCAACAGAGAGTCTATTACAAGTCATTATGATGCTTGATTTTCTGTCATTTAACTGGAGTTTGTCTTCATTCATCAATTACATGTTTAGACATTACTGACATACCCTTGAAGACCTTGAACAGTGGGTTCAAAATCAGAAAGAGTTGTATCCATGTATAGCTGATTATCATCAGCGAAAGTATAATGATTTACAGACTGATTCTTAAAAATATTGAAAAAGGGGTTACATATTTATACAATACAAAATACACAGGTCCTAGGACAGAGCCATGGGGGATGCCATAAAAGAAAACAATATAAATGAAGTTAAATTCTAAGTAATAACTAAAAATGTAGGTAATAGATGAAATCACAAAATTAAATAATTGTATCAACGAAAGACATATAACAAGTTCATAACTTCAGATTTAACAATAATAACAGCAATATTAATGATGAAAGGACTGCAAAATATTTGACTGTCATTTTGAATGTTGATAACATCAACAGATTTTTTTTCTATGAATTTGAATTAAAATAGGACATTATATCACAGATTATGCACTGCGATGAGCATACCACAAGTACACAACACATTATAACAATATTGAGTGTTCCATGCACATTTGCCCTTCTTTGTAAGTATTAAAATTATCTCCATTAAACAACTCCCTCCCAATTAATTAAAAGACCTCATTTGGGATGATGTTTTCAGGTCTTATACAAAAGGTTCCACTGTAGTATACAATATGGTCCATTTTTGCATTGTGTGGTGCACTTTTGCTATTTTCCTTTGCACTATCTATCATTGGAAAGAAGTAAGTTTGTCCCAGTTTGTGGCTTTTTTAATTTATTCATTCCATTTCAAGGATATTTTGCAAACAGAATCACTTCAAATACTTTGTGGTGGTGCAAAAACTGAAATTAAAACACACCCAAGCATACATTATTGATGTGCTGATTTTCACCTTGAAGTTTGAATTTAAAAACTGAAATTTCCTTCATTGGGCTATATATTTCATGTCAGAGCTGCATCTCATGAACCAGTCAACAAAATCTACTGCTCATAACTAGGCATTCTGTTACTGTGCTTAAACCCCCCAGAGATAATACTTTTTTTTTAATAAAAACAATTTCATAATTGGAATAAAGACTTGAGTGAATGAATAAACAATTTAACAATTTATTGAATAATACTCCAGTAAAGCAAAACAAACAAACATAATTCCAATTCATCATTGGATATAAGCACAAAATCAATTTAATTTGAAATTGCTAACTGTAACCCTGAATTAAGGTGTTCACAAAAACTAATAAATATATGCGTATGACACACTACTGTTAGTGTTACCTCGGCTGCCTGCAGTTGTTGTAACAGTCAGGACCTTCTTCTTCCTGAGTTACCTCTTCATCTTCAGTGTGTGGCTCATCTGCCACAGGCCTGCAACACACACACACACACACACACACACACATACGCGCGCGCGCACACACACACACACACACACACACACACACAAAGCATGTTTTTGCTTATACAATGTTCCCATCTGGAAATAAAATTTTGATTTGACTTTACTTGACACACACCATATATACAAAGGAATGCATAATTTAAGAACAAATGAAACTAAGAATGACACACAAAAATCTTTATTTTAATATACAAGGACCTTTATTTTTTGTTATGTTTTAAGACAGTTTGAAAATGGGAGGAGGTAAATCATTCTATTAATTATTATACATTTCCTACGCTTATAAAATGAAGAACAGCACAATTTATATGCTGGTTTGCACTGTTAATGACTAAGCTGAATAACAATAACTCACCCAATTGGATCAGTCTGGCACTCTTTTGAAGTGTGCTGGCAGTCCTGAGCCTTGATCTCTGCATCTGTTTGGGTGGATCGGCAGACAATACGAGTGGACCTAAGCTCAATGGGGCAAGTTTGGGTCTGAGCAAAGCAGTGCTTGACTGGTTTTGTCTGCATCTTTCTGGATGTCACTTTGGGTGTAGCTTTCTGCACATACAAACATCATTATCCTAACTGCTGTTCATATCTTTGTTTTCAATTTGTTAAACTACAGCAAGAATCCAACAATAGGATATGTTAAACATTTCTTGGCATTCTTAAAATTAAATTGATAAAAGTGTATAATTGCATACAAACATATGCATGTACATTATACATATTTTCTTTCAAAAGAAAATGTACCAAAAATTGCTAAGAAAATAGCATGATCCAGATTGAAATGTAGAAGAAAAAAGAACAACTACGCATACAGTCAAAATCGTTGAAATAAAAATGTAAGTGACTGAAATATTATTTCGAGATAGCCAATATTATGAGATACAAAGACATTTCAAAATGTATAGAGATTATTTGGACACGCCAATTATTGTGAGTTATCCAGTGTTTTTGAGTTATCCATTTTTTAGTTAGGCCCAAACAAAAAAGTTGTAGTTAAGGTAACAGGGCCCCAAAATTATGGTAGGTAGGTAGGTAGGCCTTAACTTTTTTCTTAATTTTTTTTTTTACATGAGCGTGTAAGATGCTTTGAAAGTGCTAATCACACTCATATTTTCCGAAAAATGAGCGCATGGCTCCATTTAAGACGCCATTTTGCAACATGTGGACGTTCAGCGCATTACAGTTATGTCCCCTGATGGGCATTCCCCGATTGAACTTGCGTGTGTGTGTGTTTGTGTCTCTCTCTCTCTCTCTCTCTCTCTCTCTCTCTCTCTCTTTAAAATATTGTCCGTCGGAATACTGTAACAACCACTAATTTTGTTTTTCTTATCAGTTCATCCTGCTGTATATAAATTTTTCATTTTCAAACTACCCCCTCCACCCCCCCCCCCCCCCCCCCCCCCCCTCCCCCACCCCCCCCCCCCCCCCCCCCCCCCTCCCCGAACCTAAACTTGTCAGTCTGCATGCACATTGTAATTTCCAATAACAACAGTGGGAAGGTTACTAAATTACTCACATGGTGCACATCAGCTTGTACACAGATGTTTTCTTTTTCATCAACTGTACACACAACTACTGCTTGAGGCACTGGAGGCAAGTCAGCACACTCAGGGTCAGAGTCAGCTGCCTCTTGTTGGGGTATAGCAGCTGCCACACTCTCAGCCAGTGCATCATCAACAACCTAGAAAAAAATAATGTAAGGAAAATAAATAATTTAGTAATTAATAAGATACTTTGTAAAAAAATAATTACTGGAGGATGCACACTTCTTTCTCAGCAATATATATGTTGTGCTTGAAAAAGCTCAGATAATATCACTCAATTAAAAGACACCTATTGAAAAAGAAAGACATCTATGGATGAGTGGATTTAACAATGATGAGAATATAAATGTTACAATTACAACTGTTTTCATTCAATTGTACTAAGTCTAATTTATTTTTTATTTCATATACAACATTGTAGTGACATGTTTGCCTTCTTCTCTTGTATAAACAATATTACTTATGAAATAAAGCACAAAGGATGGAAAAGTGATAGGAAAACTGTTGGCTCTTGCACATCACTAGCAAATCCAACCAGTTTTCATTTGTAATAGGATATATTTGTTATTACTACAGTGAATAACACAATATGATATTTTCATTTTTAATAAAACTATCACTATGTTCTAAGTATGACCGGGGTCATGAAGCATCAACTGGAGAAAATGTTAATTCAAGCTTTACTTTACACCAAAGTGTCATTCTGATAGCATGTCATAATTAAAATTTAATACATTAAAGCAAGTAAATTTGAGTAGTGATAGTAATGTTCTGTGATTAATGACTAAGATCCAGTCACACATAAATACAAATCTACTTAAAACACACACACACACACACACACACACACATATTAACTGCATGCATATATGCATGCGCACGGGCAAACACACACACACACACAATTAAAGCTTTTTTTGGTTTGTTTTATTTGGGTTGTTTTTTGGTGTGTGTTTTAATGTTTATTTCCTTCTATAATTGTTGTGTCATAGATGGCTTGATGTAAAAAAAAAAAAAAGCAAACATTATTGCTTATTCAATGTTCCATCTGACTTTTAAACACACACACACACACACACACAGACTGAGAGCTATGGTTGTCTGCCAGTGATCAGCTGTGTAAGTCAAGGATATGTATGCCTATATGAGTATATGTGTGTATGCATTATTATTAATATGTGTGTGTGTGTGTGTGTGTGTGTGTGTGTGTGTGTATGTGTGTCTGTATGAGAAAGAGAGAGAGTGAGTGTGTGTGTGTGTGTGTGTGTGTGTGTGTGTGTGTGTGTGTGTGTGTGTGTGTGCGAAAATAGAAAGGATATAAATAAACAATGGGGACAGGCACAGCTTATTTTTTATTGGCATAAACAATGAGAGCTGAGGAAATAGATCGATGACAGAGCTTCAACTAATACCCAACAATGACATTAATGTTACTTTTCAAAGTTTTACAACGACATTATGCTGACAAAGTTTGGTGTGCATACACTTGTATACATGTATGTACACTTACCTGTCTTCTCTTTTTGTTGACTAGGCCTAGTGGTAGTCTGGCATCGCCATCTGCTGTCTGCTGCCTCTTTCTAGCACACTCGATGTGGGGAAATATAGAGGGAACAGCAGTGTCCACCAGTTCACATCTATACACTGGAAACCCGTCCTTTCCACTCATCTGTGCTCGAAAGCGAAAGTCTGAAGCAACAAAATGCTCGGAACACAGTACATCGTACTTTCCGGGCATCCATAAACCCCTTGTCACTGACACTGGATCCATTCTGTTCACTCTTGCAGCCCATTCTCTCCTGCGTTCCGGGTCCGTAGGGAAATTGTGAAAAGAAAAGTTAGCTGATTTAGGCCTAACAGATGTTATGTTGCAGCCTGGTGCAGCACACTGTTTAGGCATTGTTTACACAATACACAGGTCCTACGGACAGAGCCTTTCGTTTTTGCAGGTGATCGTCTGACTGTTGCCACGTTACAAGAACGCATCACTCCCCCTCCTTCCCGGAATTACGTCATTTTAGCTAACTCCGCACAAACGAGATTCACTTGGAGCAGACGACAGGGAAAAAAAATAGCTCAGCGCATGTTGCTAAATTTGAGATATAACGATATGATTGTGTTCTGTTTCATGAATGTTTGTGACTTTGAATTATGTCAGAGTTTAAAATCCAATTCGATTTTGCATCATTCTGCCCGTGGTTTACGAGATGCTCATAGATCCCACGGAGATGCCTATACCGATGTCTATGGTCCTTTAAGTCTTTCATTATAATTCATGCCTCTGCATTCCCTTAGTAACCTTGTTGCTCGTCTCTGGACCCTCTCGATAGCCACTGATTGCCTTTTAAAATAAGGATGCCATACCACATTTGCATATGGGGTCTCACAAGAGCTTTGTACAATTTTAAAAATACAAATTTATTACGGTATTTATCACGTGCCAAATCGGATACTGATCAATAGTCAATCCACACGTGTGTGTGTTTGCGTGTGTGTGTGTGTGTGTGTGTGTGTGTGTGTGTGTGTTGTGTGTGTGTGTGCGTGCGTGTGTGCGTGTGTGGTGCGTGTGTGTGCGTGTCAGTGTGTGTGTGTGTGTGTCACGGTGTGTGCGCTTATATATGTTTCTATTTCAGTCCCTCTGTGTGTGTGTGTGTGTGTGTGTGTGTGTGTGTGTGTGTGTGTGTGTGTGTGTGTGTAAGTATATGTGGGCAGCATGTTTGTTTCCTAGGTGATTTTGTCTGTTCGTTTGTCTTAGCGCTAGATAACAAACTCCACGTGAGTGGGTTTTTTTCCTACTGCAGCTGACGCAAATCCAATTCTTGAGCCCAGTGTAATGGATTCAAAACCAAACAATGTTAACCCCCCCCCCCCCCCCTCCCAAACCATCACCACCATTTGGGTTTCCAGAGACGGTTAACGACCACAGAGATATCATACTTTGTGGGTATCTCTGTGCTTAAGTCCCCTTGACATCAATGACGTCACATCACATCAGCAGCGGCATACTGCTGGAAGGGTCCATTGACATCATCATGACGTCGCAACGTGACACGTCATCAATGACGTCACATCACATCAGCAGCGGCATGTTGGAAGGGTCCATTGACATCATCATGACGTCGCAACGTGGCACGTCATCAATGACGTCACATCACATCAGCAGGGGCATGCTGGAAGGGTCCATTGACATCATCATCAGATGACGTCGCAACGTGGCACGTCATCAATGACGTCACATCACATCAGAAGGGGCATGTCGGAGGGATCCATGCCGGAGTCGGGCATGTACTGGTCCTTGATCCGCTCGTAGGTGTTGAAACTGATTTTAATGCCCATCGCCTCCCCGAGCTCCCTCACCCGCTCATACACTGCACACATAGGTACACCACTGCGTGGGTGCCGCGTGCACTCATACGCGTACGCAAATAGGGTGAAGACGGGGTAAAAAGCCCATGGGCGGGTAAGAAGCCCATGCCAATTATCTCATGAAATAAAGCAAATTTTGCCCATGAGACGAGTGCCCAGTGTTAATGTTTAGCATTCGTCTCATGGGCAAATTTGACTGAAAATTGCTTTATTTCATGAAATAATTGGCATGGGCTTCTTACACGCCCATGGGCTTTTTACCCCGTCTTACCTATGCGTATGCTCAATCTTCAACGTGATGAAGTTGGCTGCCTATGGCGACGAAAAAGAAGAAGAAGAAGATATAATGTGCATAAAAAATATGCACACACGCATACATGCAAGCACATGGCAGTACACGCGCACTCACACACGCATGCACACACCTACACACACCCACACCCTGCATTCACAGGTACGCGGCGTACGCAAATATGCACACGTGTGCATGCACACGCATGAAAGCAAAGCGGCACATACCAGTACACGCACATTCACGTATGCATGACTCACACACACCCGCATGCATTCATACAGCACACGCACAAGGACATGAGAACACATTGACACTCTCATGCGCGTGCGCGCACACACATACATACATACACACACGCGCACGCGCACGCACACACACACACACAATCTGTGACTGGGCTCGGTAAGGCTTACAGGAGCAGGCACAGTTTTCCTCTATGGAGAGAGAGAGAGAGAGAGAGAGATGGAGAGAGAGAGAGAGAGAGAGAGAGAGAGAGAGAGAGAGAGAGAGAGAGAGAGAGAGAGAGACAGAGAGACAGAGAGAGAGAGACAGAGAGAGAGAGAGAGAGAGAGAGAGACTGAGAGAGAGAGAGAGAGAGAGAGAGAGACAGAGAGAGAGAGAGAGACAGAGAGAGAGGGAGAGAGAGAGACAGACATAAATGAAGAGAGAGAGAGAGAGAGAGAGAGAGAGAGAGAGAGAGAGAGAGAGAAGAGAGAGAGAGAGAGAGAGACAGAGAGACAGAGAGACAGAAGAGGAAGAGAGAGAGAGAGAGAGAGAGAGAGAGAGAGAGAGAGAGAGAGAGAGAGAGAGAGACAGACAGGCAGACAGAAAGGAATAGACAGACAGAGAGAGAGAGAGAGAGAGACAGAGAGACAGACAGAGAGAGATCTCGAGACAGACAGAGAGACAGAGAAACAGACAGAGACTGACTGGGGTCAGTGTAGCACATCTGGCATGTCTCCTTCAAGCCGGGCGAACAGCAGCAGGAGCAGGTATCGTCCATGGACTTGCACCAGAAGCGGCAGGCCAGACGCAGGCAGGAGCAGCACACCAGAGTCACCAGGATCACCAGGGCACCCAGGCACGCCAGCCGAGGACCCGCCGTGCGCCAGTGAAGCGCCACCTTGTGGAACAGGCTCGGTTCCTCCTCTTCCTCCTGGTAGTAGCCCTGAAACGCCGCCATCTTCAAGTCAAGTCAAAGTGATCTTTATTGAGGGTTAAAACCATTACAACGCTAGCCATTCCTCAGCCAAAATTTACCATTAAAACCCTTTCGGCGCCAGCCATTTTTCAGCAAGAAAATACCATTAAACTTAACTGGGTACAGAAAACAATTACCTGCAATATTGAGAATTCCTCTGTGACATGTATAACATTAGGCCTATCCTTACCTTCAAAATTAAGAGAATAGGGTCTTCAGAGAACAAGCCCTGATTTGATGCCTTTTACTGACATGGGTGTTAAACCATTGTGGTGCATAAATGCGACATTGGCGGTGAAAGGGTTTTAATTAAACTTACCCATAGAGAAAAGATTTTGTCTGGAATACTGGGGATTCCTCTGTGACGTGCATAAAATAGGGTCTATCCTTACCTCCCAAAATTAAGAACATAAGGTCTCTGGATACCAGACCCTCATTTGCTGCCATGGGTGTTAAATCATTGTGGTGCCAAGAGGCGACAGTGGCGATGGAAGGGTTTTAAAGTGTCTGACAACACAATTTTGGCTCAAAAATCGTTCAAACCGCGCTTATCTGTGTTAAACAACTGTAAATTAATTAACTATATTCGTTGAAAGAAATTGGCTTTCTGGACCACCTTGAATTTACTTCTTTTTAAAAAAATCTCCACTGAAGTCCTGATTTTTTTTTTCAAGCGGGAGGTTTGGAGCAGTATCTCGCATACGGGATGAAAGGGTAAAAAAAAAGGCCTTTGTGCTCGTAACTAAGAAATAGTAAGGCTGCGGGAGAAAAACTTTGTAAGAATGAGTCTTTTAAAAAAGAAGGCAGGAGAATGGACCGGTAAGGCAGAAAGATGGTAGATGACTGTAAGCAAAGGGAAAAGGCAAGGTGAAAGAGAGTGACAGATGAGAGGAAGCTACAAGCACAGAACTTCCAGAAGGTGGGGGAACTATTTGTACGAAGGAACCGGTGTCCCCGCGCACGGGGGGATGACTCTCAAACTAGGAGGCCTCTGCACCGGCTCTGTGTGCTGCAGCCAAAGGGATGAATGGGCCTTTGGGGACCTTTTTCTGAAAGTTCTGTGCCAGCAACTTCCTCTAATCTCTCTCTCTCCCTGCTTTCTCTCATCTACTATCTTTCTGCATTACCGGACCTTTCTCCTGCCCTTTTTCAAGAAATACTTTCAAAAAAGATGTACTCCAGCTGTAGTCAAACATGCTGGGCCTAATTATTATTTTCTTACTTAGGCGCATATATAACGGCAGCATGACGCATCTGCGCTCATAATTGACAGGAAACTGTGTGAGCGATCGAAGAAAAAGAAGGAAAAAGAAAAGAAAGAAGACGAAACTCTTTCAGGGGATCGCAACTGACTTACTTCATAAGTAAGATCATCGTCATCTTCCCACTCATAGGTGTCTTCGTAATCAAACCGTTTATGGCGGATTTTGACCGTGGTGTTGACGGCCGCGTGTGTCCCATTTCCAATTAGCAGTGTTTGTATCAGTTGTCTAAGCTCTAAAACACACACACGCACGCATGCATGCACACACATACGCGCGCAGGTAAGTGCAAAAGCACAGAATGCAGTGCACGCGCCCACGCGTACGCACGCATGCACACACAACAACAACATATATATATATATATATATATATATACATATATATATATATATATATATATATATATATATATATATATATATATATATATATATATATAAACGTACAAGAATTGAAGAAGAAAAAACCACCACACCATTAAACTTTCCTCTTATATATATATAGTTTGCTTGAAAAAAACTTGTTTTGTGTCCAATATTTAAGTTTGTGAGCCTAAGAAAGAAACTGAATAACTATATATATATATATATACAGTATATATACGGCGCTGAATCATGATAGAAATCAAATCAAAGCGCACACACACGTTAGCATTCATAACGCATTCAAACAAAACATAATACAATACAAAGCGAACACACACGTATGACATAAATGGTTTACAGCAGAAACAGACCGAAAGGCAAGAGAGAGAAGCGAAAGAGAATTGAGCCTCAATGACGGGGGAACACTGAGGTGGGTTTTTGAGGTTAGATTTGAAAGCAGAGAAGAACTATTATCACACACACACAGACACACACACGGGTATCCATCAGTGCACGCAGGGATGCAGCTATATATTGCACACACTCATAGCGCGCGCACATGCACACACACAAACACACCACAACACACACACAGAGAGAGAGAGAGAGACAGAGAGAGAGAGAGAGAGAGAGAGAGAGAGAGAGAGAGAGAGAGAGAGAGAGAGAGAGAGACTTACCAACACCAAAATCACATAGCTATATAATTTTGTCTGAATCACTTTTAGTGGAAGGACGTTAAACTGAAGAACACACACACACACGTGCACGCGCATCAGAGAGACATGTGAACAAAATATGGTAGCACAGGCCTACACTATCAGATGAGAAAATACTATCACAGTATCAGTGGGGGTGGGATGGTGGGGGTGGGTGGGGGTGGTGGGAGGAGCCATCTCTATTAATCACTATCAATATTATGATTATGATAACGATGAATCATCTAATGTTCTCAGAACCAGAAATCAGCCAGGGCCTATATAAGTATATTCACGTTGAGATAGTATGAGACTTAATGATATTGTAGAAGTCCTTTTAAAGTAGTAGGATTTAATAGGAGTTTAGAAGGACTTCTAAGATATGATAATATATGGCTCATCTTCTTCTGTGGTGGTCAATACAGGCCCAGGTTAATTCTTCTTCTTCTTCTTTCAGATAAAAACCAAAATCAGTCCTTTCGATGGTTCTTTTGGGTGTAGTAACTGGGGACTTCGATCAAGTTGCAAAACATAGAGACAAATTCAACAGACTAAAGAACAAGAACCACCAAAAGGGGTGAAGAGAAGGGGGTAATACCTGCTGCTAACACCAGCCTCATCTTCACAAAGAAGATGAGGAAACTGCTTGCTTTCGTCACCATGTCTTCGCCGTCGATGGGTTTATCAAATTCATGTCCTTTTTTTTATAAATTAAATGCTTCGATTAGATGCTATGACGTAAGATATTCGACAAGTGACGTATTTGTTATGACGTCATATATAATGGTGTCCCCCCAAAAAAAAAAAATATATCAAGCTGTCGAGGACTGAGGACTGAAGACTGAAAAACTTTGTAAGACAAGGATTGAGATTTTAGGCCAAGCCTATTCTTCCAACCTGTCCTTGAGAGAGAGAGAGAGAGAGAGAGAGAGAGAGAGAGAGAGAGAGAGAGAGAGAGAGAGAGAGAGAGAGAGAGAGAGAGAGAGAGAGAGAGAGAGAGAGAGGAGAGAGAGAGAGAGAGAGAGAGAGAGAGAGAGAGAGCAGAATACATGTTTGATCTGTGGGTTAATAAACCTTTCACTTGCTCTGGTAAAGGGTTTGTCAGGCTCTTCAAACAGCATGAGTATTCCCTTCATTGAAAACATCCAGTAGAAATTAGAATTCTGATTTCTACTAGTACAAATCGGAATTCCGATTTGTACTAGTAGGATTCTGAATCCTACTGGATTCCCATTTTCTACTGACATGTGTGTGTGTGTGTGTGTGTGCGTGTGCGTGTGCGTGTGCGCGTGCGCGTGCGTGCGTGTGTGTGCGCGTGCCTGCGTGAATGAATTCACCGGGCATTGGGGAATGTAGAGGTGGGGGGAAAAACCGGTTTGAACCGAAAAACCGGTCTTGAAATTCCGCGGTTCGAAAAACCGGTTCGAGTTGCTGTGAACCGGTTTTTTAACTGCAAACTGAAAGTAAGTTTCTCTTAGAATAACGCATTCTTTTCGAAGAACAACACTGAATCTCAGCGCAGATTGGGTGTTTGTAATATTTTTCTCTCTCAAACTGTTTTATAGTTGTTGTTTTTATTTGATAGAATACACATTTATTCCTTTTTTCTAATGATTCTAACCATTCGTTTTCAAAGTTCTTTTTCAAAGTTTTAATAACATCCAGGCATAGGCTATCTTCATTCATAAATGTTTGTGATTCCCATACACACAATAACGGTACAAATAAAGAAAAAAGAGAGCACAATTTGACCATAAGTCCACTTCGAGTTTATATAGCTTCAAGATCTAATAAAGGGATGTGTAAAAACTGTTTGGTCTTCAGGTATGTGGCAATAAAGGTATGCTCACACTAGAACATATTTGTCACAAAACGTTTTATTATTGAGAAAATATTTGTATGGTGCACGAACACACATGCTTACAGTACATGCACAGCCTAAACACATACACATTGCACAAATTCATATAGAATATGGCCTTGCACACACACACACGTACACACACACATTAACTCCCTATCTCTCTCTCTTTATGCATGTTCAATTCCCAATATTACAAAGTTAAATGGTTAACCAGGATATTCTTTAATGACGCAACATTTCAAAATCAATCCAATAAAAGCTGTTGGGACACGGGTGCTGTATCATTACACTTGACTCGGGCCATCAAGGACAGCTCAGCACAACGGTGGAATATGTGGAAGTAGGCCTGTTCTCAGGGTAAACATCATCCAGTGTTCCTCCTGCACATACACATACACACACATACATACACACGCACATACATACACACACGCACACATACAGATCAAGACCAGTCAGTGGACTGTCAACGCGATGTCCCCCCCCCCCCCCCCCCCCCAGGGGATACCGGGCGGGGGGGTCTTCTGCATAAATAATTCCTCCACCTTCTGTGCTTGTAACTTCCTCTAATCTGTCACTCTCTTTGACTCTGCCTTTTCCCTTTGCTTGCTGTCATCTACTATCTTTCTGCCTTTCCGGTCCATCCTCCTGCCGTTTTTCAAGAAACTATTTCCCAAAAATGTCCTCCAGCCGAGGTCGGACATGCTGGGCCTAATTATTTCTTACTTAGGCCCGTAATGGCAGCATGATGCATCTGCACTCATAATTGACAGGAAGCTGTCTGAGCGATCGAAGAAAAAGTTGATGTTTTTAAGCCCCACCTTAACCAATATTTTCCACACAGTGGCAAAAACATCAATGCCCCAATTTTGATGACCTGGCCTGTGTGTGTGTGTGTGTGTGTGTGTGTGTGTGTGCGTGTGTGTGCGTGCGTGCGCGCGCGTTTACGTGTGCCACTTGTCCATGTATTATCACAAATATTATGCAATGATTTAAATCCCATTTTTTGCCTCACACTTAAATCTAAAATCATATCTTAGGTTGTATTCTTTTGTAAACTCTTGTCTTACATTATTTGTTAGATTGTGAACTCTTCATTCTGCTGTTTTCTCTGTGTTTTGTCTCGTTTGTTGTTGTTTTCTTTTATTTTTTTAAATGGTGACAGTAAACAAATTACATTATGTTTTATAAAAGGACAATAAAGATTAGTTGATTGATTAAATGATGGTTTGACTGATTGATTGAGATTACTTGAATGATTGACTGTTTGACATAAATTAATTGATATATCTGAGATGCTGATGTCATTTTTTATTTATTTATTTTAATTTTATTTATTGAAGCCACTTGGTATTTGATTGCATGCCAACGTTCAGTAAGAATATTGTTTGCAGGTGAAGCCATTTTCTATGCAGTTGCATTTTTTTTAAATGCATAGGCGTACACCTAATTTGCATTTGTCTGCATACTGTATATACCATGTGTGAATGCATGATTGCATGAACAAACTATACATGGGGTAAAATATAAACAAATTTTGAACACCACGAGTATCATAAAGACATTGTGATTGTTAAACAATATTTCAGTGGTTGACTATATGTTACTAAACAATATTTCAGTGGTTGACAATAGGTTACTACCTATCTTGTTTAACAATCACAATGTCTTTATGATACTCGTGGTGTTAAAAAAAAAGTACTATGACTAGAATCTTACAGTGTGCATTTCCAATGCATATGTCATAGTGCATGAGAACAACAAACATGATTTTTGTGTGTGCATAAACTCTGATTTTGCTTTCACTGTATGCAGCAAGGATTTCTAATGAATACACAGAAAACAATGTATGGTTTCCTTCTGTACCATTACATATTTAATTTATTACAAATGTAACAAAAATCATGAAAACAAACAAACAACAAGAAATTTTCAAAAGGTATGTGTGTGGGCGGGGACGGGGTGGGGGGTATGCAATGTACAGCCCAATTATGGTGAAAACAAAGAAATCAAACCCAAGACTTTTTTAAATATAATTTTGGTGTAGTCTAGTCAGAGAGACTTATCAGATCTCTGTGAAATTCGGGCTGCTCCTACCTGGAGAACGCGTCATCGCAAGACTAAGAGCGGTGCCATCCATATTGTATGAAAATTGGAAACTTTAATTTAGCGTGCTTCTGTCCATTTATGATGTTCAAGCACATCAAAAAATAATTTAGTAGTATGGCCGATATCCTGTTGCTTGGGGGGGGGGGGGGGGGGGAGTTCAGAGAAGAATAGAGTGCTTCAAAACAAAAAAAAGTTAAAAAAAAGGACGAATTGAAGCTAGTAGGAACTAATAATGAAAACAAAAACAAAGACAAAGTGATTTTTGTTAATGATATAAAAAAAAAATTCATTCTCTCTTCTTTCATTCAACACACATAACTGATCTCTAAACAAAAATATTTCTTTCAAATCTCTCTTATTATTTACACCCACCCACACACATGGATAAAACCAATTGCAGGAAAAGCAGGAATTCGGATTTTGGCTTTGTTGTTTTTCAGAAAATCCTGAATTTGCAATACTTTATTGAACGATTATTACCCTGAAATGAGATGGGAAAAAATTGTTTTATTGTTTTAAAAAATGAAAGCTGTCTCTACAATTTATTGCTCTGATTTTATTAGTAAAAGTGTACAACAACAAAAACTTAGTTTCTGTATTGGGGTTTCACCCCCTGACCCTCACAAACAAGTTCATCCCTTGACCCCACCAAGGTGGCCCGCCAGAACCAAGGCCTTCCTGCTTTTCATTTTGTCCAGGTTTCATCCTTGCACACACACGCACATGCGCACGCAAGATACTAAGTGATGATTTTAAAAATATGTGTAAAATAAACAATTGTCAAAACGCACACTTCTCTCTGTAAGAGCAGGCAATATACATGGATGCAACTGGAGAAAATCCCAAAACAGACAAGGCAGGGGTCCAGGGGCCACCCAGGCCCTTGGGCGGTCAGGGGGGCAACAGCCCCCTGAAGCTGAAGAAAAAAAATCATACTCAATTTCAAGCTTATTCCAGGCTTGTAAAGTGAGAATTCAACACTTTTTTCCCCTTGAACTTTGAATCATTTTTGGGTCAAAATTTTAAAAAAAAACAGACGCCGTCTGGTTTTCAGATTTAAAAAAACCAGGAGCCGCCTTGCATCCATCGTATATCATTGACAGAAGAAGCACTGGTTGCACCTTTTTCCGTTTATGAATTATCTCCTTTTCAAGTTCAAGTTCAAGTTCAAGTATACTTTAATATCTCCAAAAAAGAAATTCAGGTTAGGTGCAACAACATGACAGATACAACATAACTGAAATAACATTAATCAAACGTGTGAAACAAAATTATACCAATCAAATAATTATTAACATAATAGCCCTTTTACAGGGCTAAATGTGAATATATCCAAACTAGTCTTCAATGTCTCTCTTATTTCCCTGTGAAATAATAATAATACGGTTTACTACTACTAATAGTAATAGTTGTAATAATAAGGAATCTTATTACAGTACTAATACAAGACTAACACGTGCAACGCTGAGCGGCTGCAAAGTCCTCTCGCAGCATCGCCGAGCTACTCCGAAATCGGAATGTGTCGGCTGTACACATACATAAAAACGCATCAAAACAGCACGTAACTACATAAAAACGCACGAAAACAGCACAAAACCGAATAGTTTTTGATATATAGCCTTAGGGTTCGGACCCGTGATTTGAGCGCGCGCGATCATGCGCACACGAGCGCACAGAAAAATGCATGACAACTGTGTTATAGACCATTCATCAAGAAATGTTGTGAAAAAAAATGCATTGAAATACATGCAAAACTTCGCGAGATATTAGCGATTATGTGTTTTGGGAGTTGAACCCCGTAACTGGCGCGACCTTGACCTTAATGTAAAACTAAATACATCAGTGGATAGCTTGCATCTTGGCAAAATAGTATACCAAATTTGATGATGATAGACTGAATAGATTTTGAGAAAAACGGACGAATAGCCGGACGGACGGACGGACAGACGGAGGCACGCCGGAGGCACGGACGGATCAGACAGAAACAATACTCCCCGAACCTTCGGCTCGGGGACCAATAAAGAACAAATAACTGCCACTTCATTTATTCAAAAGCGGCAAATATTTTGAGCTGCAAACTGCTCTTCCTCAGTGCTTGCCTCCAAAATGCCGACAATACAAGTCACACTTCGATCAAATAAAATAAAGTAGTAGGGATAAAAAGTTAAGGTGAAAAAACACTTCGGTAAAGGTCAATATGAGCCCCGTTTTTCCGTCTTATAGGGGGGGGGGGGGGTGGGGGGGGGGGGGGGGGGGGGGGGGGGGTCCTATTAGATAATGGCCTTTATCATGACTGCGATTTATTATTCCAACAAAGATAATTAGCTCAAAAGGTTAATAAAATACAGCTTAATGTTTGGTAAGAAAGGCAAATAACGAAACATCGACAAGAAGAATGTTATTGTCTCATATACATTCCTAGCTAATGTTCGTCCCAACGTCCTGCCAAGCATGCCCACCAACATTGTTGAAGCTCAACAACAACAAATCGTGATGACATCGGACAGTGTAGGAGATGGAAGGTGGGGAAGAGGGTGATGAGACTGGGAAGAGTATAGAGTTAGAAAATAATTGTAAACAGAAAAGGGGCGAAGAGACAAGATGGAGAGACTTGGAGAGAGAGGACGGGGAAAGAGAGGAGTTGAGGGTAAAGAGATGGAAGAAGAGGGAGGGTGAAGGTGGGATAGAGAACGGAGGTAATAGAGGGGAGCAGGAACAATGGAAGGGGAGAGGAGGGGTACACACACACACATGATATTAATATAATACAAGAGATAAATAGAAAATAAACCGATATGTTCTGTGGAATAGACAGAACACAAAATAAATAGATAATGAAATTGCAGAAACAAATTGATTAATAAAATACATAAACAAATGCATGAATAAAAAAATGAATAAATAAAGAAATATTGTTTAAATGAATTAAATTAAATCAATAACGTCAGAACAGAATTAAAACTGTAGAGGGGGTAAGGGGGTAGGGTGTACTGTTCTCTAATTCTTAAAATTAATATAGGCTATAAAATTTATAAAACACTGATAAAATAGCGCGATATTTCGGTTTATTTTAACCTTCGACGGGCAAAGCACCAGGGCAACTAAAACAGCCTTTAAAATACAGTGGTACACAATGAAAAAAAAACCCATTATGATGAAAACTCATAAAAGCGAGCACGGAGCAAACAAGCAAGGAAGGCGAGTTTTGCACGAGCTCTTCAAAATAAAAATATCACTGTGATTAAAAGCTAACCCACAAAACCAGAATTGGTAAGAGATCGTGTTCAATACATTTGTATCTAGGTCTTAAGCCGGCGACAGACTATGCGACTGCCTCATATGACTCGATCAGGTCGTGACGTAGATCAAATTTTGTTTCCCGCACAGAAGAGGTCACAAGCCATCAGACTCGATCATTGAAATTTAGAACCCGCCCTATTCGGCCCTGTCACCTGACTGGGCCCGACTGAGTCAGACTGATCGAGAAGGATGGTATGCAAATGAGGTGAAACGTCACGACCTGATCGAGTCACATGAGGCAGTCACATAGTCTGTCGTCGGCTTTACACATCTTAAAATTGTACTTTTTCTTTCATACAATTACAAGATATTCTGTTTTTAATTTTATATTGATTAGCCTGTTGCCTTTTTCAACCAGAAATGTTAATTTTTTTCATGCAAAGTATCCACAGCAAATAAAATTCATAAAATTCTCAAGAATCAAGAGCAAAGGCCATTTTCGCAAGCGCGCACACGCACGCACTCACACACACAAACTTAACACCTGTTGTCTGGGCTTCTGGAAAGTTATTAAAAAAATTCCATGTGATGAAGTAACTAGGTTAAAAAAAGTAACCCAGAACACACATACAATTACATCTTATTCACCTTTGCATAGAGCACAGATTTATAACCTTTCAACTAGTATAAGACGAAGATTAATTTACTACTATATCATTTTGGTAATATAATTAATAAATAAAAAATGATTTTTAAAAAACAAGTATCAATGTACTGCAATATAATATTTTATGAAACTATCATTTAGGATCCAATAAAAGTGTGTTGGGCATTTTTTTCTGGTTATTTTATAGGAACAAAAATGTGTCTATTGATGAAGATGCCTTGATGCAGTGGTAATGTCATGGACTAGTGGCTGGGAGGTCCCGGGTTCGAGATCCATCAGAGGCAATGTTTTTTTCGGTTCTTGCCAGATTGAGTTTGGAATGGGAATAATGAAACAACACAGTCCAGCTTCATCAACTTGATGGATGCAATACTGAGAGTAAGAGAGATGCTCTACTTTTCTTTATTAAGGTATTAAGGGCATGGTTAACGTCGGGGTATCATTATGAAAGGAAGCATAGAATATGGCCCTGTCATGTAGTCTCAGACTAATAAGGAACTTCATTTTTTTTGGTCTTGCATGCCCTGCCGTTATGGTGACCAGTTTTGATTTCAAATTTGGTGCGTCAAAGTCATGGGAGTCAGTCGATGGACAGACGTGTTGGGGCTGACGGTAGTTCTGCGACTGACATTATTGTCGTCAGTAGGGGGCTTAGTGGGTGGTTTCCTGTGTATGTTAGATCAAACAGGCTCCACTGAACTCCACCGAAGTGACTCAGCAGCAGTGCAATGTCTCCTCTGGTGGTCGCCTCCATACAGCCTAACACAGATTAGAGAGGTTGCGGGGGGCCCGAGGAGCTTTAATACGAGGACGTCAAATTCTGTTTGACGTCATCCGTAGCTTTGTTGTCGTACCGAGTACTGTAGAGGTTGCGTGGACTACGACAAACGACAACGACAGGGGACCCAACACAGAAGTATTTATGGGCAAAAACATTTTGAGTTGCCTCTCTTGATACTGCTACCGATCTTTTCTTGGCAGTACCAAAATTTGTCGAATTTTGTTTGCTTCTCCCTTTTATTATCGGGAGCTGCAGCTTGTGGTCTGAAACAATAATGAAAAACAGACAAAAGGGTACATAAAAGATGAGTACTAATGTAAACAAAGCAATGACCTTAATGGGTGGGCCAATTCAACTTTGATGCACACAAAGCATTAGCACAAAGCATTAGCACACAAAGCATTAGCAAACATAAACAAACAGGAAATAACTAAACTTGGGTGCTCTCTCTCTCTCTCTCTCTCTCTCTCTCTCTCTCTCTCTCTCTCTCTCTCTCTCACACACACACACACACACACACACACACACACACACACACACACACACACATCTCAGTGTGTCACTGTGTTCTTTTTACAACACACACACACACACACACACACACACACACACATAATATTCTCTCTCTTACAAACATTATCTCTGTCACACACACACACACACACACATACACAAACACACACAGAGACACACACACATAACAAACACACACACACGCACACACACACACACACACGCACGCACACGCACACACACACACACACACACATATGGCACACACAAAATTAGTCAAACACAAGCTATTTTAATTTTAATTTAAGTGTTTCCAAAAATTAACGTCACTGTCATAATAAAATGCTAAAGAACCAAACAGAATTCTGGTGACATTTTACGTAATTAGGCCAAATTAGGTTCAATATGAGGTTGTTGAATCAAGATATTAGATACAACACTGCGTAATGTTCAAGTGTAGCTCTTGACCTAGATCTAGATCTGGATCCTCTAGTCAACACATTCTAGTGCCATTTTTGTCGGTTCAGATAAAGAAAATCGAACATATATCTACATATGCCACCTGTAAATACATTATTCTTGCTGTTATTCATTAAACCATATCAAAATAGAATTTCCAAAACACATAAAAGACTGTTTACACTCACTCGTTGTCTGCACAACGCGAAGTGGCGGCCATTTCTCCTCGGAACGAATGCCTTTGTACGCGTACCGAGATAAAGGACGGAAAGTATGACGTCATTCGGACTTTGTCGTCCTCGTATTTGGGCTCCTCGGGCCACCCGCAACCTCTCTAATTTCTCCCTTTGGACGGCTGATTTCGGATTCTGCTACCTGACAAACCAGGGTGTGGTTGTGAGTTGGGACTTGGAATGAACAGCGTTGGAGCAACACCACTGTATGGCCCAGAAGTGGCCAGAACAGTAGATCGGACAGCAAAAAAAGTGTCTATTGTACATGGGTACAACATTAAATTATATCCCTTTGTACTTCTTTTTAACATTTTATGATTTTGCTAATTTTGTATCTGTTTGATTATTATTATAATAAATTATTCACACACAAAAAGATTAAAAACCTGTCAATGCTGTCACTAAACCGACATAAATTAGCATAATAATTTTTTTTTTATAATGTTTTTTAAAAAAATGTGGTGACTGGTGCTGATTTGCTTGCTTTGCTGGAACCTCTCCGGCATCATTTACACCCTTTCTTTGTGGTCCACTGCAGTCTGTTGCTAGTTCCATGTCTCGGCATTTGTAGCCTCACTCAAAGAGGAATACACCCACACTGCCTCTGACACACACACACACACACACACACACACACCGTCACACACACATACACACACAATCAGCACAATCAGCAACAATTTTGTAAGTGTTCATAGGTCATAGGGGAAGACGGGGTAAAAAGCGCATGGGCGGGTAAGAAGCCCACCCCAATTATCTCATGAAATGAAGCAAATTTCAGTCTCATTTTGCCCATGAGACGAGCGTTAATGTCTAGCATTCGTCTCATGGGCAAATTTGACTGAAATTTTCTTTATTTCATGAGATAATTGGGGTGGGCTTCTTACCCGCCCATGCGCTTTTTACCCCGTCTTCCCCTACCACACTAAAACTAAAATCTTACTACATCCACATTCAAGTTACACGAACTACAATAGAAAAGATCTGCATTAACCTAGTCAAGGCATAAACTCTCTACTAAAATAAATAAACAAACTACCCGGTAAATGAACAGTCCAGTAAAGTGTGTGGATTAGTAATGTCAGTGTATGTGTTGTTATGAGCTATGACAGTAAAGTGTGTGGATTAGTAATGTCAGTGTATGTGTTGTTATGAGCAATGAAAGTAAAGTGTGTGGATTAGTAATGTCAGTGTATGTGTTGTTATGAGCAATGAAAGTAAAGTGTGTGGATTAGTAATGTCAGTGTATGTGTTGTTATGAACAATGACAGTAAAGTGTGTGGATTAGTAATGTCGGTGTCTGTGTTGTTATGATCAATGACAGTAAAGTGTGTGGATTAGTAATGTCAGTGTATGTGTTGTTATGAGCAATGACAGTAAAGTGTGTGGATTAGTAATGTCAGTGTATGTGTTGTTATGAACAATGACAGTAAAGTGTGTGGATTAGTAATGTCAGTGTCTGTGTTATGAGCTATGACAGTAAAGTGTGTGGATTAGTAATGTCAGTGTATGTGTTGTTATGAGCAATGACAGTAAAGTGTGTGGATTAGTAATGTCAGTGTATGTGTTGTTATGAGCAATGAAAGTAAAGTGTGTGGATTAGTAATGCCAATGTCTGTGTTGTTATGAGCAATGACAGTAAAGGGTATGGATTAGTAATGTCAGTGTCTGTGTTGTTATGAGCAATGACAGTAAAGTGTGTGGATTAGTAATGTCAGTGTCTGTGTTGTTATGAACAATGACAGTAAAGTGTATGGATTAGTAATGTCCAATTTTTATTATTATAATAAAGTCCATTAAAGTAAAGCATGATTAATATTTCATGCCCTGCATTTTAAAATTCAAAGACTTACTGCCATACTCTGGTTGAATAAATAAAATGTACATAACCACAGTAAATGTAACATAACAATGATCTAAGACACACATTACAAAAACCGCTCCTTTGTGGGTATGAGCTGCAAACGCTGACTTAACAACACAATGCATAGTCCCCACCTGTGAAAGTCTCCTGTTTATCCTGTGTGGTGGAGCTTAAAGTTTGCCACATCACCTGTTATTATAAAGAACAGAGATTTCTTAATTCCAAATATGTCAAGTAAATTTTAGAAAGCCATAAGAAAACCAGTAAGTCATTTACGACAGGCACCTGCCTATTACAGGAACACAATATGTCAATGTAAAAGCCCTTAGTCGCCTAAAACTATGTACTAGTGCTACCAAGAACAAGTTGTTTTCTTGTTATCATCTGACGAAGTGTTAATGGGGCTTTATATTGCTTCTTCGTGACACGAAAGGGCGATAATTTTAAGACTGAATCGACCACGCTACACAATGACAAGTCAGGGGCAGAGTGCATACTTTTACTTCGTGTCAGAAAAAAAGCAATAATTTTATGTAGGTGGCGCACACACTACAGTGCACAAGACAAGGGAAGAAATTTTTCAGTATAAAGCCTTATTATAATACGTCTTCTATATATTCAGTCATATAACACACATCACAACAGTTTAATAATAAACAATAAGTCATATATTTTGGTGTAAAATTATTTTGATTTATACACATACATATGAGATATATGAGATACAAGCTAATCAAATGTCTAAACATCATTATTATGACAATGACAATGTCAGTTCATTGACAATGCATAAGTGCATTGAAAAGACATCATTTATTAATATACTTATAACTAAAGAATACAAAATATTAATATAATGAATCAATCCATAATTACATAACATGATTAATATAAATATTCTGCAAATTCCTAATACAGTGGAACCTCCCTCATAAGACCTTCAATAATCAACCAAAATGAGGTCTTATAAGGGAGGTAATTTTAATACTTACAAAGAAGGGCAATGTCTCAGAGAAGTAGGTCTTATATGGGAGGGACGCACGCACGCACACGCACACGCACACGCACGCACGCACGCACGCGCACACGCACGCACGCACGCACACGCACACACACACACACACACACACACACACACACACGCACGTACACACGCACACACACACACGCATGTGTATTATTCAAATTAATATGATGTCTAAAAGTCAAAGACACGTTTCATGCTTCTAAGTAACTAATAATATTTCTGAAAGCTATTGTTAAGTGGCTTTGATGTCATCGATTCTATGAGCTAAATATTGAGTTATAAAACAATTCAAGTCTATCTTGTATTATTACGAGGATGCATACATTTTAAAATTAATAATTATAGCTTGAATTCTCTACACACTGTGACCCCCCCCCCCCCCCCCCCCCCCCCCTTCAAACACACACAACCTTCCCGTTCCTTATCTCACTGTCATTAAAATAGTGCCCCAACAAAATGGGAAAGGTAGGCCTGAACACGGTGCGTAGCGCTGTCACCACTACGACGCATAGAGAACAATTGATGATGACTGTGCCAATCTGTCAGTTTGAATTCCAACAGACCAACCCTAACCTTATTCCTAACCCTAACCCGAACCCTTTTCGTAACCTATTCCTATTCCTTACCTAAGTTTAACCCTAACCCTTAGTTGCCGTAGTGAATTAGCCCAGTAGAGTTATCGATACGCAGTGAAAGCCGGGCTGGTTTATCTTGGCAATGTTACCGATACGTAGCGATTGCGGGATGTCCCCCACGATAAGTACAACAAAATAACAATTATTCATCTATCACCCAGTTTCTGAGCGCAGATGCCTCATGCTGCCATTCTGCGCATAACTACAAAATAGGCCCAGTCTGTCCCTCTTTTGCTTGAGGAAATCTTTATAAGAGTGTTTAGAACACTAAGGCAGAAATATCACACACACACACACACACACACACACACACACACACACACACACACACACACACACACACACACAGAGGGAGAGAGTCATGTTGACACACACATACACACAATTTCTTCAGAAGCCTAGATCCAGTAATTTATAGCCAATATATAGTGATGGATACAGTAACACTACAAACACTATCAGCAAGATCAAACTGCATACAGTGGATACTGCGGTTACCTTAGCAGGAGAAGAACAAATGCACACACACGCACGCACACACACACACGCTCACACACACAGACACACACACCTACCCACTCACACCCGCGCGCGCGCACAAACGCACACACACAACGCGCGCGCGCGCAAAACTATTCTACATTGCTGTAAATATCAACTTACTCAACTGTTGGTAGGCCTATGTTTCCTGTTTGGAGTCTATGATGCAGCCAACGTTTATGCATCATCTTGTCACTGGAACGGACCCTGCTAGTCTAATGAAACACACATACACACGCACACATATGCATACAAAGATTACTCATGGCAACACAACAAACTGAAGTCGTGGCTGCTGTTACTGTTAGTGTTTTAGTATTCCTTCCAGTCTTGCGCATGCATTAGATCTAGACTAGTCTAGATAACTAAGGCACTGTTACAGTTTTAGAACGACACTTTTCTAGATATAATTGGGTTAAACCTTCCTAGGAAGAAGCCCACCCCAATTATCTCATGAAATGAAGCAAATTTCAGTCTCATTTTGCTCATGAGACGAGCGTTAATGTCTAGCATTCGTCTCATGGGCAAATTTGACTGAAATTTTCTTTATTTCATGAGATGTTTGCAAACACTACTTTGGTAGAATTATCATGACTAGATCTAAATTTCGCACATCGTCATCGAAACAGTTTACTTACCTGCAGATCTTATCCTCATGCTCTCATATCCTGTGGCTGATTGCTTTGTCAAAATAAAAAACCCACAACATTCCGTTGTCTGCATCTCCAAAAGAAAACAAATGCGACAAAGGGATACACTGCTGCACTGACTGCCAAACAATGGCAGTGCTTGATATTATGGTTTGGGACTCCCAACAAACATGGACGTCTTTTAATTGCTTCCGATGTGAGGGGTCAATCGGGGTCAATCCAGGTGTGTCAAACTGCGTCAAAGTCAGTTTTTACCGTTTTATTAAGAAGCTGTGTCGATTTTTACAAAATGATTGTTAGGGCAGGGGTCCTGTGTATGATAAGAGGTCGTTCAGCCGAATTTGGTGCAGGTGCTCTGTTAGAGAGGGTCTTTAACGTTTTTGAATAGTATAATTATAATAATGCAACAACGCTCTTTCCCTGAAGGGGCGCAAGTGGTCCTTAACTTTTTTTGAACACTATATTTCAGTCCCTATTTTAGTGCCGTCAGTGGCGCGCGACAATCGATAAGAGTTCAGTTTTTAGATAAATTTATAGTGCAACGCATTTCTCTTCTAAGACCAAGCAATGTTGGGCCTGTGTCGCTTGCCGAGTGGGAGACAGTGTGCTTTTGTTTGTGCGCTCTGTGTGTGCGTCCTTGTCTTGGAGTTTGCACTTTATCACCGGGAGTACACGAGGTAAGAAATGTCTTTCCACGTTGGTTGGCTGAAAGGAGTTTGTTGACGATATGTTAAATAGTTTGGAAGATATTTAAATATATGTAAATTTGGTTGAGTTACTTTCACCATTTTTTTAATTTTTCAACCGATTTCGCTTAAATTTACATGACTATTGACGGACAATATTCTCATACTCTATATCCAATATTATGCCGATTGGCCAAATTTTGACCGAAATATGGGCTAAAAATGGCCAAATTCGGTCAATATTCAATCTTGAATAACTCGAAAACGGCTTCGCAGAAGAATAATAATAATAAGGAAAATGTATATAGCGCCCATCCTACTATGTAGGCTACAGGGCGCTTTACACAAAATTGAAATGGAATAAAAACATGAAACAAAAATCCAATAACATCAGCAGACAAAAACAATACACATATCAATCAGCAACAACAACTGCTGTGACTACTACTACTACTACTACTACTACTACTACTACTACTACTACTACTACTACTAGGACTAATGCACGTATGCATTTTCACACAATTCACAAGCATGAAATAACAGCATAATATTCACAAAAACAACACGCACACCCAGCACAAGCACACACACACACACACATACACACGCATGCACGCGCGCACACACACACACACACACACACACTCCATGCATACATACATCTTGAGGGGCCTACATGAACGCATCACACGCACACACACAACACAAACATGCGCATGCACACATACACCACACACACACGTGCGCGCACGCACGCACACACATACACACACACACACACACACACACACACACACACACACACACACACACAGAACACGTGATGACACACATGCACATAACAAGATGGACAGATAGAGTGGCTGGCAATATTTCTAAGTTTTATGTACTCTGCAGCTGCAGTTTGAAGTAGTGTGTTTTCAGAGCAGACTTAAACGTTACATAGCATTTGGCATGACGAAGGCTGAAAGGGAGTGAGTTCCAGAGTGTAGCAGCTGAAACGAAAAATGCTCTGGAGCCGTGTTGTTTCCGATGGTAAGAGGGAATTTGAAAAATACGGTCATCAGAGGAAGAACGAAGGCTACGGGCAGGAACGTAGATCTGGAAAAGGTTGCAAAGATAGGCTGGTGCGTCTTTTGTAACGATTTTATAGCAGAGGCAGGCAGATTTGTATTTGATTCGGTATTCGATTTTGAGCCAGTGTAGTTTCATTAACAGATCTGATGTATGGTGCCGTTTTGGTACTCTGAATACAAGGCGCGCAGCAGAATTTTGAACACGTTGAAGAGGTTGGAGAGAGGTTGTAGGAAGACCTAGGAGGAGGGCATTGCAATAATCTAATCTAGACAGAATACAGGAAGTGACAAGTGTCTTTGTGGCATCTTCAGTCAGGAAGGGTCTAATTGAACTAATGCGACGGATTTCAAGAAAGCAGGCTTGACAGATTTTGGTAATGTGTTGTTTCAAAGATAGCTCAGAGTCAATATGATTATTTAAGGTGGTTGATGAAAAGGGAGAATCCTGTCATGTTTGTCTTAATTTGCAATATTGCAGATATATTTAGTGAGCCACTCAGTCATTCGACGCTTAGAAGAACGTTTCCGAGCCACAGGAAGTGCCGAAGAACGCCCACGCTCTGGACGTCCCAGAATAACAACACAGCGTGATGATCGTTTGCTCCTGCTGTCAATGCTGCGTGAGAGAACCATCACTGCCAGGACACTGAGAGGCAACCTGAGACAGTCGGCTAATGTCAACGTCAGTGAAAACACCATCCGCAGACGTTTGTGTGAGTTTGGCCTTCGTTCACGGGCAGCAGCCCTCTGCTTGCCACTGACTCGACGACATCGTCGAGCTCGAATGGCGTTCTGCGGCCGTCATCAGCGCTGGGCACGGCAGCAATGGGGCAGGGTGCTGTTCACCGACCAATCCCGATACACCTCGTCTCACAGTGATGCACGGGTGCGTGTGTGGCGACGCCCTGGAGAGTGATTCATTGACGCCTGCGTTCGGGAGCATGATCGGCATGGAGGTGGATCGGTGATGGTGTGGGGAGGGTTCCATCTGCACGGAAGAACCCCTCTCTATCTCATTCGAGGCAACTTGACTGGTGTCAGATACAGGGATGAGATTGTGCGGCCCCTCATTATCCCAACTTTACAAGCCATGGGACCGGGATATGTCCTTCAGGATGACAATGCCACTCCTCATCGGGCTCATGTGGTGACCGACTATCTGCAGCGTCATCAGGTGCATCGCTTGGACTGGCCCTCCCGTTCCCCTGATCTGGCGCCCATCGAGCATCTGTGGGACATCCTTGGCCGCCGAGTTCGGGAGAACCATCCTCCTCCAGCTGATGTCAATCAGTTGTTTCACTCCCTGCAGCAGGAATGGCTTGCCATCCCACAGCAGACTCTGGTGACACTTGTTCAGTCCATGAGGCAAAGATGCATCGAGTGTCTCGCCGCTAACGGGGGCCATACACATTACTGACTGTTCCAAAGTGCATTGATTCTGAGTGTGACTTTTCAAGAGGGGGGGGAAGTTGTTGAAAGGGGCATTTTGTTGACTGAACTCGTTCTGATTAATGATTTTTTTGAATGAACTTAATGTTAAAAGAATAAATTCAGTTTTGTTATGAGCTGGGTGCGTTTTATTGAGTTCGTGAGTTTTCGGAGATGATTGTCTTTCTGGGCCTTAACTTTTGGTCGCTAGTGTAGTAGACGGAAAGGTATGAAAAACAGCCGAGTTGGTCAAACTCATACAACAAGTTCAAAAGTAGGTTATAGTATGAACAGACTCAGGGGAGCTTATTTAACATTTCCTGACGTAGGGACATCAAAATTTATGAATCTATTCTATCATCCTTACCATTCCACTACAAAGTGCATATTTGTACAAGATTAGCTTGGAAGACAGAACAAAATCAAGAGTGTCTTACTACCACAACTCCCAATCCACGTAACTTCCGGTGTAGCAGACTACTCACTTTCTTTCAAGCTAGCATGGAAGGCAGGTTTGTTATTCTGTTTCTCCAGGAAGTGTCTTTTGTTTTTGTTTCTCCTGCTTTCAGCTTATCAGTTGTAGTGCTCTCTCTTGGATTTTCATGGTGGTCAGGGAGTTCGTGTGGCCAGGTCCAGGGGGATCCGTCTCAAGGTGTACCTGGACGACTGGCTCACCTTGACTCAGTCCAGGGACCGGTGCCAGGAACACACCTCGGAGCTCCAGGACCTAACCGTCCAGGTTGGCTTCAACGTGAACGTCAAAAAGTCGGATTTGACTCCGGCCCAGGAATTCAAATATCTGGGGATGGTATTCAATACCCAGACGTTCACGGTCTGTCCGTCTTCGGAGCGGATCCAGTCCATTCAGTCCTTTCTGGAAAGCCTTCTGTTGGCGGGTTCAGCAACGGTTCGTCAACTTCTCAAGTTGCTGGGCTTCATGGAGTCTTTGGCAGACCTCTTGCCTCTGGGTCGTCTGCACAAGCGTCCTCTACAACGGAAGTGTGCGGAACTCGGGGTTTCTCATCTTCCTCTGGAATCTCAGGTCGTTTTGGGCCCGTGGTTTCGCAGTTCAGTCCTCCAGTGGTTGGACCCGGTTTGGCTGGGGTCCTCAGTTCCCATTCGGCCTCTCCACCATCAAGAATTCCTTTTCACGGATGCGTCAAAGGAAGGTTGGGGGGCTCATCTGGACCGGCGGGAGGTTTCGGGGTTGTGGTCCGAAGCAGAGTCGTCTCTCCACATCAATTTTCTGGAGATGGAGGCGGTTTCGCTCGCGCTCAAAGCGCTACTTCCCCTGCTACGAGGCAAGTGGGTCACAGTTTGTGGCGACAACACCACGTGCCTCTCATACCTTCGGCGTCAGGGGGGCACGAAATCGCCTTCACTCTCCAGGAAGGCAGAGGAGATCCTACTTTGGACTGCACGGAATTCCATTCATCTAACCGTGGAGTTCATTCCCGGGAAGCTGAATGTTCTCGCCGACCAGCTGAGCCGTTCCAACCAGGTGATTGCAACGGAGTGGACTCTCGTCCATCGGGTCCTTCAACCCATTTGGTCGATGTGGGGAAAGCCACACGTCGACTTGTTTGCAACTCGCTTCAGCCGGCGTCTTCCGCTCTTCGTCTCCCCGATGGCAGATCCCTTGGCATGGGCAAGGAATGCCTTCAGTCTCCAGTGGTCGGGTCTGTGGGCCTACGCCTACCCACCCACAGCTCTTCTTCCAAGGGTGTTGGAAAAGTGCGCTCGGGAGCGTCCTGCTCTCATTCTCATAGCCAAGATGGGAAAACAGTCCGTGGTTCCCCGAGCTGTTAGCTCTCACCCACGTGCCGGGTGTTCCCCTCCAGTTGACCCCAAGGTCTCTGGTTCAACCGCGCACAGGCGTTCCGCATCGAAATCCTGCCGTCCTTCATCTGACCGCTTGGCTACTTTGCGGTCAGGGTTGCGGTCACAGGGTCTGAGAAGTGAAGCCATTGAAGTGATTCTTCAATCCCGCCGTCAAAGCACTAATACCTTGTATTCCTTGCGTTGGACCTCTTGGTTCAATTTCTGTACAGTTGTCTTTTTCTGCTTTGCACCCGACTGGTGCTCAGTTTGTTTCCTTTTTGTCTCATTTGCATAATGAGAAGGGCCTCTTGGCCCAAACTTTGTCAGGTTATAAGTCGGCGGTTATTAGCACTATTTCTATTGCTACTGGTCGTCAACCTTCCTTTGCTTCTTCTGTTTTGGTTTCCCATTTTTTGGATGGTTTGCGTAATAAGTCAATTCGCCCGACCATCAGACTTCCGCAATGGGACGTTTTTCTTGTGCTTCACAATGTGAACCGCTTTCTTCGTTATCTTTTAAGCTTCTTTCTTT
>CM065686.1:4693083-4805583 GCA_017654935.2 Phymorhynchus buccinoides
ATATACATTTTGAAATGTCTTTTTATCTCATTAATATTGGCTATCTCGAAATAATATTTTCAGTCCTTACATTTTTATTTCAACAGATTTTGACTGTATGCGTATTGTTTCTTTTTTCTTCTACATTTCATATGGATCATGCTATTTTCTTAGCAATTTTTGGTACATTTTTCTTTGAAAGAAGAATATGTATAATGGTACATGCCATATGTTTGTATGCAATTATACACTTTTATCATTTATTTTAAGATGCCAAGAAATGTTTACATATCCTATTGTTGTATTCTTGCTGTAAGTTTAAACAAATTGAAAACAAAGATAGGAACAGCAGTTGGTAATGATGTTTGTATGTGCAGAAAGCTACACCCAAAGTGACATCCAGAAGATGCAGACAAACCAGTCAAGCCTGCTTTGCTCATACCCAAACTTCCCCCATTGAGCTTAGGTCCACTCGTATTGTCTGCCGATCCACCCAAACAGATGCAAGGAGATCAGCTCAGGACTGCCAGCACATTCAAAGAGTGGCCAGACTGATCCAATGGTGAGTTATTGTTATTCAGCTTAGTCATTAAACGGGGCAAACCAGTCATATAAATTGTGCTGTTCTTTCATTGTATAACTAGGAAATGTATAATAATTACTAGAATGATTTACTCCTCCCATTTTCAAACTGTCCTTAACATAACAAAAAATAAGGTACCTTGTAATATTAAAATACCCGAGTTTTGTGTGTCATTCTTAGTTTTCATTTGTTTTTAAATTATGCGTTCCTTTGTATATATGTGTGTGTCAAGTAAAGTCAATCAAAAATTTTTATTTGTCAGAATGGGAACATTGTTTTAAGCAACAACATGCTTTGTGTGTGTGTGTGTGTGTGTGCGTGCGCGCGCTATGTGTGTGTGTGTGTGTTGTGTGTTGCAGGCCTGTGGCAGATGAGCCACACACTGAAGATGAAGAGGTACTCAGGAAGAAGAAGGTTCCTGACTGTTAACAACAATGCAGGCAGCCGAGTAACACTAACAGTAGTGTGTCTACGCATATTATTTTATTAGTTTTTGTGACACCTTAATTCAGGTTTACAGTTAGCAATTTCAATTAAATTGATTTTGTTGCTTATATCCAATGATTAATTGGAATTATGTTTTGTTTGTTTTGCTTTACTGGAGAATTATTCAATAAAAATTGTTAATTGTTTATTCATTCAACTCAAGTCTTTATCCAATTATGAAATTTTTTTATTAAAAAAGTATTATCTCTGGGGGTTTTTAAGCACAGTAACAGAATGCCTAGTTATGAGGCAGTAGATTTTTGTTTGACTGGTTCATGAATGCAGACTCTGTCACATGAAATATATAGCCCAATGAAGGAAATTTCAGTTTTTAATTCAAACTTCAAGGTGAAAATCAGCACATCAATATGTCTGCTTGGTGTGTTTTTAATTTCAGTTTTGCACCACCACCAAGTATTTGAAGTGATTCTGTATTTGCAAAATATCCTTGAAATGGATGATAATTAAAAAAGCCACAAACTGGGACAACTTACTTCTTTCCAATGATCGATAGTGCAAAGGCAAATAGCAAAAGTGCACCACACAATCATAATATGACCATTTGTATACTACAGTGAACCTTTTGTATAAGACCTGAAACATCATACCAAATGAGTCTTTTAATTAATTGGAGGGAGTTTGTTTAATGGAGATAATTTTAATACTACAAAGACGGGCACTGTGCCATGGACACTCAATATTGTTATATGTGTTGTGTACTTGTGGTAATGCTCATCGCAGTGCATAATCTGTGATATAATGTCCTATTTTAATTCAAATTCATAGAACAAAATCTGTTGATGTTATCAACTTCAAAATGTAGTCAAATTTTTTGCGTCCTTTCATCATTAATATTGCTGGTATATTGTTAATCTGAAGTTATACTTGTTATATGTCTTTTCGTTGATACAATTATTTAATTTTGTTTATTTCATCTATTACCTACATTTTTAGTATTACTTAGAATTTTAACTTCATTTATATTGTTTTTCTTTTATGGCATACCCCCATCTGCCCTCTGTCCTAAGGACCTGTGTATTTGTGTATGTATAATTATGTAACCCCTTTTTCAATATTTTTAAGAATCAGTCCTGTAAATCATTATACTTTCGCTGATGAGAATCAGCTATACGATACAACTTAGGAAGGATTTTGAACCCACTTTTCAAGGTCTTCAAGGGTATGTCAGTAATGTCAAAACATGTATTGATGAATGAAGACAAACTCCAGTTAAATTACAGATAATCAAGCATCATATGACTTGTCATGACTCTCGTTGACAGGCCCTATCTCTTTGATAAGGATAGGTGGAACTCAGATATTGATTTTGTTCCTTCTGTCCAAACCTGGGCGTCACTATCGATTCCATCCTTTACAATGAAAACACATGTGAACAATGTCTGCAAAATAGCCCTGATCTTCAACTCGTAAGATAAGTTTTCAATCACAACCTTCCTTACACTCATCGCAACACACACTCTGATCTGTTCGTCTATGGCTAGACTATTGTATCCTTCTGTATTGGTT
Source organism: Phymorhynchus buccinoides (assembly GCA_017654935.2). Taxonomy (NCBI): domain Eukaryota; kingdom Metazoa; phylum Mollusca; class Gastropoda; order Neogastropoda; family Raphitomidae; genus Phymorhynchus; species Phymorhynchus buccinoides. Next base: position 4,695,659 of record CM065686.1, read on the forward strand.
TTGCCCGCAGTACTCAATCCATAAGTTAAGAAGAAATGCAGCTGCAAGATTGATTTTCAAAGCAAAAAAGACATGCAAATCACCCCGCTGCTTCACTGGCTTCCCAAGTTCCGCTCAAATTCAGTAAAACGTGGCATGCCTCCTTTCACTGTAATTAAAGGGAACTGCCCTCAGTCTCTCACTGACATTGTACAAATCTATACTGCAATCCGTCCACTCAATCTTCCTTCCGACTCATGCCTGCTCTCCCCTCCTCGTATTAAACTAAATCTTTCATTGAATTCTTTCTTTTTCTCTCTACTCTACTGCCCGTCCTGGAAAGTTTGCTGCCATATAGTGTTTAGACACTCTTCGCTGGCCAGTCCTTTTCAACACTTTTCTGACCTACTCTAAGAGAGATAATGCATTTTATTTCATATCGAGAGGAATGAATGAAAAATGGTCTTTTACGTCCTCTCGGTCATAGACCATATGGGACATTTGTAAATACAAAAAAAGATGGTAGGAACGATACTGGAGGCAATGCCCAGAGGCAATGCAACACCAGTAAAGTCCAAAAATGTTGTAACAATACAGATATGTGTAGCAGTAACCATGCCTCGGTAAAACCTCATCGGCTATGGTATCGCCACAAAATATTTATTTCATATCGACGACGAAAATGGAGTTATACGTCCTCTTGGTCTGAATCAGACACATATGGGAGGGGAGGGGGGGGTGGGGGGGGGCATTAAATAACAAATATGGTGGGAACAATACTGGAGGCACTGCCCGGAGGCATTACGAAAAACCAGTAAAGTCCCGATTTTTTATTAATACAGATAGTTGTAGCGGTGACCACGCCTCTGTTAAACATCATCGGCTATGGCACCGCCACAAGTTTGTATAATGATTTATTTCATATCAACAGTCGCAATCATTTGTCTTCCATTGAGACTTAATTATTAAAATGATTAATTTTAATGTTTATATTGATTAATACTTGTCTTCATGTTGATTATACTAGGCTTGTCTTTAATGCGTATGTTTATCTTTATGTTAGTGTTTAGGCCTTTGTTCAGCACTTAGAGCACCCTGCAAAGTATGTTAAGCGCTCTATAAAGAACCAGTTCATGTATTATTATTATTATGTGGAAGGGAGTTTATAATAGGGGAGGGGTTCTTGTACGGAGATCCCACATGTATATGTAATGAGAGTGTGTGATATGGTGTGTGTGTGCGTGTGTTGCAGGCAACACACAGATAATCTTGAGGAGTTTGAAGAACGGAAGTACATTGTCTGTGAAAGTCAGCTGGAGACACTCCTCAGCGTGTGCAGGAAGTGTGCAGAGCCATGCCAAGTGCTGAAGAAGGGAGAGTGTGGCACAAGTGTTGAGTACAACAGCCATTGCCAGTGCGGGTTTATCTTCTCCTGGGCTTCTCAGCCCTACTCCCAGCAGCTACCCCTGGTAAACCTTGTGCTGGCAGCAGCTTCCTTCTTCCGCTGCCTGTTCACCCACACGCCTGCTGGACGTCTTCAAATTTGCCAACATTGCCTGTTTCGGCAGGCAAACTTACGACCGAATTCAGGGAGCGTACCTGGTGCCTGCAGTACAGTATCTGTGGCGCCAGTGCCAGGATAAGCTCTTTGTGGCAAGACAAGGCAGGCGTGTGAAGCTGGCTGGAGACGGGCGCTGCGACTCTCCTGGGCATTGCGCAAAGTATTGCAGCTACACGCTGATGGATGCGGAGACATCTGAAATTCTCCACGTACAGCTTGTACAGGTAAATCTTATCTTTCTTTGTTAATTGCTCATGCATCCTCCTTTCGCATCATCTCATATGCATCAAACTGCCAGTATGCACCTAATTATATTAGTATAAAGTAGAGAAAAATCATGAAGTAATTATACCCAATGTATCCTTCAAGTAAGGAAAAACTTTGCAACAACAATTATAGAAAAAAGGCCCAGAAGAATGGACCGGAAATTCAGAAAGATAGTGGATGACATTAAGCAAAGGGAAAAAAGAAGAGGTTCAAACACAGAACTTCTGGAAAATGGAAGAGCGTAACCTGCGTATTTGTATGAAAGACGCCTGGAATCCCTAAAGGATGGTACAGGTAAGTTTGTTACTATTACTCATATTGTTAGTTCTGCCTTACACACATGACCCACTATAGTTTTTCCAAAATGTTATGCTTTATTCCAAATGTCATGGAAACATTGACCAAAAGCATTGACGTTGACTTACAGTTATGCAACACTTCACATACTTTTCCAAGTGAACATTTTGTGAATACATACATTAACAATTAAATAACATAATTAGCTGCACAATAAAAATAAAAAATAAAAAAATATTACTGTAAGTTTGAGCCTCTCTCTCTCTCTCTCTCTCTCTCTCTCTCCTGTCATGATAACATGAAATTAAGATTAATCTCAACAAAGAAACTTTGAAAAAACACCACACAAAAACAACAACAAAAAAACCAATATATCGCACTCAACCACTCCTAGTACTACAGCAGGCAAACTATTACATATACCTTCTTTGCACGGCGACCTATCACATAGTCTTAAAGGTGTTTTTAGAGGGGGATCATAATCTGAATCAGAGACAGTATTAAGTTGATTTATTAATCATATTGAGAGAAAAAGCAGATGTAAAACGTGTGTAAGTCTTCTACTATGTAAATTATGTTACCAAACAAAGCTTTGAAATTTTTTATTTTTATTTAACTTCATTCCAACGCTCTAGTGCAGACGACTAAATTACGCGAAAGAGACCTCCATTTAAATTACAGTATTCAATCTATAGGGAAAACTATTGATCGACCATAATACTATGATGTATTCAGAAAGCTATTTGCGTCAGAATGATCGCTAAATTCGTTGCACGATTTTAAATTGTTTGCAAGCACTTCATTGTCGTATTTTTGTCTATTTTGTAATAAAACTAGCACCTCTCTCTCTCATAACCTGCAGGCTTGGAGTGCAGCCCGCAGGGCAAATGGGCAGAGCACATTGGGTTAATGGGTATGCACTGCGCATGCGGTGATGCGCTCTCTGTGGGAGAGGAGCCTGAATTTTACTGAGATAAGTCTCTGTGACTGGGAAATACCAAATACCAAACATCTTCATGCTGGAATCCATTTGCAGAGTAACCAAGTTCAAAATTCGCATGCCATGGAGCTAGAAGGCCTGAAGACAGGTCTCCAGAAGGTGTCTGAAGAAGTGTGTGTCAGCCACCTCATCACTGACCGACATACCAGTGTCAAGAAGTTCATGGCAGACAACCACTCCCGAGACCATGATCAGCCCATCATCCATCACTTTGACATATGGCACCTGTCCAAAGGTAAGTGGCATCTAGTTACTGGCAGGCATCATAAATACGTATTTATTAAAATGTCTTTAAACCTCCAGCACAGTGTTATAACGTTGAATCTGTACCTTACACCTTCTTGATTTCTATTGTTACTGTATGTAGACACTAAAAATAGACAATCAAAACTTATATAATCTAAATTATATGTAAATTTATGTAAATTGTATGTAATTTTAATAATTTTAACCTCTCTTGATAGTTAACAGTTCTTCAACATTTAACAGTTTTTGTTGCACTGTGCACTCTTTCAATAGCCACTGGTAAGGGTACTATATTGCTGTATTCCAGATGTGGACGCACCATAGCCTTGTACAAAAAAAAAAATGTTTCCTTGTTTAAATAAGTATTGTTTTTAAAAAAGGCAATTGTCAGCATTAGAAAGGGTCCAAAGACATTTAGCAACAAAATTAATTAAAGGCGTTAGTCACCTACATTGCAAACACAGAGTAAGGAAGTTGAAATTACCATCTCTGAAAAATAGAAGAATTCGTGGGGATCTGATAAAAACATACAAAATATTTCACAGTGAAAACAATACTAATAAATCTTTTTTCCAGCTAACAAAAATGTAGAACTCAACTGACTCAAGAACACCATAAACGAGTGATAACCAAAATACTAACCCAGTATAGCACACAAAACTAATAATATAATATTTTTTTTTCCCACAGAGTAAACAAAGTTTTGGGATACTCTGCCTAGCAACAATATTAAACAATCACTGAACCTAAACACAAATTCACAAAAACACTCCTTGGATACATACACACACATATCAAAACTACAACATGAGAGCATGGACTAGAAAGGACAGATTTTCCAAAAAAATAAAACAAAAACATACTCAAGCTGTGTAAAAGATTGAAACAAAAATGAAATAACATTGAAGAGGCCACGAGGCCTAAGACTGTCCTAACTGACCAGACCTAAAGAATTATATTCATTAACCGTAACTTTGGCTAGCTTTGTTTATTAGCCTTTTGAATGGGAGTATAAATTACCGTATTTTTTGGATCATTATGCGCTGCTGTGTATAAGGTGAATAGGGAAAACTTCAAGAAAAATCTGACAAAATCTGAGTAAAAGGCGCCCTCGTTTATAAGGCGATACACACCTCGCAACAGAAAGTCGAAGTTTGAAGCCCGTACACGTCCTGTAAACGATCACTGACCACCATTTTTGTTGTCGTAAACGAGAGTTGGCTCACTTTTCAAATAATCAAAACTTAAGTTTTTGCGACTTCCAGTTGTTGAAAAAGGCCAATTCTTCATGGAAACTGGTGAAATTATGGCATTTTAAGCTCTACAACGATGCTTTTTACATCCAATGAAGGATTTATGGCATATGTTGGATGGTATCTCTGATGATAATAGGGATTTTAAAGCATTTTTAACGTGAGTATAGTCAGTCATATCACACGGCAGATTTGTTACCACAATTTCAATAGTTGTGAGTCAACAGTAGACTGTACTGAGATATGGCAATCGTTGCTTGTTCACCTTATTAGGCGCATAGGTACAAAAATTGGCAGAAAAAAAAATATAGTCTTATATGTACCGAAAAATACGGGATTAAATTAGCAAATTATCAAAAAGAACTTCCATCTATTTTACCGTCTTCTACCACACACAGTCGTTATAGTTTGCACAATCTTTGATCAAGCTTCATACTCGGGTTTATTTTTTTCAATATATGCATTACTGCTACACTTAGACACAATAAAAATATAAAATTACCGTGCATCTGACCATTCTAGTAAAAAAACAACAAATATTTATCTAAGTCTTTTTGGATAACTCATTATGTTCTGATGTATGATTATACATCTTAGTATCTTCAGCAAACATTTTACATGATAGCTTGGATATATAATGGTAAATCATTTATGAAGAGGGTAAAAAAAAAAAATGGACCCCGAGGATACTGGCCTGCAGGAATACCACTAATTGCCATACAGTGTATTGTTAAGAGTATGTTGAAGCTCACAAGTACTGGGCAATTGGAGATGTAGAGTGGATCTTGAATGGGGAAAAAACAGTTGCGATCCAGTCAAAAATCCTATGTTAGTAAATGACGATTTTGCATTAATTCAAAATAACGCAATGGCCTGTCATGAATATTATGACAAAGGAAAAAACATTTGAGCCAACTTATCTTGCTGAAATGGTATTTGTCAGATAGTTACTACAATACGATATCAGATCCGCCAGCATGGCCCAACTATTGATACAGACAAGACTAATTTTGCATCAAAACTCTAGTGACAAGGTGAAGGTCACAGTGACTTTCCCAAAAGAGTAACATAACCAATGTTTGAACCACATATTCTACAGACTTCACTTACCTACACATGACTTGCTTTATTTTCTTATGTTTTTATATTTTTAGATGGATAATTTTTTCTGGCTGCTAGGCCTTCACAAAAAGCTCAAAAGCACAGCTCCGCTAGCAAAGTGACCTTTAAAATCTGGCGTAGATAGTTGGGACTGTGCATACAAAGAAGAAAGGTGTTCATCCTAGGAAAGCAAAAGTTTGAAGTCTGTGAAGTCCTTTGTTCCTGTTTTATGGTGCCAAACTTTACTGATCACTCTACCTATATTGTTTTGAATCTATCCATTACCTTTGAAATAGTTAGTGAATTTGCAATTTTCCAAATTGTGGTAATTGGAAATACGTTGATAAGGCTTGCCATGTTGTGAATCTGCGATCATTTGCTTAAAATGCAAGGTCTAAAGAACCATTGTGGCATTTTACGATTGGTGCACTGGTTTAGGCACTATGAACTGGAACACATTATGGTCATACACAGATGCACACATGCATACATACACACACTCAGAGAAATCATAAACATTCAGCACTTGTTCCCATTCCAATGTACTCGTGTTCTTACAGAACTGGGAATACAAAATTGTGAAGATGCTAAGAATCTGACAAAATGTTGTTTATCTACAAACAACTGCAAGATGTTCACATAATTGCTTATATTTGTTTTCTTTCTTTTTTTGCATTTAATTTCCAGGAGTTGGTAAGAAACTCGATGTGGCTGGCAAGAAAGCAGCAAACGCCTGCATTGCCCTATGGACCAAGTCAATCAAAAAACATATGCATTGGTGCTCCACCTCCACACCAGAGGTACCCAATCGTCCGCAAATTGTTAAAGACAAGTGGCTGTCCATCAGCAACCACATCGCTGACATCCACGATGGCCATGGTGGAACCTTTCCTAGATGCATGCACGGCCCTCTGGAACCTCGAGCCTGGATCAGAAAAGGTGACGGACACAACTGGAACAAGTCACACAGCTTACACTTGTGTTTCCTATTTACTCCCTTCCTTCTTTCTAACACACTTCAACAAAACATTTTCTGCAATAATCCACACCAGGAGACACATTCACACAATATTTTTGTTTTTGCTGTCACATCTTCTGAGCCGTACAGTGGCATCGTTGCTCCCATATGACTGGTGCGGTTGCACAAAAAGAAGTAACGTCAATTTTCAAAATGATGGGCTACTTATGTGGCGTAAATATTATTTTGGGTGCACACATGTGTCTGTGCATAACAGACAGACAGTTTATCTAGCAAAACAACTAGAGACTTGCAAGATACCTTTGGAAAAAGCAAAAACGGAAATCTCATGGAATGGAATAAGTATGTTGACATGGGCCATTATTAAAAAGAAGGGGTCAATGACGCAGGCGCACTAATAATCTGAAGCTCTGCTCCCCAGAACGTATTGATCCCCATGAATTTGACCCAAAATCATCAAAAAGGGCATAAACTGGATTGGTAATCGAGACTGAGGTTACCATGAGAGCAGGCATGCAAGACACAGTTTACCCTTTGTAAAAAACTTTTGCATCCTAAATAGAGCATTAAAACGGTAGATCAAGGAATATTTTTGGCTACAGTGACCTTGATCTTTGACCGTCTTTGAACTTGGTCTAAATCTCCCAATCACCTATCCAAAGGCAACAATTGAGGGTCCTATTTCCCTCCATTCAAACATAATCATGGTAAGGTACATATTTAGTTAATCAGATAGTCAATAAGCCAGGCAGCTAAGATGTGACAAGTTGATTTTTAAAGCTTAGAAAATACATTAAAACTATGTAGTCAAATTAATTCTTCTGAGCAGTTTGTGTAATTTTTAAAATGTATACAACAGGGACACGGCAGCATCGAACACTGGAGGGCATCATCTGCAACAATTACCTGTTACGGGACATTGGGATGATGTCTCCAGATGCGCAGACAGCAACTCTAGAGTCATTCCATGCTGTTGTGTGCCACTTTGCCCCAAAACTAAACCACTTCACTTACCAAGTGATGGAGAGCAAGTATGATTATGAAATTATTATATTTTTGGGATCATTAGGCACTGCTGTATATAAGGCGAATAGGGCCAATTTTCAAGAAAAATCTGAAAAAAAGTAAAAGGCGCCCTCGTTTATAAAGGCGATACACACCTCGCAACAGAATGTCGAAGTTTGAAGCCCATACACGTCTTGCAAACGCTTACCGACCACCATTATTGCCGTCATAAACGAGAGTTGGCTCCCTTTCAAATAATCAAACTTCTGTTTTTGCGACTTCTTGTTGTTGACTTTTTATCACGAAAAAACTGGGGGGGGGGGGGGGGTAGAATTATTGCATTTATAGCTCTACAAATGATGCTTTTTACATCCAATGAAGGGTTATGGCATCTGTTTGGACGGTATCTCGGATGATAATAGGATATTTTAACATATTAACCTGGAGTACTTGTCGTATCGGCGACTCGTGACCACTTTTTCGATGTTTAGACTCACAGTAGACTGAACTGAACTCAGCAATCATTGCCTCTCTTCTCACAAATTTGTTAGTTAATAGGGCGCCCTCGGTTATTAGACGTAATGGTCGAAATTGGAGAAAAAAATATTGCCTTTATAGTCAGAGAAATATTGTATACATAAAAGAGAGGGGGGAGACATTTCCATAAAACAAACATACTTGCTTTGATTGCTTGAAACAACATGCACATGAAATGTGTAGTGGTTGTTGTATTCTGTTGTTTCTAACCATGATTACTACATAGCAAGTTACCTTGTTTAAGATCGTAAAATCTTTTATAAAATACAACAATGATTAACAACAAACATGGAATCTTCACAAACAAGGAAACTTTGGCTGAGTGAGGGTAGGGCAGGGTTGAAAGGACAAGATATCTTTGTCATTCATAACTTCCTACTCAGCATGTTTTCAATCGACAAAATTATTCTTTTCTGAATTATCTCATCCTCAGAAACTTTATACTGCTGTTATAAAAAACCAGAAGCTAAAAATTTTGCCACTTCAAAAACCAGAAGCCATAACATTTCATACTCCTCAAAAATACTGTTTGCACATCAAAACCATGTTTTTTTTAATATTTTCTGGAAGATTAGCAATTCTAAACATTTAAAGCCAATGTACATTCGTTGGAGTCAACAATGATTGATGCAGCAATAGTGTTTTGGGCGCATATTTCTACAATTATTATTAATATTATTTTATTTTTTAAGGAGATCAGAGTTATAATGTCATCCTATGTTGGCCACAGCGTGAGGAACAAAAACGCAAAGCATAGTCCTCCCATTCACATAGTGGCCCATAGGAATACAAAGGGAATGAGCACCTAGGCCTATTTTGTAATGAACATTCTTTTTGATTATGCTCTTTCTCTCTCTCTCTTTCTCTCTCTCCTCTCTCTCTCTCTCTCTGCGTCTTGGGTCTTCTTCTTGTGTGTCTCTGTGGCTTTTCTCCTTTGCTGGCGGGTTTGGTCAATGTTTTTGTTGTCTGCTGGCTGGCTGGGCCCTGTACTCATTGCAGAGTTGGCACTTTCTTCCGTTAACTTCGCTGAGGTGGGGCATTACTGCAGTCCTACAGTCGGAGTTCCGTATCGCTCATACAGCAATAACGTCTGTGGTCTGCCGCTATGCTGCTTTCTGTCTGTCTAGGCTTCACACTGGCTGAACGTTACACTGCAGGCTGTGGTAGGCTTGTAGAAAACCGAAGACTGTCCAAAATGATCGCTTTCAATTGTCACTTTCACACCATGCCCTATTTTGCTCATTCCTCAATTAATGGTGTCTCGTCATCTCTCCTGTTTTTCCTATATATTTTCCCCCCCCCCCCCCCCCTTTCTTTTTATTCCTTCGTATACATGCATGCATGTCAGTTCTTAAGTCTCTCTCTCTCTCTCTCCATGCCGTATGTATTCGGATATTTGGTATCAAACAATTTTATTTTCTTGTGTTTAGTCCGCCATTTTCTTCATCTTCAACTCTGTTTCGAATATTATATCTAGGTTCTTGCAGAAACCATATTTGTATTTGGATATGGCTAACTTGGCAATTAGCAGTAAGAGGTTAACTTTCTTCCTCACCAGTGGATTCTGAACATCAGTTTTTGTTACTCCAAATAAAGCAATTTTTTCATTTATTTCAATTTGGATATGATGTTCTGTTATGATCAGTTGCTTAACTGAGTTCCAGAATGTTTTTAGACAGCATTGATAAAAGGCATGTTCTATAAAGTCTATTTTATTTGTGGCACTTAGCCCCATTTTGTTTAATAAGATGTTAGTTGGGTAGATATTGTGGACAAATTTAAAATGGAGGATCTTAGTCTTGTTTATCGAAGTACATTCATGTTCGTTAGTAAAGTACTCCTTTAAATCAATGTTAAATTTACGTTGACAGAATGGAACAGCTCATAGTTCGTGGTTTTTAAGGTTGTCAAATATGTTTTTAATTTTTTTATTTGTAAGTTTACTTAGCGGTCCTTCACCTGTATTTATTTCTACTAGAATTTATTTTTGTTTATGTTTGTTCACCTAGCTGTCTTTTCCAGTCGGTGGACTCTACAAGTATTTGTTGTGTTCTACAGGCTGCTCCTTGCTGCATTGCATTTCAATGCTAATGCAGGGCGCCAACAGGCCATTACCGAGGAGGGTGAGCTCCAGTGGAGAATCTGCAGACCAAAGGCTGCAAAAGGGGCTGCAGTCCCCAAACCAGTGAAAGAGAAACAAACAAGAAGTATGATTTATTTATAAAGATTAGTCATTTTATTACCTGTCTCACTGTTACTTTTTCCATCCCTAAACCTCATGTTCTTTTTATTTATGTAAGGTAAATATGAATATTTAAAAAACATGAATATAATTATGCCACCCTGTCAGGGTTTTTTCTGTCATTCCCCTTGTCTTTCCTCTGACTCGTCTATTTCCTCCTTTCATTTCATTCTGTCTGTTTAAACTATTTCCCAATGGAGATACTGTGGAGGGCGTGTGGGTATAGTGGGAATTTTTGGGTGAAAGGAAGGGTCAGTATGAATAGTTTCCCCACCTTCTGGCAGTTCTGTCATAGCAACTTCCTCTTGGACTCTGCCTTTTTTCATTTTATCAGCTACTATTTTTTCTGACTAATTGGCCCAATTTTCCTGACTTATTTTTAAAAAAATCTTCTGATTAATTTTCTCCTTTGAGCTCTTACAAAATCAGAATAGGTTGGCTGCATGCAGCAGGAAAACAAGTGGAAAATGGAAACTAAACACATGTACATGCCTCACCCATTATGGCCTGGGAGTGTTAAAGAATAATGTCTTAAGTATTTCCGATTACTTTAATAAGCAATTTTTGAATATTAACTTGTCTTTCTTTTGTTCTTAAATGTGTAATCATAGGCATTATTTGCCAGTAGCGCTATTGTGCATATGAGCTATAGAAATACATCTATGTGTGTTGCAGACTACATAAACGATCTGTTTAAGGCCGTGAAACATCTTCGGCAGAGTTACCCCAGCTACAAGAGGGCAAGGGACGCCCATCAGGACTACCGGCTGTCGCTACCACAGCCCTTGAGCAGGACAGCACCACCTGTTGACAAGGCAGCTCTTGTTGCACAACACCAGGCACGAATCAACAGGATAGCTGCTGAACAGTGAGCCTTCACAGTTGATTTAGGCATCGTAATGTGTGATAACAGTTGCCTTGTCAACCATTTCTTCTCAACTTGTCTGGGAATTACTGATATAATCGGACACAAGGAGCACAGCACAGTGGCATCTAGGCATCAACAAACACTTTCTGACTGAAACTATCAAGTTCACTCTTTCAGTCTATTTCGTCCTGCATTCTGAATCTGTGGAATATATAGTCATCAAAACCTGGACATTTTGAAAAGATGTTTAAAAATGTAAAAATATTGATCGTTGTTCATTTGTATCTAAAAACATGACATTGGACTTTACTCAGAGAATATTACACAGGTGCAAAACTCATGATTGTGTTTAGCATTGAGCTCTACACAGTTACAAATGCTGTATTAAACTTTGTTCTTTTTAAACCTTTTGCTGTGTTATTAAATGTTGTTTTTTAACTGAAAATGCAGTTTCAATATTTATAAAACTGATATTAATAAGACTGACAAGATGTAATAAAGATATTTCAAATTGATAGGATTATGTACAGAACGTCTACTGTATTTCACACAAAGACCAGTTTAATATGCCTGTTCAAGAATATATAATTGATACATGTATAATGAAAACAAAGTGGTTTTCTTAAAGACTATAATACTGTGTTTGTTGAGTTTTTTTGTGCTAACGTCTCATCAGCACTGAAAGTTTACATTAATGAGGAAACATAGACCTGAAAATGTTTATACTGATGGATGATTCAGGGGCCATGCTAAAACTTTATTAATATTTTTTTTCATTTTAAAATTTATTCATGCCTGTATGAACCAAATTGATATCTAAGTTTGTCAAATCTGCCCCTCCGCACACACAAAATGGGTGGCACTGCGCTGGCAGCATAATTGCTCTAGAAATGAGCAGCATGAGATACACAGAGATCAGAGTATGTGACATTAACCCTTTCACTGCCAATGTCGCATTTATGCACCACAATGGTTTAACACCCATGTCACTAAAAGGCATCAAATCAGGGCTTGTTATCTGAAGACCCTATTTTCTTAATTTTGGGAGGTAAGGATAGGTCTAATGTTATACATTTCACAGATAAATTCCCAATACATGTACTGCAGATAATTTTTATTTCTTCCCTGTTCAGTTTAATGGTATTGTTTTGATTAAAACATGACTGGTGGCGAAAGGGTTTTAAATACCACATGCTGAAAAAAGGGGTGGGGTTGGGGTGGGTATGTGGGAACTTTGTAGGAAGCCGAGTTTTGTGTGCTCTTGGACTAAAGTAAAAGTTCCTGAAGACTGGGTCTTCCTGTCTTCCTGGGGATGGGTGATGATGAGTAGACTGGGGATGAGATGATGAGTAGACTGGGGATGAGTGATGATGAGTAGACTGTCTTCCTGGGGGATGAGTGATGATGAGTAGACTGGGGATGAGTGATGATGAGTAGACTGGGTCCTCCTGTCTTCTGGGGGATGAGTGATGATGAGTAGACTGTCTTCTGTCTTCTGGGGGATGAGTGATGATGAGTAGACTGGTTCTTCATCTTCCTGGGGATGAGTAGACATAATAATAGAGGTTTATAAAATTGTGCATGGTTTGCATGATTCCCCAACTACTGCACCTCTTTTCCACTTATCTAGTCATAATACTACTCAGGGACACAATTTTAATCTAACCCAAACACTAATCAACACCAGACAGTTTCATTCATTCTTTACTAATAGAATAACAAATTTAAAGAGAACTGAATGCTGGGACATGATGTCTGAAAAAGGAAAAGTGTAGAGAACAAATAGAACAGGTCCCAGGACTGATCCCTGTGGCACACCACAGGAAACAGAGGCTGGGGCAGAGTTGGTGTCCTGAATGGAAACAATCTGGGTATGGTTAGAAAGATAAGAGGTGAACCACTGGAGAACTGTACCACTGATGCCGAAGACAGATTCCAAACGAGAAAGAATAGTGTTGTGGTCAATGGTATCAAACGCTGCTGAAAGGTCCAAAAGAATCAGAACTGAGTTTTCCTTCATCAAGAGAAAGAAGAAAATCATTAACAACCTTTACTAAAGCAGTTTCAGTACTGTGACCTGGTCTGTAAGCTGACTGAAAAGGATTGAATAAATCATTAGAATTGAGATGGTCGGAAAGCTGTGATAGAACAATCTGTTCTATGATCTTTGACAAACAAGATAAATTTGAGACAGGTCTGAAATAAATTATTGTGGTCTAGTGAGGGCTTTTTTAGTAGAGGTTTGACAATGGCAGTTTTGTAGACATCAGGAAAGAGACCAGAAGACAGAGAATCATTGATTATTTTGGTTAGTACAGGTAACACAACATCCAAACATTCATACAGCAGAGAAGTGGGAATGGGGTCAAGGTCACATGTTTTGGGTGCAGACTTTTTCAAGATCTTTAACACATCTTCTTCGGTGACAGGAGAGAAGTGAGAGAGTGAACTGCCAGTGAAAGGTTTGCCTAGTGGTTGAGAATCTGTCAGCTGTTTATCAAGTTCATTTCTGATTGTTTCAACTTTCTTGCAAAAGAAATCAGAAAAGATGTTAGGCAGAGTGGAAGGAGGATAGATAGTGGGCAGTTGGGAAGATTTTGTGCGAGCAGACAGGCTGTTAGTAATATGATAGTTATTTGCTGGATTTGGCCTCAGAGATCTTGCTAGTGTAAAAAAGAGTCTTAGCTTTGCCAACAAGAAAAGAAACAAAGTTCTTAGCTTTAGTGTGGATTTGTTTGAGAACAGTCAGTCCACCCTTTCCCTGCTCCTCCGCTCGTCTCCACTGGTCCTCCGTACGTCTCCGCTCCCTCTTTGCTTCCACAAGCTCGTCACCCAGAAGCCCGAACCAGGGACTGGTGGCCTTTAAAAATCGGATTGACAAAATATACTTTTTCTACAAATTTGGATGTATATAAAAAACAAAGCTAAGTGTTAGTATACACTCAAGCCAAAATAAATCCACGGGCAAATAAAATGTTTAAAAAACAATTGATATTTGATACAAAAATCACCACTGATGAGGGCAAAAGGCTTATAGCCTATAGCCTTATGTGATGTGATGTGATGAGTGATGACGCATAGACTGGGTCTTCCTGGGGTTGAGTGATGACGAGTAGACTGGGGATGATTGATGATGAATAGACTGGGTCTTCCTGTCTTCCTGGGGATGAGTGATGATGAGTAGACTGGGTCTTCCTGGGAATGAGTAGACTAGGTCTTCCTGGGGATGAGTGATGATGATTAGACTGGGTCTTCATCTTCCTGGGGGTGAGTGATGATGAGTAGACTGGGTCTTCCTGTGGATGAGTGATGATGAGTAGACTGGGTCTTCCTGTCTTCCTGGGGATGAGTGATGATGAATAGACTGGGTCTTCCTGGGAATGAGTAGACTAGGTCTTCCTGGGGATGAGTGATGATGAGTAGACTGGGTCTTCCTGGGGATGAGTGATGACGAGTAGACTGGGTCTTCCTGTCTTCCTGGGGATGAGTGATGACGAGGTAGACATGGAGTGGATCTGGACACAGTACACAGTTGATATGGCTCTGGTGATGATTTGCATTGGTTGGTTCAGGTCGATCCGTTGTTGAGGGATGAAGATCCTCTGTTGTTAGCAAGGATTGTCACCGGTGAGCACTGAAAGTATTTCTAAGTTGTTTTTCTTCTTCTTCCATTACGAATGTCCACCTGCCGTTTATCGGCAATTATTGACATACAGAAGAAGAAGAATAAAAATTGAAGCCTACCACTAGGAATCCCTGGTTTTCAATATTTGTTTGGTGCCTATTTTGTGTGGTATGTATTAGCAATAAACATGCTTCTTGAAACCCCCCCGTGTGGATACCGGGGGTCTTTTGTATAAATATTTCTCCCACCTTTCTGGAAGTTCTGTGCTTTTAACTTCTTCTAATCTGTCACTCTCTTTGAATCTGCCTTTTCCCTTTGCTTACTGTCATCTACTATCTTTCTGCCTTACCGGTCCATTCTCCTTTCTTTTTTTCACAAAACGCTTTAAAAAACATTTTCTCCAGCCAAAGTCACACTTGCTGGGCCTATTTCTTAGGCGCATAACGGCAGCATGATGCATCTGCACTCATAATTGACAGGAAACTGTCTAAGCGATTGACAAAGAAGAAAAGAAAACAACTTTTTTTTGAAAAGCCAATTTGTTAGTATTATTTGGTCATTTTTATTTGATTACACACCATTTGAATTTGATAAAATTGTTGCTTTGCAATTTATCATACATTTTTCAAAATGTGACAATGAATAATAATATATGGAATAAACACCATGTTTGTAATTTTAAAGTATTCAAACCATTATGCTTTTTTTGGCTATTGCCACATCAAACAGTAAATTGAAATGTAGGATATATACTGTTTACACCCCAAACAGGGGATATTGCGTTTTGTAAGATCACCATGGCTTCAATAATAAAATTATAATTTTTTTCAATTTGAGAGCAAACGTATGTTATTTCTTGAGCTTAAAATTGAAGACTAAATTAATTTCAAAATGTCACGTAATTGACAGAGGAGACAGACATCAATGGGTGCAACATTCAAAAAAATAGTTGTAAAACTGTTGAAAATGTGTTGGGCCACGGTTTCTTGCAATGCATAGACATCTGATTGAAAATGGTCTTGGGATCTTGTAAACCAAATGTCCCATATGTGCCTTCCCAGGTCGAGAGGACGTAAAATCCAAATTACTGTACTCTTGTAAACCATGGGTTTCATAGATATGAAGGGGATCTTTCACAAAATGTGCTCTGTGGAGACGCGTATTGTCATTTAGGAGGTTGAAATTTGCCCAAAGCTGGCATTTTAGAATTTCAGCTTGCATCATTGTAACGATCATACGATGATATAGGGACACCAGGAAAAAACATTAATCCTCCAGAAAACATTCAGGAGGCTGTTCTAGATCATGATGAAGCATTGCCTTGAATGTCTTTTAGCAAACTGGCCCATCAATCTGTTAACTGTGTAAAGGTGTTTCGTTATTTCGACTAACACACCCACTGATGTTTATTCAAATTATTGCCTCTGGTAATAACGTGACACTTTAAAATTGATTTCTTTCTTTGATTTTACAGCCAAAAAAGGAATTTTTATTATTTTCACATGAAATTAAGTTCATGGTCTGTTTATTAAACCCATGGTGACATTGCAAAGTCAATATGCCCTAATTTTGGTGATAAGTGTGTATGTTTAATTTTTCGCATTATCGTTATTCATTGTTAAAAAAGATACATAACATTAATAAGTTACCATATTTGTGATAGGGTTAAAGATTTTGGCCAAACTGTAGATTTGATCAACTACCACCCCCCCCCCCCCCCCCCCCATTTACCACCCCAACCCACACAAAGTTGACGGGTCTCAATCTTGAAGTTTGGTTCTTTTATTTTCATGACAATTACCCTAAGCTGATTAAAACCTATCCTTTTCCTGGGAACAGCAGAATGTTGCTTCACAGTGGAAAGTTTCCATGTAAACATTTCATGTGGGAAATTTAAATTGAAACTTTTTCACAATTTTATTTTGATCACTCAAACTTGTATGCATCGCATGAAAACCCAAGTTATGTAATAGTATTACCAGAAAGCCTAAATGTTATACAAAGTGATTACTTCTCAGCCTACCAACCTTGCAAAGAATGAACTTATGAAGCCAACTTTCTCACTTCCCACGTGGAAGGTGAAAAGGTGGGAGGTGTTAAATTTGAATACGAATGTTTAAAGAGGGTAAACGGATAAGCGCATGCTTCTTTACACCATGCCCTAGAGGGGAAAAAGCAAAAGTAAGTATAAATTTTAAAAAATAAAATAAAATATAAAAAGCATTAAGAATAGAAAATAACACCAGGCATGTTCACAGTAAATTGAATAACATGAAACAAAATTCAAGTTCAAATGAACAGCTCATTCACGTACTCGCGCACGCACGCACGCACACACACACACACACACACACACACACACACACACACACACACAAATACAGTATACCCCACAACCATGCAAAACATGCATTCATACTCTCTTGTGGTGTGTGCGAACACACAGGTGCAAATATGCTCATGCAAATACAGATACACTAATAAGCCTACGTTATAGAGAACAGTATATTTATTTTAAAAAACAGCTAATATTTCAAGGAATTTATTAACTTCTCTCTTCTAGCGCCATGTATATTTTTAATATTTTGGTTGTCCCTTGCATCTCAACTGACAAGAAGGGGTAACTATTTTTTTCGAGTGTGCATGCGTTGATTCAGTGGAAGAAACGGTGACATAAGCTCTAAAAATAGACAAACACATGGCAGGGTACTTGGCAGTGAATGTCTTTGCATTTGGTGGGAGTGCAGAGTGATGTACTGGGCGAATGTATTCGCCCCTGGTGCTATCTACGAGGTGTTTTTGATATGTTATTTTAAAGGATGAGACACTTATTAGGTTTTTACTGCTATTTTCCAATTCATTCCATAGTTTGCTACCGGAGTATAGAAGGGATGTCATAAACAGGTTTGTTCTAGGGCAAGGAATATAAATTATATTTTTGTTACGAATGTTAGTAATAGGAAATCGTTTGCATAGATATGCCGGTGTCAGTTTATACATAATTTTGTACATGAAAATAACTTTGTTGAGGTAAAACTTAGTCTGAGGGATGAATGCCTTAGAAGTTCCTTATAATGACTATTTTGAAGTGAAGAAGGTTTAAGAAGAAAGTATGGCAACTGAGACAGTGAATGAGTTCACAATGATCACCACCTGTAATGTAGGTGAAATGGTGGGAGTAAACAAATCAGCTTTAGTCAGCTGCAGACTACAAACTCTTCGTATATTCGTGCTTTTACTTACCAATTATCAAACCGCATACTTGAAGCCAGCATGTCTCTCCGAGGGATACTTGGCCCTGATTGCAGTAACAAGACATGCTGGCAGAGGGATCCTGTTGCCCTTGCCCAGTGTCGACCGCCAGATCCAACGCACAAAGTTGCAGTAGGCAACATGCCTGTAGGTTCTGAAATTGAATACCATGTAACCAGTACATTATGATTTAAAAAACCATTATGCTGTCCGGATACTGGGAAATGAAGATCAGTGGTTTAAATTATTAATTACTAACCATTATTACAGCAAAACTCAGTTATTAAAGGGGAGTTGATATTGAAGGGAGGTAGTTGTTTGTTTGCTTATATCCGAAACTCAGATATGTTTCTGATATAAGAAGACATTTTGAAGTTTTCTTTCTTATAACCGAGTTGAATGGAAAAAAGTGGTAAAAATAAAAGAGAAAAAAGGAAATTAAAGACAAACAGAAACATAAAACGAAGAGAAAATGCTTGTACATGTACCTATTTTGGTGCATTTAAAAAAGGAAAAGGAAAGGAAGAAAATATAAAAAAAAGAACAGAACAGAAAATTACAAACAAAAATGAAAGCAGAAGTGTTCGTGAGTTGCATGATGAGCAAGCAAGATAGCAGAGAGCAGATGAATGATTGGGTGTGGTGTGAGAGTAACATATTTGTTTAAATGTAAATTTCTCTTTCATGTTTTTAATTAATATTTTAATTTCAATGTGTTTATGGCCAGGTCGGCACATTATTTTATAACATCCACAAACTTCTTGTAAAATTGTTCCCATTTTGGAACAGGTGGGGAAGGAGTGTGGATGGGAAAACAAATGAAGTAAAATTATTTTTACTTGTGTGGTCTCCTATGCTCATAATCGTCTTTCCATTTACTCCTGGCCAGTCTCTTCAAGAGGACAATCGTTGATTCAATGCTGTGTCTGAAGAACAAAGAAGAAAATACCAGTATTTTCATTAAAGAATAGTATTCTGTATGACAATAACTTCAGGTGAGAAAATGCAAAATATGTTTAGTGTCTGAAGTAACATGATTTCAATAACTTATGGAATAAAAATTACTGGTAGGGTTTTACACTTTCCAAGTAAGGGACTTGGAGCAATGAAGAAGAAGTGTAAATTTGTGAGAACATCAGCAGCAAGTAACACACTTTCATAAAAATTAAATTACCTTCACCAAAGTAACACTCACACACAATGTATAAGATAATTTTGCAAAGGCATGTCAATAAATTATAAACAGTTATCCAAACATATCTTTTTTGTAAAGGCATTTTCAATTTATAATTTGTGCTGGCTTCCAATTATAATTTTGTATTTCAAGTAAATTGAGTTCCTTAATTTTTTAAAAAATTAAAAATACCTTGATAGGCAGTTGCTGAAAACTCCTTCATGGCTGGTGATGCAAAGTTGGCCATCCTCCATTTTGCTGACAACTTTTGCATAATCATGACAGCAAGTCCTTTCGGCTGGTTTCTGGTCCGGCCACACAGTGCAATTTCCACATTTGCACCATGATCTGGAGAGGCAAACAGAAAGAGTTTTGAACAATTGGATAATGTACATCTAGAACTACTGCTTACTGTCAACAATTTAAAATAATTCATTGTTGCACATTTTAAACTAATAATTATAATTAGAATACATAATATTTCTGTTGTGCATTTCAGGAAAAAACAGAATGGATTCCAGTTAAATGATTGACAAATGATTTTTTTTCATGTGGAAATTACACAAAATTACATCTAAATAATGTTTTGTTATATTTTAAAATGTACATGTTCAGTGGTGCTGACAATATTTGAGATGGCTCCTTTTTATTCCTTAACTTATTCCTTATTCATTTTACGATTAATAAGTGTTTAGCCTTCAGGTTTTGCCATTTTATTAAAAACTTTTTGAGGTACTTGGCTAACAATGATTTTGATCACTCAATGATCTGGTTCTGGTTATGGTTCAGTATGTTGCAGAAACTACATCCGACGATAAATTGCAACAGAACTAGGAGGGCTCATGTACATACACTGTAAATGAAAATATAGAAGGAGGAATACCTACTGCTTACCCAGGGTGAATACCATTAAGCCTCCCAGTTCAGCCCAGCAGCTCATGTCTCAAAGCAAGCAAAAATGAAGAAAAAACAACACAAAAACATAAACAAAAACAACCAACTAGTGGTTAGTGGTTGCATGCTCCATGGTGATCTGATGCAAATGCACTAATGTGGCCTTTCTCAGTTGGTTGCAAACCATGGCAGGAGCTGTGCCGGTCGGAGTTCGCCCCCGGGTACCGCTACAGTAGCCGGATTGGTTTTGCACAGATACTACCAAAAACCGCTATGGTCCACTTTTTTTTTCTTCTTTTTTTTTTTTTTTTTAATCATACAGATCCACACTAGGTTTTATTTCATGTTCACTTTCCCCTTCCATTAGGCTACTTATATCTGCTCAACTTTCTATTTTCTTGTTTTCTTACTACCCCCCCAAAGTGCAGGAGAATCTTCAGCCTGATGAAGTTGACTGCCTGAGGTGAAGAACAGGAAGAAGTCCGGATGAAGAAGGAGAGAATTATATCAGTGATACACAAACATTTCTGTCATTTTTAGGAAATTGGCCCATTAAAATTGCAAATGTCCTGTGACAATTGTCCTCTTGTATTAATATGGAAGTGGACTTGTGTCCTATTGTTTTTGTAAGTAAATTTACAGCAAGGCCATTAATAACAATGGATGTTCTGTGATTAGCACAGGGGAGGTGAGGAAGTCTTTCTATGAGTTGTCAGTTCTGTGAGAGGTATCCATTTTGGTATAATTATATTAGGTAGGGATTCTAATATGTTTTAAAGATTACAGTTTGCAACACATCATATATATATATAGTGTAAAGGAAACTTAATCTGATGAAATAAATGTGGGATTGTTAGTGATAATAAATTTGGGTGGGAAATAGTAAAGTTTTTGAAAAAAAAGCTCATTATGATGTCATACTGCAGTTAAAGTGGTTCTTATTGTATGTGTTGTATGCACAGTATTGTCAAAGTGTTCTATATGTATGTTCATTCTTAGTTGAAGTACGGAGTACACATTGGCAATACTTTCATAATTATAATGCTTTATGTAATTTGAATTATATACTTTTAAAAGTACAAATAATGCTACTAACTGCCCATAATGCTAAATAAACTGTGTTATTTCACTTTCGTTACTTTGTGCAATTTGTTGGAAACAAGCTTGATGAAGGATGGGTACAGAATTAATGAAAGTGTGTTGGACTTTAAGAGATGAGTGTGGAAATAACACACACACACACACACACACACGACCGCGCGGCTACGCCCATGTCACAAGCCTGAGGGATTACGAGCCAGTGACTCAACCAACTGAGCTACAGAGCTTCAAAAAACCCAACCACAACAGTTCAAGGTTGTGTGTAGGTATTGTGAAATTTAAACCTTGATTACCACAAACTAATAACATTTTAGCTGAAGCCGCATTTGTGGTGTTTGGCCATAAGGTAGGGCCGTATTTTACAACCCCGGACATAAAGACAGGCTTTAATTACTACTAAACTTAACTAGCATTATTCCCTTACTATTAACAAACATAGCCCTCTTACTATGACTCCTATAGAGTTCAGTACCCCACCCCACCCACCCCCTTAAAAAGGAAATTGGTAAACAGCACGACTAGACATCCCAAAGACTGAAAGAGAGATCCACACAAGACGGCGACATAGGCCTACATTGTATTGACTTCCACATCATTTGCTTCTCAAATCATATTCATAGTCTAGATTAAGATCCCTTATAATGCATAGTAGGTCTACAATTTTCGACACGGCGAAGGCGGATGAAAAAGAAGCAAAAGACTTGATCTCTATAATACTCTTTCACTTATGCTAGGGCCCATATTTCACATAATTTGCCTCGTTTCGTCTTGTTATGGGCCGATTGTAGGCCTACATCTACTGATCTAGGCCTGCGTTTTCAATTGCACAGTATCAACATTAACGATTCCCAGAAGGCCTATTTAATAAGTGAGTGCTAAAACCTCTTCGCAAACTGGAACTCCATATCCATACCCTATTAGATATGAACTTCGTTCTGCTAAATCATTCCAGTCTTTCAAAACCTATATTAAAACTCACCTCTTCCAGCAGTAGGCTACCTCCGATTTCTTCCTTGACCTGTTTCTGAGAGTGCGTGCGCGTGCATGTTTTTGTGTGGGGGTGTGCGCGTGTTGTCGCTGTGTGCGTGTTTGTGATGGCGAATATTTTAGTAGT
Source organism: Phymorhynchus buccinoides (assembly GCA_017654935.2). Classification (NCBI taxonomy): domain Eukaryota; kingdom Metazoa; phylum Mollusca; class Gastropoda; order Neogastropoda; family Raphitomidae; genus Phymorhynchus; species Phymorhynchus buccinoides. The sequence continues at coordinate 4,718,154 of CM065686.1, forward strand.
TTATTTAAATATTTAAGATCAATATTTATTAATTCAAATAATTTGTGAAAAACAATCAAATCAAAAGAGAAATGGCGCTCTATAAATGTTAGTTATTATATTATTATTATTATTATTTTAACACTGGTACGATCACAAAAGCAGATTTAACATTTAGGCCTAGTCTATTAGTCACTGTGCGTCGATCTTTCCTAAAACACCACAACACTTCACAGTCAGTTATTTTGTAGAGAAGTTTTAGTACAGGTCTAGTTCAGCCAATACAGATCATAGATCTAACTTACTTTTCTCCACTGTCTCCTGGCGCATTGGGCCCCTTTGCTAGCACTTCGCTCTCTCCCTCAGAGTCTGATGATTCGGAGCTCCAAACAATCTCTGCAGCTATTGCCCCTGCATCTGCCAACAATGGCTCGTCTTGATAAGGCTCCATCTTCTTCTTCTTCTTGAATTTGAAATTACAGGTGCTCTGTCTTCATACACTAGATCTACCCTTAGCTGCGTCACAACTTTTCTAATATCGTACAAAATTACGTTAGTGGCGAGATCCAATGGCGGGGAATCCAGACTTGCAAATCTGCCCGAGGAGAGTGATTTTTGGAAAATAACAGTGTGTGTGCTCATTTTATCTGGAAGAATGTGACTTGAAAGGTAAGTTAGGTCGATAAAGTTTGCATACTGTGGCTATGTACATAATGAAACAATGCTGAAACGTGTTCCAGAACGTTTTTAGGTCTGAATGGAGATGCGTATGGTCCTTTAAGTACCTGGACTTACATTCTTTGAAAGGGAAACGACTTAGAGGGGACCTAATTGACTTACAAAATGTCCATGGCCTTGACAACATACATATTACTAACGTCTTTCAATTAAAAAACTATATTAAAACAAGGAATTCTGAATTTACACTTTTACTGGGACACAGCAATACTAACTTAAGAAAAAACTCACTTTCTAACCGAATTGCACAAGTTTGGAATGCTCTTCCAGTCCAAGTGAAAGAAGCACAAAATACTAACATATTATTTTAAACATCTTCTAGACAGTTGTCCAAATTTTAATACATTGTTTTATGATTATGATGAATAAATTTGAAATCAAATTATGAGTGGCCAAACGCAACCCATATTTATGAAAAGTACGATGGGGACGCTTGATAGGCTGCGAGGCCTAGGCTGATGAAGCCAGTCCCTCTACTATACTATACTATACTATACTATACTATACTATACTATACTATACTATACTATACTATACTATACTATACTATACTATACTATACTAATGAATGTTGAATTATTTGATAAAGGCTCTTGGATTAGTTTTTCATGGTTAAATAAACTGTTGATCGTCTTAAGTCTTAATTATGTTTAGACGTAAACAATTGTTTAACAATGTTCTTTGTTAATGAGGAGAGTTAGTAAAAGTTCTTGACTGATACAATTTAATCATAGTCAGCTGTCTGCATGCCAATGTGCCTGCTGTGTTGATCTCTCTCTCTCTCTCTCTCTCTCTCTCTCTCTCTCTCTCTCTCTCTCTCTCTCTCTCTCTCTCTCTCTCTCTCTCTCTCTCTCTCTCTCTCTCTCTCTCTCTCTCTCTCCTTTTCCATAAAGCGACCACAGTCACTGTTGACTATTCTGTCGCTGTTACTTTATGGGGGATCTACGGAAATGCACACTGAGGTACTACTGAGAAGAAGAAAGTGGACAGCAGAAGAACAAGACCGAAAGCCTGGCCCAGCCAGCTAGGTTCCGCTGATCGGCCCCTGACGTGATGCCGCGCAAAGCGAGAGAATGACCCAGCCAACCAGATCCCGCTAATAATAATAATAATAATTGTACATTTACATAGCGCTTTACCTCAGATGAGCCCAAAGCGCTTTACAATCAATGATTCATCAACAGACAACAAAAACAGCATTCAAGAGTGACACCAACCAACAACTGACAGCGCATATACAAAGCAACTCTCTCTCTCTCTCTCTAACACACACACACACACACACACACACACACACACACACACACACGCACGCACACACACACACACACACACACACACACACACACACACACACACACATAAACGCACACATTTATCGAAGCCAACTCGTTCATACCCCATTCGGTAAGCCACAGCAACCGAGCCGCATGGACTGACCACATACACAAACACCCTCACACAAAAACGTACGCACACAGACACACACACAGACACGCACACAAACACACACACACACACACACACACATGCGTGCACACAACCCACAAAACCAAAACACACACAAGCACACATGTATGCACACATTCATGCTCACACACACACACACACACACACACACACACACACACACACACACACACACACACACACACACACACACACACACACACACACACACACACACACACACACTCACACACACGCACCACAAAACACAGCACAAACCTCTTATTCAATCTTCCCTCACGTGCACACAACGATAGACAACTGATCAAATATTTAGGGCGCAGCAGGAAAAAGATGGGTTTTAAGAGAGGTTTTGAATGAGGAGACTGAGTTGGAGTGTCGGAGAGGAGAAGGCAGATAATTCCACAGAGATGGTGCTTGACAAGAAAAAGAACGTTGGCCACCAAATTTGAGACGGATGGAGGGAATGGAAAGGCCCCAACGTGGTGCTGCGCCTCTCTCTCTCTCTCTCTCTCTCTCTCTCTCTCTCTCTCTCTCTCTCTCTCTCTCTCTCTCTCTCTCTCTCTCTCTCTCTCTCTCTCTCTCTCTCTCAGTCTGTCTCTCTCTCTCTCTCTCTCTCTCTCTCTCTCTCTCTCTCTCTCTCTCTCTCTCTCTCTCTCTCTCTCTCTCTCTCTCTCTCTCTCTCTCTCTCTCTCTCTGTGTCTGTCTGTATCTCCCCGTAGACCTACCTACAATTATACGTATAAGAATTTTAAAAGTGACAAGCATCATTGTTAACTTTGTTTGCTGTCTTCACTTCATGACTAAGTGCCTAAGGCTCGAAATGTTGGAGTTTTCCCTTTCACTCTTTCCCTTTCCCTTGTTTTCTTTACCCACCATTTTTACGTTGCATCTCCAAAAGGTACTGCCGTTAATGTTTTACCTTCCTAATAGACAAGCATGATGGATTTAATAAATTATCCGGGTTCAAGTTTCGCCTGGGGAGTACTACACTTCACGTGGGTCAGTTTACCATACCACGTGACCATACGTCACACTTTGGCCAGTCCAACCACCGCGATCAATGACGCGACCTGCGACGCACATGCAGAGAAAGTAAACCTAAATGTCTTGAGGTAAGATTTTGCACGTTAGTGATCTTTGAATAATAAAGTATGGTCGGAAGATGCTGTTAGAATCATTTTCAAATTCATTGCAATGCTTTTTATCGGAAGAAATGCGATTTCTAGGCTAGTGCTTGCTCCGTGTCAAAATCAAAATGGCGGATTTCTGCATGCAGACGGATCGCAATTTGAAGAAGCAAATTATGTGTAAAGTATTATTTCATGTGCCACTACGGCTCTATAAGCGAGTCAGTTTTGTTGATAGATTTAATCACTTAGATTAGCCGCTGTTGTTTGTTTTGTCTTTTTGTGTGATCTAATTTAAAATTCTGATCTGGCACTTTTTCTTCACAACCAAAAACGCTAGCTTCTAAAAATGTCACGTGACATGTGTGGACCAATGAAAATCTGTTTGGCTTTGTGTCGATTTCCCCGAACAAAGGCACTGACAGTGTTTGGTTTTTAGGCTAGGGCTACTAGTACTACTGCTGTTTGGCTTAGAAGTTAAACTCGCTCATTTGAACCTGAAGATAACATGTGTGCTACTCTTTCATTTTTACACTGATTTCAGTATTTTTAATTTGACCAGAAAGTGAGAAACTGAACTTAGGACCTAAGTTAGGTGTTTTTTTAATTCATCAAAATTGTTTTTGATCAAGATCATGATCATGATGTGTACTGCTCTTCTTCTTCTTCTTCCTATTGCTCCCCCCCACCTGCGTGCGCATCTCGACCCTTCCAACGGAAGTGTCGCCATCTTAGTCCTTATTTGTGTGTAAACAAAGTGAAAATGTTATCTAAATGTGTAAAGAAAACATCCAGATGTTATAAATACAGTTTAGATAAGTTTCGAATTGAAACAGCCAAATACGCAGCATCGATCTGGCATTTTTCAAACTAAGTTACTGACTAAGATGGCGGTCTCCCATAATATGGCGCTCCTTGTGGCCGGATATGACGACACCTGGGTACAAGCCATTGGGGATGTTTATCCTGCCCCACACCCAAAGTCTTCTATTTAGACTGCAACTGGCACACAGGATGCATGCTATGTGATTTCATGTCATCCATCCCACCGGCACAACATGGCCAGCTCCGGTACTGGGCACTACAACTGACAGTGCATGGGTTGATAAATTGTTATTTTATTTCTTGCAGTACTTAACCCAATGACGCCCAACCATTCGAAAAGGGAATCGATCCCAGTTCCCGAGAGATGGGAATTAACTCCGAACGTCGCACCAAATCTTTTCATTAACAAAATCACATTTCATTTATGAAAGATGCATATTGAATAGCAATGATGATATTATTCCAAGCTAACACACTGTCGCACAACAAACCATGAATTGGAATATAAAAAAATCCGTAATGGCACTCCGAGCATCGCGTCGAGTCAATACTGCGTCACGACACGAGGAAAGAAGAAAAAAATTTGGGGTCACTTCAAAAAATCCGTTCAAAAAGACTAGTGGGTGCTTTCCCTTGCTGTAAGAACCAAAAACGGACCAGCGAGAACAGGAAGAACTAACTTAGTATATTGCATTGTGGGTAGGGAGAAAGTGAAAGTGAACGTACTAGACCTGGCGTTCAGCGGGCGCAATCGGCGCATACAGACTGCATGAGTTGACAAAATTCGGTCAGATCTGGCGTCTAGTCTAGCTTGAAAGTGAAAGTGAACGTACTAGACCTGGCGTTATTTGTCAACTCATGCAGTCCGTATGCGCCCGCTGAACGCCAGGTCTAGTACGTTCACTTTCACTTTCTCCCTACGCACAATGCAATATACTAAGTTAGTTCTTCCTGTACCTCAGTCTCGCTGGTCCGTTTTTGGTTCTTACAGCTCACTAGTCTTTTTGAACGGATTTTTCGAAGTGACCCCAAATCTTTTTCTTCTTTCCACGTGACGTGACGCAGTATTGACTCGGCGCGATGCTCGGAGTGCCATTACAGATTTTTTATTCCAATTCATGGTTTGTTGTGTGTCAATGTGTTAGCTTTGGAATAATAATATCATCATTGCTATTCAATATGCATCTTTCAGAAATGAAATGTGAGTTAGACTTTATTCTGGGTGATTTTTTTTAATGAAAAGATTTGGTGTGACGTTCGGAGTTAATTCCCATCTCTCGGGAACTGGGATCGATTCCCGGTTCGAATGGTTGGGAGTCATTGGGTTAATGTTGAAAAATATTTCAGTTTGATCATTCTGTGAATGAAATATTTAAGAATCTAGCAAGATCAAGCCACAGGCTTTAAACCTTTTGACTTGACTTTTAGTTTAAAAAAACTCGCCCAAAACAGGCAGAAAATGACGTCCATTTTGTTGCATCTCTGACTAGCCCACTTTTGGGGCATAATACACGTTTTTGGATGCCTTTGGAAAAATAACTCATGGGTAGAATAAAAGAATCAGGACTAAAAGACTACCCCATGTTTCTGTGCATGATCGAGAACGATAGATAAAGAAGATTTGTGGTGACAAAGTTTATCTAGCGCTCATAACACGTCGCATCACGGCCTAGCTTTCAAAGCAGACAACGCTTCTTTCAAGCCAGCACAACACAATACATCAATCCAACGTTCCAATGATTAGCCGCCTATAGAGAGCAAAACGGAACAGTGAAATCGCTTCAAAAATGAGCACAGACAAACTTGTATGCCCAATTTTTAATCAGTCTCTTGTGTCACAGTCGTTATGAGCGCAAGACTCAAGTTTTGCTGAAAGCTGAATCAACTTGTGGCCAATTTTTTGCTAACATCGCGAATTTGGGTACACAAGTATGTGACATCACTACTTTTTGCCATGTTGACTACGTCAACGGAGACAGGGAACCGTTTTGAATTGTGGTGTCACATACTTCCATGCTTGGTTATGAGCGCAAGACGATCCAATTTTTCGCAGAAATCTTATCAATCCTCAGCAGCAGAATAAAATTATTTATGCCAAGTTTTGAATATTTTGCTCAGAGCCGTCAACAGCCTGTTACCTAACATAAAACTTGATACAACAACCTTGAAACACAATCTGATACTAATCTCTGTCTTCACTGTGCGTGTATGTGGTGTCCCAGTTATGAGTGGAAGATAAATCATTCAAACATATTGTCCTGTAAATCAGTATTAGTTGGAAGCTAACCCAACACATACATTTCAAATATAAATTTCAACTAATTAATAATGATAATGAATAAAAGCAATATGATGGAACGAAAAGTTTGCTTTACGTCCTCCCGGCCGAAGCCATGTGGGACATTACTTTATATAAAGTTCTGGAATTTTTTTATTTTATTTTAATAAAGTTATTTGTTGTTAATAAAATTTATATAGTTATAATGTATTTTTATCGCCATGGCTCGACTGTTTGACCCAAATTTTTAGCTAGATAATATAGAGTTTATGGTATTGATAAAAGTTGTAATAAAATTTTCTTTTGAACTGAGCATTTTTATTTATTAAAATTTCCAGGACCACATTTTAAAAAGATCAAAAACTGTTAAGAATCGCTAAAGGTCTGTCCCCTAAAGTGGGGAATAGTCTATATACATATACTTTTATTTCCAAAGAAAAAAAAATAAAAAAATTCATACTTCATTCGTTTACCGTGGAGCAGCCGGCACCTAAGTCCCGCTGCGCCACGGCCACACTATAAAACATGTCGCCGGAGCTGTCGCGTCTGTCTCCAATGAAACCGACACAATATGATACCAATCTCTGTCTTAAATGTATTGTTCAAATGTGGTGTCCCAGTTATGAGCAACGTGGTGTCCCAGTTATGAGCAGAAGATAAATCATTGAAACATGTCCTGTAAATCAACTATTAGTTGGAAGCTAAGCCAACACATGCATTTCAAATATGCATTCAATAATGATATGAATAAAAGCAATATGAAATTAATCTCTGTCTTCAATGTATTGTTCAAACATGGTGACCCAGTTATGAGCAATGTGGTGTCCCAGTTATGAGCGGAAGATAAATAACAAACACATTGTCCTGTAGTATTTGGAACCTAAAGCCAACACATGCACTTCAAATATGAATTTCAATAATGATACTGAAGAAAAGCAATATGATACCAATCTCTGTCTTCAATGTGGGTTTGTTTGAATCTGGTGTCCCAGTTATAAGCAATGTGGTGTCCCAGTTATGAGCAGAAGATAAATCATTGAAACACATTGTTCTGTAAATCAGATATTAGTTGGAAGTTAAGCCAACATATGCATTTCAAATATAAATTTCAATAATGACACTGAATAAAAGCAGTATGATGCCAATCTGTCTTCACAGTGTGTTTGTTCAGTGTGTTTGTTCGAATCTGGTGTCCCAGTGGCGTTATGAGCAGAAGAAAAATCATTGAAACACATTGTCCCGTAAATCAGCTATAAGTTGGAAGCTAAGCCAACATATGCATTTCAAATATAAATTTGAACAATGATAACTCAGATACTGAATAAAAGCAATCTGATACCAATTTGGTGTTTGTTCGTATGTGGCGTCCCAGTTATGAGCGGAAGATAAATCATTGAAACTCATTATCCTGTAAAGTAGCTAGCACTGAAAAACACAACTAACACACAAATTTCTTTATATTTTACTTTTAGTAAATTTTATTCTGCAATGTCAGTTTTTGGACTAGTCATTCCACATGCATGAAATGAAAAGTAGTTACTTGAATCTTCTGCTCATAACGGTGTCCCAATTTTCATATGTTCAGATATTTAACAAATTCTTTATAATTTTAATAATGTTTGTCAATTTGGGATGTTTTTCATATCCTTAACATGCAAATCATTCATTTTGATCTGTGCACTTCAAAACTTGGCCATATTATGCATCACTAGGACACCAAGTTATGAGCAGAGGTTTTGTGACATCTGAATTTCAATACGTCATGAAAGTAAAACCACAAAGACCTTCAAAAATAATCCAAAATGAGGTCTTATAAGGGAGGGGTCTTATAATGGAGGTAATTTTAATACTTACAAAGAGGGGTAATGTCTCAGAGAAGTAGGTCTTATGTGGGAGGGAGTCTTATAATGGGAAGTCTTATAAGGAACCTCCACTGTATTAGTACAACTGAACAATGTTCAATAAATATTTTGTCAATACTATTTCTTGTTTTGTCATACTCAAATAATTTAACTCTTTCTATACTAACCTGCACTCTCGTCGCAGGGCATGCGCACAACGCCTCGTTACTAAGGTAACGGGATATCGCATGTGAACTTTAAAAATTCATAGTTCATAGGTTAACAGTCATGCGTGCTTCAAAGTGGCTCAGAGGGCTACTACTACGTTTCATTCATGCCTCTAACACTGATTGGCTGGCTGCCGGTTATTTTGGGACCTTAAAATTATATTTTCGCTATTATGAGTGTGCCTGGCTTGACAAAACATGCATTTATTTTAAAATATCACAAATCAAAACTAATCAAGTGGATGCTTTGAAACTGTTGCAGGTGTTAGTACTGTATATTGTGTACATATTGCCTAAATGTCACGTTTGTACCTGTTGCCATTATTTAGCCCCAAAAAAATTTGCAACCTATGCAAATCGGCCAGTACAGAACGCTTGCAAAGGGAAGCAACTGGCCAGCATGGAATGAGTTAAACAAGTCAGTTATGTTAATAATAATTATATCATCAATACAATTGAATATCTTACAGCACTGAATCAGGTCACCCCTTATCCTTCTTGCTTTTAATGATGGCAAACCCAGATACTTTAATGCACTCGGGACGATTGAGCTGGATCCGGCTCATGGCTTGCACAACCGTTTAGGATGAATGGCCTGGCTCCGACTAAGAGTTTTCAAGAGGTTTTGATTTCTGGCGTGTAACCAGCTTTCTGGTGCAAAGTCATAACCTATTTTCAGTTTGCTTTGACCTTGCCTCTCTTGAAATCAACCAATCATTGCAGACTTCCCATTCAGGTTTGGTTGTAGAGGGGGGTCAAAGGTCGGAATGTGAAATTTTCCTTCTTTCTATATGTGTTAGCTGTTTTCGTCTATAGGAGACAAACGACGAAGATATGGAATTTGATATTTTACGATCGTTTAGTGCATGGTGTTAGTAATCTTATCTGAAAATATCAGTCCATAACTTTTCATAACTTTTTTGTGGTGATGGGTTTTCGAACCTAGTCGAATGGCCTGTCCCAAACGGTTGTAAGGGGAAGCAACTGGCCAGTGCGAGTGAGTTAGCCTTTCACTATATGAGTAGTTTTGAGTTCCGTACACTATCTTTGTTGCTCTTCGCTGCATTTTCTCTATGAGGGTCGACTGCCTTTTTAAGTGTGGATACCAGATAGCATTTGCATACTCTCTTTTTGTCTATAAATTGGAAAATCCGTTTTATTATTCCAAGCATCTTGTTTACTGTATTGACAACATTATGAATATGACAGTCAAACTTTAATTTATCGTCAAAAGTGACTCCAAGATCTTTCTCTTCAGTACATTTTCTTAAGACACTTTTTACACCATTTTTTGTCATTTTGCATTCTTTACATGGATTATTTTTTCCTAAGAGCATTATTTTACACTTTGAAGTGTTAAAATATAAGTTCTATCTCTGACCATTTGATTAAAGCATCTAAATAATTTTGTAAAGTAGATGGTTTGACGATGTATTGTAATTTTTTTGTATCATCTGCAAATATCTTACAAAAGCTGTCAACATGTTGGGGTAGATCATTTATGAAAATTGTGTAAAGAATGGGACCCAGTATGCTCCCTTGGGGAATACCACTTATCATATGACTCTGTGCCAAAAGGTGGGCATGAAAAGTGGACATAGAGGGTAAAAAATGAAACTATTAATACCATTTAAATACATGCATATTTAGAAAGGATATAAATGAGGCAAAACATGTGCTAAGTGGCAGGACAATTTTTCAACCGATTTCTGAGAAAATAGTGATAATGTGGTGACCCCCACCTGATGACAAACATCAATGATTACATCACAACCATGGTGTTATGTCACAGTATTTTCTCATAGCTCCAGCAAATCATGTTGTGTTAAGTTGTTTTCATTGTTTGCTATTACATGTAGTCTGTGACATTTCCTGTTGAAATTTGTTGTTAGTATGATAATTATTATGGGTCTGTTGAGGTAACAAATGACCTTCGTCATCACTTTACATTTGAAAGTTGTATCAAATACACTAGTTCTGTCTAACTTTAGTTTAAGTACTTAAGATGCCATAAAAAACCCAATTACAAGTTAGTTGAATATTTTCTACCAAACTATTAATTGATTCATGTCATTCTTTTTGTTTTATTACACAAAGTGTGAAAAATGTATGACGAACATCAAAGTTACCTAAATAATTTATTTTCCAGTTTCTGGCCAAAATGTCTATGAATAACTGTATTTTTGTCAACTACAGTAAGCAGAATGCTTTAAAGAAAATAATAACTTGCATGAATAATGTTTTTTTCAAAAATATATTTAATTATTTATCATAATTCACTATTTACACCATAAGACATGTATGACGAACATCATAGTTACATAAATAATTTTCATTAAGCACTATTTTTTTAAAATAATCTTTCTATGAAGGCTGCAAAGTGCTCTAAATTAATTACTAAACCCACTGAAGTGGTGCTCATTTGTTTATTAGATGGTTAGACCGCTAAATTTGATAATTAACATTTTCTTGATGACGAACATCAAGTCCAGTAAAATGATTACATTAAACATTTGGATTAGTGTAGAAGAAAGAAATGAACATGCTGGTATTAAATAAGGGTAGGGGTACACTTTATATGACAGCTTAATTGTAAAATCAGTGTTTCCCATAGGGGTGAAATGTGAGAGTCCCAGGGACTCCCTGTGCAAAATTGTAAGAGTCCTTTTCATATTTTTAAGAGTCCCCTAAGTATATGATAAAAAATGCTTTAACAAAAGCAAATACATGCTAAGCACACATGCTACATGCACAGTGAACACACAGGCAAACACATGTGCATAACCCCTGGAAATGGAATAGGCTCACTACAGAGAGAGTGGGGGGGGGGGGGGGGGGGGGGGGGGGGGGACAGACAAACAGATAGAGATATGGACAGAGAGACAGGCAGACAGACACACAAGCGTACACACACACTTGCATATGCAGTAGCTTATGTTTTTGAGATGATGCCATTCACATCTCTAAAAGAACGGCTTGATGCTGCTGCTTTTTCCTCTGTCGAACTTGCAAAAACCGTTCAGATTTGGTCAACGAAGAAATCAGACCTAAAACTTGAAGCACTTCACTCTCGCGAACAAGCATTCAGAAGTAAACAAAGATCGTTTTGGAATGTGTCTGCTTTAGAAAGGAAAAACCCGGATGGTCAGAAACAAGACTGACAACCAGGAAAACCAAAGCAAACAGGCTGTGGCAAGAAGCGAAAATCGGGTTCGGAGTTTTGATATGGAAAAGTTGGGGTGGCTTGACCTAATTCCAACGATCCTACAAGTTGCAGACGATGTCTGAGCGAGTCCGAAACTAGCAAACATTCTTCTGCCCCTTTCATACTTGTGGCTTCTTTTGGGGAGGCATGGCTGGTTTTAAACACGAATTGTAGTGGAGATTACAGTGGAGATTACAAGGGGATGACACTACACTATCTGTATTATTAAAAAATCGGGACTTTACTGGTTTAGCACTGCCTCCGGGCATTGCCTCCAGTATTGTTCAATACTGCCATGGGGTTAAAACTGCCACGGGAATTAACTGCCACGGGGCGATTGCTATGATTATGAAACACTCTTTCTGCGATAGGTCAAGATGTGCCCCCCCCCCCCCCCTGAAATGAAAGACCTTACACGTTTGTGATCCATTTTCTTGGAAGGTGAAATGCTGCCTCCTTGGAAATGTAAAACCGAAAGTATCACTTTCGTGTGTTTGAGACTGGCTGACTGTTGAAAGCCACAATAGCAAACAAGTGTGTCGCCGAGTGGCAGATAAGTCCCCGAGCAAGTAAATGTGGGGAGGGGGTAGGTGTAGGGAGGAGATAGCTGCCACGGGGTTCAAACTGCCATGGGGTTAAAACTGCCACGGGACTTAACTGCCACGGGGTGATTGCTAGTAACACATAACACTTCCAGAGCATGCATCTCCAGTTTTAACATACTGTTTCCAATCTTTAAAAAAATCTTCAATCCAAGCTAGTACCTTACCAGTTATCCCATAATACTGTAATTTAATGAGTGGTGAGGAACTGAGTCAAAGGCTTTACAGAAATCTAAATAAATTACATCAATCCGCGTATGCAAAGTGTTCTTTGAACCAAATAATAATGTGTTTATTGCTTCTGCTCCTCTGCGTCCATTGTTTTGTACCTGCTCACTGCTGCTTGTTAGCAAGATACTGGACTTGTTAATCAGTGATTGTGCTAGGAATTCTGAAAACCAGTCCCATCAGCAACAATACCCCCCCCAACAACCAGTATAAATGCCCCCCAATAACCGGTATAAAAACCAGTCCCAGGGAAACAATGTCAGTGAAAGCCACAATGTCAGAGTCCCTGTTAAACAATATCAGTCCTGCTCCTAGTTCTAGCAAAAAATTGTCAGTCCCTGGAACTGACGGGTCAAATTTGTTTCAGTATTTTGGTTTTGCAATCAGTATATCTATTCTATCATGTTACCGTTTCACTACGAATGAGTTATCTCTTCCAATTTGGAGCTAATGCCAATTACCAAAGACCAAAAAGTCTTAGTCTTCACAAGACTAACTTACTTCCCTTGGTCTGGTTTAGCAATACCACTGAGCTGCTGTGGATCCCCTTCCTGACGTCACTTCCGGGGAGCCTACTTTGAATCATAATAAATTTTTTCCAATTGGAGCTGCCATGTTCTTTTTTTGCTCTGCAAATTTAATTCATTTTCAAGCTATTTTCCTTGCCATTCTACCTTCTTTGTGTTCCCTTTTGCCCCTTGGGTAACAGGTATTGTCAGTGTATAATTTTAATTTGATTTTTGGGATCGAATTTTGGTTAAAGGAAAATTATTTGATTGTTGTTTGACACCGGTTTTGTGCCCTCGTTGTTAACATGTCGGACATCGGTGTCACTTCTGTGCCTTCTGCTTCTACTTCGTCGTCTAAGCAGTCTAGGGATGAGAAAGGGAAGTTCCTTTCTACCCCTACCCCTAGTTCTAGTTCTAGTTCGAAGAAAGAGTCTAGTTCTAAGTCTAGGTCGTCTTCTTCTTCTTCGTCTTCGAAGAAGAAAGTGCCCCCCCCCCTCCCCCCCTCCTTCCCACTCATTCTTCTTCTAGTACTTCTGCTGTGTCGGAGCCGTCTGTGGAGCAGACGGAACATGTCATTTCTTTAGTAGATTCCTCTACTTTAGTCTCCGATATGCTGGCAGAACTACAGAACAAGGGTTTAGTTTTGGTCCCGTCCTCTTCTTTGGTTTCGATGTCAGGTGGTTCAATGAGGCCCACCACGACTAGGACAAGTACAAAACTTGACTGTGACTCAGTACCATTGGATGAACCGCCAAGTTTGGCGGATGAGAACCTCAGAGACAGAGTGCCTTACCATTCTCGAAGTTTCGACGGATTTGAAACGGCTGTTTCAACCTCTTACTCGACGGACCAACTGGCCAGTTTGGAGAGGAAGACCGGCATACCGATCTTCCCAATGGATGAAAATCTCGACGGACACTTCTCTGACCGTCGGGAACGGACACGGACGGACACGGTACCGGTCTACGACTCCCGTTCACGTGAGTGTGTGATTCCACGGATGGATTCTCCCAGAAACTGGCAAATTCGTAACTCTAGACCTGTAAGTCCGCCCGGTTTGTCCGGGAGCGGCAGCATGGCGCGGGGCTGGAAGAAGTCCGGTCATGTGCGGTCCCAAACCGGTACCCGTCATGGGGACTCCGGCCGCCCGTGGGGCGAGGCCGATAACGGCTCCGTCACCCGTGAACCGATGAAACACGGTCACGTGACACTAGAAACTGCTACCCGTACCGGTAGCACCGTGCCCGTGGGCACTGTCGGCACGGACCGCATACGGACAACGTCCGTTGACCCGTCAGAACGAACTATTCTGTCACGGCTCAGAACAGTCTCTGCTACGGAGAGATTTTCAACGGATGAAACTCCGCATGGGCTTCCCTCTAGGAACTCTGGCCTGAGTCTACATGTTTCTCCGGTCGAAGATGATTTTCTTCCGCCTTACTCCGAGGATGACAGCGAATTTGACTCAGCAGTGAGAGACGAAGTTCGTCGGGTCATGCGCGAGAGATTTTCCGATCATCAACACCCTGGTGACGAAACAGATCAGGACGTTGATCGTTTCTCACGGGTGGAGCAGGGCAGCTTCTGTTCTGAGCCCCCTGTACAAGTGGAACCAGTTCCTTCTACCGGGAACTACCAAGGATACTTGGATATTCTCCGTCCATACTGTCAGGACATCAAACCGATGCCTCTTTCTGAGTCGAATTCCAGCAAGGAACAGCCACAGTTTTTCGGAGAATTACAGGCTCCGAAAGAAGCAAGACTTGCTCTTCACACTTCGCCGTTTATTCGCCAAGAGCTTCGACGTGCCGACTCTATTCTCTGGACTCAGCCTCAGATTCTGACCGAGGAGGACGACGGTCCCCCTCCACGTCAACCGGACCCAATTCCTTCTCGTGCGGGGACATTCCTGAAGAAAGACTTCTTCCCCCCGTTTCAGCTATCCAGTACCTTTGTGCCTGTGCCTTCGCACTCGAGTGTGTCTCCTCAAGAGAAACAATCTCTGGATTTTAGGCCACAGGGAGGACAATCGACGGTCTCTTTCTCACAGTCCTCGTTTAACAACTTGGAAAGGTCGTCTTACGCTGTTCTCCGAGCCGCTTCTCTCGCTACCTCCATGCTGCAGACTCTGTCCCAGATAGTGGGCTCCACCACAACGGCCAAACCAGAAGATTTCAGCCTGCTTGAGTCCATAGATGAACGTGCATTGGGTGTTTGTTTGGCTTCGCTCAACAAAGCAGTGAACTCGATTTCGTCAGTGGCTTCTAGCACCAGGGTTCAACTGGCTGCTACATACAGAGACTCTGTGGTCCGGGCTTGTAAACTCCGACTGGACCTCGAAGAACGCTCCACGCTACGTTCCTGCCCGTCCCATCCTTCCGCCACCTTCCACCCGAACACGGTCAAGGACGTTCTGGAAGGCTCCAAGAAACGGAGGAACGATCTCTCTCAGGAACAGCTCATGATGTGGGCTCGTAAGGCTGCGAGTCAGAGTTTTGCCGCTCCTCAACCTAAGCGCGCACGCACAGAGTTCAAGCCAGCCAGTCACACTCCCTCCAGGATGGTGTCTTCTAGGGGTCGTGTTTCTCGCTTCCCCTACAACCAGTCTTCAGGTCAGCGCCACCGTCCCGCTTTCCAGCCCACTCCCCCCTCTTCAGCCCGTGGTTCCTCGTTCTCAGGACGTGGATCGGCTGCTTCGGGTCCGCCCCGATTCAGCCGTACCGCGTTCTCGGGGCGGAAACAGCCTTTTCATTAAAGCCCGCTCGATCTGTGGAGGGTCCAGGTTTTTCGGCCGATACAAGCGTTGGTTCTCTGTGGGAATGCCTTCCTTCATGGGAACGTTTGGTCGAAAATACTTGGATCCTTCAGGTCGTGCGGGCAGGCTACAGGTTCCAGTTTACTCAGGAACCTCCCCTGTCCTCTCACCCAATCTCCTTCCCAGCACCCCAAGACCGGGCAAAATTCGAAGCTCTCGACAAAGAAGTCGCCTCTCTACAGCAGAAGGGAGCCATCATTCCAGTGGCCCCGGTGGACTCGGGGTTCTACTCTCGCCTGTTTGTAGTCCCCAAAAAGAACGGAGAGTTTCGCCCTGTCTTGGACCTTTCCCCTCTGAACAAGAACATCCGCCTTCGCGTCTACCTGGACGACTGGCTTCTACTGGCGTCCTCTCGCGCACTCTGCTTGAGTCAAACGGAAACCCTGGTTCAACTGTCCGCTTCTCTGGGGTTTCGTATCCACGACATCAAATCGGATCTGACTCCATCAACCTCTTTCAACTACCTGGGCATGTCTTTCAACACCGTCCAGTTCACCGTTCGGCCGTCAGACAGCAGGATTCTAGCCCTCGTGGAGTCGGTCACTGCCCTCAGACAGAAAACCTCAGCTTCTGCCCGCCAGTTACTCCGTCTACTCGGGCTGATGGAATCAGTAGCGGACCTTCTTCCTCTGGCTCGGGTCCACAAACGGCCACTGCAACGCTTGCTGGCTCAGAGAAAGATCTCTCGCCTTCAGCTGGAACACCAAGTGATGCTAGGGGACTGGTTTCTAGAGGCAACCGAACAGTGGACAGACCGTGCCTGGGTCAACCAAACGGTTCCTATCAGACCTCTTCAGCAACAACTGTTCCTTCACACGGACGCTTCCAAAACTGGTTGGGGTGCACACCTCGACGACAGGGAGGCTTCAGGCAAGTGGACTCTCGCAGAGACACTCTTTCACATCAATCTGCTGGAATTGGAAGCGGTGGCGAGGGCCCTCAAGTCGTTTGCAGTTTGTCTCACCGGCAAGTGGGTCACCGTTTGCGGCGACAATACGACAGCCCTGTCTTACCTGCGCCGTCAAGGTGGAACACGATCGCCTGCTCTCTCGAGAAAAGCGGAGGAGATCCTTCTGTGGGCTCAAGCCAAACAAATCTCCCTGTCGGTGGAGTATGTCCCGGGAAAACTGAACGTTTTAGCGGACCAGCTCAGCAGAAAGGGCCAGATCCTACCCACGGAATGGACTATTGCACATCAGTCTCTCCTCCCACTGTGGTCCCTCTGGGGGAAACCGCACGTG
This sequence comes from Phymorhynchus buccinoides, assembly GCA_017654935.2. NCBI lineage: Eukaryota > Metazoa > Mollusca > Gastropoda > Neogastropoda > Raphitomidae > Phymorhynchus > Phymorhynchus buccinoides. The sequence goes on from CM065686.1 coordinate 4,735,242, forward strand.
GACCTGTTCGCCACGAGGTTCAACTGCAGGCTGCCGGTCTACGTATCACCTATGAGGGACCCTCAGGCACTAGCGCGCAACGCCTTCTCGATGCCCTGGACAGGAATGTCGGCGTATGCATACCCTCCAACGTCTCTCCTACCCAAGGTACTCGAGAAATACAGCCGCGATCTACCCCGGCTGATCATCATCGCCCCATTCTGGGAGACCAGCCCTTGGTTCCCGGAGCTCACCAGCCTCTCACACGTTCCAAGCGTCCCTCTTCGTCTCACAAAAGACACTCTGCTTCAGCCATGCACGGGAGTCGGCCACGCCAACCCCCAACTGTTTCAGCTGACCGCATGGCTACTATGCGGTCAGGCCTGCGAGCACGCGGACTCTCGGAACAAACTGTGGACTTAGTACTCAAGGCGAGACGACAGAGTACTAACAAACTATATGACATACGGTGGGCCTCATGGTATGGTTTCTGTTTGTCCCATGGCATTTCTCCGTTAGATCCTTCCGGTCCGGAGTTTACTCAGTTTTTGGCTCACCTCCACCAGAACCGCGGCTTATCCGCTCAGACGTTAAATGGATACAAGGCTTCTGTTGTGCATACTATAACGGTAGCTACGGGCAAGAGAAATCCTTCTTTTTCCTTAGCTATTGAACTTTCACATCTGATTGATGCAGTCCGCAACAAGTCTGTCCTCGGGCGTTCGCCTTCCTCAGTGGGATTTGTTCGTTGTTCTGTCCTTTCTTCGGGATCAATGTGAACCTTTAGCATCGTTGTCTTTCAAGTTGTTGACATACAAGACAGTTTTTCTATTGTCTTTAGCTACGGCTAGGCGGGTTAGTGGCGTCCATGCTCTTAGCGGTCTAGGTTCGGATATTGAGTTCAATTCTTCGGATCAATCCATGACACTGTCTTTTCTTCCGGAGTTTCGTGCTAAGAACCAGTCCGCTCAGGCGTCCTCTCCTTCAGTGACAGTTCAGAGTCTTTGCACCATTCTGGCTCCAGATGACACCGACAGATTCCTATGTCCAGTTAGAGCCCTTCGGTTATACTTGAAGAGAACTTCTCAGTTCCGAGGGCACAAACGACGCCTGTTCGTTTCACTGAATGACAAATACATGAAAGACATTTCGAAATCCACCATTTCTAGGTGGCTGATAGATGCTATAAAATTAGCATACTCAAACGCTGACAAATCCTTGCCCCAAAACCCCCTGAGAGCCCATGAAATTCGGGCTATCAGCTCCTCCTTGGCCATGATCAAGGGTGTGCCCTTATCCAGCGTCTTGGAGGCCGCCTACTGGAAGTCAGAGACCACGTTCTTGAACTTCTATCTACGACATTTCTCCGCCAGGAGACAAAATGATACCTACGGCATCAGGAAGCTGGTGCTGGCACAGACCCCTGTCTCCTTGGTCTAACGGTAATTTATGTTGTTATTGTTTATTGGGATGCATATATATGTATATGCCTGTTGGGGGAATGAAATTATATGTTCATACGGATGCTTCCGGTGCTATCACGGGGATACCCTGGGTAATCCCGCTTTTTGGATATAATGGGTATGAAATGTTTGCTCTTTGTTGGAAAGTTAAAAATTCAACAATGTTTTTTCTTACCCACCTCCTCGTTGGGAAACAACTCATTCGTAGTGAAACGGTAACATGATAGAATAGATTGGATGATTTTAGTTAATATAACTATCTATTCTATCTATATACTTACCGTTTCACTACGATCAAAGGTTCCCACCCACCTCCCTCCGACGAAAACATCGTTGCGAGTCGAGTAGTCAAAAAATTTATCATGATTCAAAGTAGGCTCCCCGGAAGTGACGTCAGGAAGGGGATCCACAGCAGCTCAGTGGTATTGCTAAACCAGACCAAGGGAAGTAAGTTAGTCTTGTGAAGACTAAGACTTTTTGGTCTTTGGTAATTGGCATTAGCTCCAAATTGGAAGAGATAACTCATTCGTAGTGAAACGGTAAGTATATAGATAGAATAGATAGTTATATTAACTAAAATCATCCATTTACTGATATTGTGAATTGCGCTTTATAACCATTATAGTAAAACTGTTTTCTTTTTAACAGAGTGGACTCCTTATTAGTGACACCATCAGAAGTGGGCCTTTCTAGTCATGGAGAAGGCGGGTGACGACGCGTCGTCCAAGTTCATCCAAGCTCTGATCAAATCGGTGCAGACCCTGTGTCATGGCTACCTGGACTTCCAGAACGGCATCGAGATCATCGGCCACATCAACCTCAGCGTGGACAAGGGCAGCTCCCTGGACTACATCCTCAAGGAGAAGGTGTGCAGGAACGCTGAAAATTCCACATTGTTCATCAGCAACAGCTTCCACGCTGCTGAGCCCAAGCCAGAACAGGAGGCATCTGGCAAACAAGGGCAGACAAACAATCAAACGGTGCAAAACAAAGACTCTGCATTGGAGGGTTCCGGTAAAGTGTCCTCCGCCATATCCAGTATTAGTTCAGCATTGACAGGCGCTCAGGGCAGGCGGCGAGACGGTGATACTAGAGACTCGGACTCGTCGTACACTCGTCACAGGACTGCCAAACGTAGAGCGTCATCGGACCATAATAGTGATGTGTGTCCACCCAAAGTGCCGTCCCATCACAATAGTTCCCAGGTCTCTTCCTCCCCGTACCGTCCAGAGTCCCACAGTCCCGTGGATTCTAAACTCTGTCTCCAAGACTTACACGCAACCGATGGGGAGGCGTCAGAAACGCTGCTGCCTCAGACGGCTAATGTGACAACGGATGACTTGGATGTGAACTTAGCAGGGAGTGTGTTGGAACCTGTGGAAAACCAGAGTTCTGATTTAGGGGGCAGGGAGGAGGACAGTGACAATGACCTTGAAGTGACGTTCATCAAGGAGGAATATGTGGAAGGTGACAGGGGGGCCTGTGACTTTGATGACCCTGCACAGCAGTATGTGGGAGGCCCGCATGATAGAAGTAAGATCTTGTTTTTTTTGTTTTGTTTTAAATAATCGAAAACAGTGGGGGAGAGGGTGGGAGAGAGAGAAACAGAAGGCAAAATCCACATTTTCGCCCATAAGAAAAGATGATCTATTGACAGGAAAAGCGCCTTCTTGTCTTCCTCCTTTCTGTCACTTGATTATGTACCTTACTGTAGTATTTAGCCAAAGAGACACTCATGAGTCAAGACAGTGTTTGTGTGTGTTGTGTGTGTGTGTGTGTGTGTAAATCAATCTGCTTTGTTCAGTGTGTGTCCTAAGGACCCCCATGTCGGGGTCTATGAAGTACCAACATTCTAAAGGACCGTCTAAAAGAATGCAGAAGGTCCCAGGGATGCACTAGAAAAATTCTTTTTAGCATTCGCAATGCCACTGGGACAGTCTGTCCCGCCTCTAGGACCCTCTATGCTGTAACTGGGTTCATAGGGGCCTTACCCGTCCTTATAAGTCTTGACCAATTGAAATCTCCAAGTAAGGCCTTACAAGTGCTTACATTCACTTCAAGGTCCTTACAAGTCCTGACAGCTGCCAAAAACTGCCCTGAGCAGCAAGACCATGCTCAAAATAGATCGCAGAAGCAGCACTTTTACACTTGAGAAACATCGCTCAGCACCTACTTCACCTTACCCCCCTCCCCCCCCCTTCCCGTTTTAACTGACCGCTTAGCAGACGAACGATGCACCTCGAGTTGTCAAAAGAAATTGGACTGAAATCTCGTTCTTTATCCTGGTGTCGTTTTGCGAGAAAACTATATGTGTGTCAGCCATAATATCTGCTTAGACATTGTTCACAATGCTGGGAAAGTGTTCCTTTCAAGATCGTTGGCTAAAAGATGCAGATTATCCTTAGGCCTACAGGTCTTTACAAGGTACTTACTTGGGGATAGCTGAAAGCCCTGGGAACCCTATGTAAGTGGAGTCCCTGGGACCCCTTGTTTTGCGGGACAATTGGGAGCCCTGGTGTGTGTGTGTGTGCGAGTGTGCATCAGGCATCAGAATTCAGAGCATTAAGAATTCCTGACAGAGGATTGGCTTTCTACTGTCAGGTTTTGCCCTTTCAGTGAGTGTGATCTTTATTGCCAAATGGCACTTTAACTACAGTTTAAGGTAGTTTCTTACAGCATGATATCAGTTTGGACATGTTGGGGACTGATTTCAGTATTGCCCCTCTACAGTGTGGGGCCTTGCTGGCTCTTTTAGTTTTACAGAGGATTGGACTGCAGACTATTCTGATGCCTGGTGCATTTATGTGCGATCGCATGTGGGTGTGGGTGTGCACATATATATAATGTGTGTTCGTGTTCGTATGAATAGGTTTATGCTCGTTATTAACTCATTTGAGTCGTTCCGGCCCCATATAATATGGTCGGAATTAATAGATTAGCTGTCAATTTGATGCATTTGCTTCAAGAGTTCAAGGGAAGTAAATATGTGTGCACACCATACCTTGGTCTTTTCTAAATTCGCTTCGCTCCCTTAGACCACAATTTTGCCTCTGGCTTTTGTAGTGGTTTGCTGTGGGGAAACCAATCGGTGTCGAGTTTTTCTATGTAAAAGTCTGATCTACCACTTCCCTACGTCTAAACCTGAAGTAAAAACCTGTAATCTTCTTTCATTCCTCCTTTTGTTTATAAATGTATGTTTTGTTTGTGTGTATGGCTGGAGTGATTTGTGAGGGTTTTTTAATAATTCAAAATTGTTGCGATGTGAATGAGTTAAAGCAAAGCGTTATGTTGCTTCCAGACTCTGAAGGTATGGGCGACCCCTCCGCCTATTCCATGGGCCTGCACTCTGGCGCCTCCTCCTCTAGCTACATGGGTGGTGCTCACGACTCAGGGGGGCAGCAGTACCCAGGAGGCGGCTCCTCCCAGCCCCAACCAGGGCCCTCCGGTGCTAGAGGTAGGGATGAAATCTTTTTCTTTTTAGGTCCGCTGATTTGAGCAGGAACTCGGCTCTGATGGACGTTTTTTTCCTCTTTTGGTATACATTCATCGATTTAAAAAAAAAAATATCGGACATGAGAAAGTAAGGTTAACTGCACAGCTAAGCAAGGTCTGTCATCTTAGCTCAGCAGGGGTGCTTGTGGGTATGCCTGAAGCCTGAATTCAGGCAGTTTGATATAGGCTCAGGCAGTGGTCTGGCTGAAAACGAGGCTCTTTACAGAACCAAGCTCTTGAAATGATCATTATATCAAGGGTTATGATAGAAAGTTCAAGCAAGATTTGGTCACCACATGCACCCATGGCACAGGCTTGTACTGTACATTTGTACAAAAGGCAGACATTTGAATGCTTGAAAACGAAAATTCTAACAGCACAACCTGGCTAGGCTCTTTTTGTTTTTGGTTTATGAACAAAGGGCATGGGTAAAAGAAGTGCCCTAGCATTCAATTTAGACCCATTTTGAGCAAATGGGAAAATCTGTAAATTTAAACTACTCCATCAGTAGAGAATGATAACAAATGCATAACATTTTATATTGAGAGCTGCCAAGTTGTAAATTACAGACCTGTTTGCCCTCCCAGTTTTGCCCGAATTATCCCTGGAATTTGCAAAAATTCTGGGTAAAATAATAAATTCTGGGTGAACGCTGAAAATCCCGGGATTTCGAAAAAACGTCTATTATTTGTTTCCGTTTGTATGAAAAGACGCAAGGGTTGACCGAAACCTTGGAGTTCTGAGACGCGATTTTTCATTGGTCTGTGGACCACCCTGGCGGCATAAGTGACATCACAGAACCTGTCAACACATTAGTGTTTTATCGCGAGTCGTGTACCGATGTGAATTCTGTTTTTTTTCTTCTCAAATTCCGGGGTTTTCTGTGGCAAATTCCAGGTTCATTATAAAGGTAAACAGGTCTGAAATTACCAACCAGTGTAAAATAGTTTTAAACCAAGTTTTAAAGCAAATTCATGATAAATCCAAAACAATGTATGATAGGTATTGAGAGCATACGCCGCCTGCCTAGCGCGTCTCAGTTGGACCTTCAACGCCTTTGGGCCCAGTCCAGTAAAAAGGAGAAGAAGACGGTACATTGTATATTGCACAAAGAGCAGAGTTCCTGGTCAAATTTGGACTTAACTTGCTGTTAACTTGAAAAAAAGGGACATACGGGATCAGATTAATGTGTTTTCATACTTACAAAAGAATGTTGGTGCTCCCATGCTTGTGTCTCTTTCAGTCCTTGTCTGATTCCCGATTCATTTGATTATTTTTTTTCTGATCAGAAAGAATATTTGGCAACTTTTGTATCTGAATACTAATAATGTGATCAAAACAAAGTAAAGTATTTTTGTTTTTTTATTTTTCCCTGATATTTTTATAACTAATATATTTGGTTAATAGAAAGTCAAAACTATGAAAGTGTCACTCAAGTTGGAATTGAGCAAGACTTGAGTTGTATTTATTTTTAAAGTGCATAATTTTCAGAGTGACAATTTTTCTATATTGGACATTGAACAAGTTTAAAATAAAGTACAGAACAGGACTTGAACATTTTACGCAAGACATACATGTACCCTTAACATTTGAAATGAAGTCTTGTAGTACCCGTATGTCCCTTCCACTGTGCTAACCAGACAGTTTGTCCTTTTGTCTTGTCTTGTCTTGCATTTTATTCAAACAGACATGAACTGCACTCATCCATTTCACAAAGTATCCATTTATTATTCTGTTAAAAAAAGCCTGCAGACCAGATTTATTTTGTGCAGGCTATGTTGAATCTGATGCTTGGAAAGCAGGACCTTGGTACAAGAGTACTATGTTAATTTTAAGAAAATTTCATGTTTTTGCATTTTTTTAACTGTTGAAGAAAACGGAAAATAAAGATCCGAAACTAACAGAAATCATGTGTGCAGTTCATGTTGAAATTTACCAAGCGTTTGTGCACTCTACACTCGCATGCACCACATACTTTTGAGCAAGCTGAAAAAGGTAGGGTAGTTCTGGATTTAAAAATTAAACAAATGACAAAATGTACAATAAAACAGTGATTCATGTTCAAATGATTACTGGGTACTAGTTGGAAAGTTTCAACCTTGGCACCTGATGCCAGTTTATTTGACTTCTCGGTCCATGTTGTCTTGTGTCCTTGTTGCAAACCTGACTGACGGCTGCTTCATGGGTTATTTGGTGATGGCTTGTCAGAGTGAACAAAATCTACACCGGACAGTTTTCCTACAGATCTGTGAATTGAAATCAAATAGCCCTTTTCTCAATTTTGTCAATAAATTAATACTTCAAGTTAGTGTGTTGAATCATGGGGATTGTTATGGAGATTTGGATCTGCACTATCAACTTAAAATGAAGCACTTCAGAAGCGACAGCTGTGTTTCATTTTACCTCTGTAAAAAGAGTAATAGCTGTAAGCAATCTTTTGTTTTGAATGTAAACTCACCAAACACAATGAAATAGCCTGGCCCTGAGAAAGATATAACTTTTTGTTTTTTTGTTTTTTTAATTAACCACGGTTGAGCATGACTTGAAACTGTCAAATTATGAGAGAATGGACAAGAAAAATGCTGACCAGTTACTAGAATTGCTTTGTTGTTATTTGAGAGTTATTAAACATATTTTGAATTTGACGTTTTATTTATGAAGTGTATGAACTTGAAAGTTAAGTATAGTTTTATGTTTTTACACGTGTCACTTGTGTGTGTTCAAACTGAAATGTTCAAAAGTCCTGATATCTAATCTACTGTAAAACTTAAAAGGCAATGGGAAGTGTGGATTGCTCAGTCTGTTTCAGTGTTTGTGGTTTGACTTTGAATCCTGTGAGGAAGGAACACAAGTGTTCTTTTGTTGGTGCTGCTTCCACATCAACTTGTTCGCATGCATTTTGCACAGAACTGCAGAGACAAGTTTATGTTCTGTTCAACAAGTCTGGGGATGTTTTTGGTTTTTCATGTTGTGAATTAAGTTCAGAAAGCAGAACAAAATAAAACAAAAATAAACAAAAAACGAATATCACCCCCCAAAAAAACCCCCAACCCCAACCAAAACAACCGAACAAACAAAACAAAACAAAAAATAACCCCTGGAGGTGAACTCAGAAGTGATGAGAGTTAAGACAGCAGTGTTAATTTTGTCTCAGCTCGGTGTAGCTTATTTTTGGGTGGGTAGGTTTTGAAGGGTAAATCAATTGATTTTGAATGAATGGTGGATATTCCCTACCCCGCTTTTCCCTACTACCCCTCCCAACTATGCCGTACAGTTTCCCCATCCTTTCTATCTTTCTGCTTAGCTTTGACTTTTTGTCTTCTCTCTCTCTCTCTCCCCTCCCCCCCTCCCTCTCCCTCTCTCTCTCTCTCTCTCTCTCTCTCTCTCTCTCTCTCTCTCTCTCTCTCTCTCTCTCTCTCTCTCTCTCTCTCTCTCTCTCTCTCCCTCTCTCTCTCTCTCTCTTTCCCTATTTTGTATGTTTCACTAAAGTGAAAAATGAATTACTGTGATGTATGCATAAAGTTTGAGACTTACTACACCTACGTAGGAATGATTGCTTTGTTTCGTTTACACACTGTTGAGTTCAGTTACTCATCTTCAGATTGTCAGCGGGCCCGGGTCATTGACCCGTATTGACGGTGAATTGACCCCTCATTTTGTGCACCCACGGGTCATCTGGCCCATGAAGTTTGCAATAAAATTAAGTGTAACAGTACAGTGACACATTACTGGCCCATTAATTTGGAAATTGGCCCATCATTTTCTGTAACCAGGGGTCATATGACCCATGAAGTTTGCAATAAAATTAAGTGTAACAGTACAGTGACACATTACTGGCCCATTAATTTGGAAATTGGCCCATCATTTTCTGTAACCAGGGGTCATATGACCCATGAAGTTTGAAAACAGTCTGAAGCTCTGGTTACTCTTTCCTTGTTCTGTTTTGCTCTTTGAATCTATTATCTTTTCTTAGTCTTGTCTGTCTGTCTCTCTTACTGTTGATATTTTGTGATTGTGGTGGTTGCTGAACAGATTTGCTGCAGTATTAATACTGCATTGACACATTGTGAAAAATATGTAGAAAACTATGCTGAGGAGCCAAAGAGAAAGTGGTGTGTGTGAGGTGATAGAGTGTGGTGTGACGAGAAGACAGAAAATGATGGAAAGGGGTTTGGGTAGATCGATAGAATGGCTGCCGATCGTTGTTGCTTTTCTGTAAACAGGTTGCACAGGACATTTTAAATTTTTTTTTTTTAGCTTTCATCATTCATTGTGTGGCAGAGTAGTATTTTCAGTAAAAGAAAAAGTAGTGTGGGTACTTACTTTTTAGCAGATTTGTGTTACTCAACTTACTGTCAGTGTTGATAAATTTGTGTTATCTCGGGATGATGCATTTCCGTCTGTATTTAAGCACATTTGTTTTTGCCTGCTTTTCACAGTGGCCGCGAACTTTAAACGCATAATCAATTTCACTATTGATTAAACTTTTTTGTTTTAACGTAGTAGATTTCCTTTTTTTAAAAAGAAAAAGAAGATAAGTGCATCTGTGCTGAATTTAGTGAATGATAATAACTTTAAATAAGTGAACCAGCAAAATCATGCTCACTTGACATTGAAAATACACACATCATCAAAAACCTAAACATCGGGTCTCTTTTCTTTTTTCTTGTGAATTACCTGGTGCGATTTACATGTGGCATGTTGAGACTGAGAGAAAGGCAAAGCAGAAAGAGGCCTCAAGAACGAATGTTCTTTTTTTCAGTTGATTGTTGATTGGTCTTATCGCGTGTGAGAAAAGTCATATAAAGCCTTGCTTGCACAATAGAATAGTGCATACATCCACACTGCAATTTCATTTGAGCAGAGCATTTGGAGCTTAATGATTCTATCTCACCAACATAATTCAAAGGCAACTTCTGACTGAAAGCTTCGGTGGTTTGACGATTGACGGAAGGATCCCCCGTCTGTTTCCTTTCCAGGACCGCCGTGGCCTTTGAACTTTCTCAGCACCGACAGGTCACGGTCAAAGCTTTTCTACCCGCCCCTGGTTCAGCGACCCACCAACAGACCTGGCCTTGCATCGTCAACCCAATTTGGACCCAACGTCTCTGTGAAATCGCTTTCGTCGTCAAAGAAAGTTTTCACCTGCGACCACTGCGACATGACGTTTGGCACTCCGACAGGGTTGAGGTCGCACCTGAACTGCGTTCACCTGAAGCAGTTCCCGTACGTCTGTGCCACGTGCGGTAAAGGGTTCAGTATCAGGGAGCGCTTTGTGGATCATGTGAACATGCACAGCCACATCCAGGCCCACCGCTGCCATCACTGTTTTAAGCAGTTCACCTTCAAAACCAGCCTGCGCAAACACCTGAGCAACAAGACTTGTTTCAACAAGCTGTGACCCATCCCGTGATGGAGAGTTTTTAGTTCTGATTGGTGTGACTAACTGACGTGTTGTGAGTTTTGATTCAGATGCAGGGCTCCCAGGGACCCCCATTTGGGGGTCTATGAAGTACTAGAATTCTAAAGGACCCTCTAAAAGAATGTGCAGAGGGTCCCAGGGATGCACTATGCAAATTATTTTTAGCATTCACAATGTCGTTGGGAGCCTATAGGACCCTCTATACTGTAAGTGAAGGAGTCCCTGGGACCCCTTGTTTTGCGGGATGATTGGGAGCCCTGTAGATGTAGTGAAGTATGTCGGTGATAGTTCCAAGTTTGTGATTTATTCGTTGTTAGGTATGATCTGTGTTGGGTGGTTAATACTTTTCTTAACTTTAAATTATACTGAGGCTGCAATCCTACGTGTTGGGAAAATGGTCAAGCGCATGCAATAAAGACAAATTCAAAGTTCCTTGTCAGATTAACCCTTTCGCTGCCAGCCATTTTTCAACCAAAAAATGCCATTAAACTTAACTGGGTAGAGAAGGAAAATTATATGCAATATTGGGAGTTCCTCTGTGACATGTACAACATTAGGCTTATCCTTACCTCCCAAAATTAAGAAAATATGGTTTTTGGATTACAGGCCCTGATTTGATGACTTTTATTAGTTATTTCAATAGTCAGTTTCATTGCTTCATGAAAAGCAAGCCCTAAACTCGTGTCTTTTGCCCCCTAAATTTCATTTCAGACCCATTTGCGGATGTTGTGAACTGAAAGAAATATTTTTTGTTTGGGGCTGTAGGCTGCTTGTGTTCTTAGGCACATGAAGAACCCCTATCCTCCCTTGTCTGTCTGTCCGTCTCTTTGCTAGTTCTCTCTTTGTCTCTCTCTCTCTCTCTCTCTCTCTCTCTCTCTCTCTCTCTCTCTCTCTCTCTCTCTCTCTCTCTCTCTCTCTCTCTCTCTCTCTCTCTCTCTCTCTCTCTCTCTCTCTCTCTCTCTCTCTCTCTCTCTCTCTCTCTCTCTCTCTCTCTCTCTCTCTCTCTCTCTCTCTCTCTCTCTCTCTCTCTCTCTCTCTCTCTCTCTCTCTCTCTCTCTCTCTCTCTCTCTCTCTCTCATGTGCATAATATTTATTGTTTAAACGCACAGAACACTAGCTCAAATTCCAACCAAAATTTTTTTTTTACTGTTAATTGTCTGTTGAATCAGAATGTCTAATTATCTTTTTTTTAAAAGTTGTAAATTACACATTATGCAAATCCTTTATGCATATTTGATATGAACTTGGGTTTCTCAAAACTGAATAAATCCGTTCTAACACCCCCCACCATACTGGCTTACTTGTCTCTAAACCTATAAATTCCTGTCTACAACTAAGGACAACAAAGATATAAGAGTTTATTCAAAAAAGGAACTCAAGTTACTGAGTCTAAGCAACCCTGTACTACGTGCATGATGTTGGTATCAACCAATCACATACACTCTTTTATTTAATCATTGAATTTGAACAAGCTTCAAAATCCCATGGGCATTGTAATCGTTGATCAATGCATTAGATGAGAACCACTTCTTCATCGCAGAGATCAGACCCATTTTAACAAAAGCGTTGAGCGTTTATAAGCGCATGAAGTAGACTAGTACTGCTGAAGAGTTGCTGACACAGTGACAGTGCAGTGTGGAGCTGACCCGGTGCTGTCTTGTCTTTCCAGGACCTTGGTGGACTCTGTCCGACCCTGCCTCGGCCACATCCCCACCTCCACACCTTGTAGACCCCGCCATGTACGGCCTTCCTCCTTACCCGCCCAGGAAACGGCGACCTCGCAGCAAGAAGAAGAAGGCGGCGAAGCCTGCGGTGTCTGTGAAGCCGGAGAAGGTTCTGCAGTGCCGACTGTGCAGCAGTACGTTTTCCACAGCCTGCGGTCTGAAGGTGCACGTGAACACGGTTCACCTGAAGCAGTACCCCTACAGCTGCAACATCTGCCAGAAGGGGTTCACCAACAGGGAGCGCTGCATCGACCACACCAACATGCACAACAACATCAGGGCACACCACTGCCCCACGTGTCAACGCACGTTTACATTCAAGGCCAACCTCAGGCTTCATTTGAACGCTGGGAAGTGCACTAAATGATAAAATGGTTGTAGTAAAGGTGCTTTTTTCCTCTTTAACGTATCGACCACACCAACATGGATGACAATGTTAGGGCACACCACTGCCCCACGTGTCGGCGCACGTTTACATTCAAGGCCAACCTCAGGCTTCATTTGAACGCTGGGAAGTGCACTAAATGATAAAATGGTTGTAGTAAAGGTGCTTTTTTCCTCTTTAACGTATCGACCACACCAACATGGATGACAATGTTAGGGCACACCACTGCCCCACGTGTCAGCGCACGTTTACATTCAAGGCCAACCTCAGGCTTCATTTGAACGCTGGGAAGTGCACTAAATGATAGTGTGTATGGAGTTAATTGCTTAGTACCACACCAATGTGCGCAACAACATTAGGGCTCACTGGTCACTCACTGCCCCACATTCCGCACATGTGTATGTTTAAAGGAAATCTTAGGTTTCATCTGAATGCTGGAATGTGCAGTAAATAGTGAAGGTGCTTAATCTATTACCTCACCAACATGCACAACATCAGGGTCCACTCGTCTACTGTCAAGGCCAATCTTAGGCTAAGTTTGAATGCTAGAAAGTGCAGGACATAGTGAAATGCTCTGATAGTACCAGCAAGCACAACAACCTTAAGGCCCACCCACTAAGCAAAATAGTCATTACTAATAGGCACAATCATAAGCCAAATCTCAGGCTGCATTTGAATGTGGGAAAGTGCAATGAATAGTAAAAATGAGGAGTCGAGGTGTGTTCATTTGTCCCCTTTCTGTTCTGATCATACCAACACGGTCAAAATCACACGACGTATGATAAAAAGGATGAACAAAACCAGGGGCTCCCCCTCTTATGTGGATGGTTACGCTTGACTTAAGCAAAACTTGACGGCTAGAAGTAAATGAAAATTTGGACCATAATGACTTTTATAACCTTCCTTGCGAATCACCATACTATAATTTTTTTATTTATCAGAAAACTACATCAAAACATGTACTTTTGTCACTAACTGACTAAGTCTTAACCCTTTCACCGCCAACGTCGCATTTTAGCACCACAGTGATTTAACACCCACGTCACTAAAAGGCATCAAATCAGGGTCTGTTATCCAAAGACCCTATTCTCTTAATTTTGGGAGGTAAGGATAGGCCTTGCTTTAAATATGTCACAGAGGAATCCCCAATATTACAGACAGATTTTGTTCTCTACCCAGATAAGCTTAATGGAATTTTTTTGCTGAAAAATTGGCTGGCGGCGAAAGGGTTAATATGCCTAATATGTACATCACTGATCTGTTGTGAATATGTTTAAGAATACTTTATCTGAATGTTAAGTAATGGAGGAAGTATAGTCAATGTGTCCGGTAGTAGGTTTTGATGTTGTTTTGGGTTCCATGTTGCACAAGGAATCTTCCTTTTTGGTTGCATGAGAAATGTTTGAACTGTATGTTGGTGGTTTGAGTAGTCTCTGCATGCTGGTGACCTAATGAATCGTGGTATGCTGGTTGCGTAACTAAGCAGTCTTTGTTATGTGTGGTTGAAATGCTGGCATAGAACAGTATGTGTGGATTTTAAACCTCAGTATGGTGAAGTTGAATGTTTGGAGTCAAGATTCAGGCTTTGTTTTGAAAACTTTTGCCCTAGATAGGTATCTTAAGCGAATTGTTAAAGTGATTAAATTTTTTTAAAGATGTCATCCTGCTAACATATGATGAACCTATTGAACAAGTTTACTGCCGTTATTTGTTTGGTTTCGTATGGTGCATATTGTAATTGTTTAGAATGACTGCGCTATTTATAAAAAGACATTTATGCTCTTCGCTTGTTAAGTGACTGCTGATGTAGTTGAATCATTATGGCCCCTGAAATATTTTTTGATGTGATTTTGTTGCTGCATGTTTTGGGTAGTTTCCTTAAGCTTTTTCATGGTTGTTTTTCTTGTTAGTTCTTGTTGATTTTATGAATCGTTTGTTGTTTTTGCATTTCTTGTCATTTTTGCTTTCCTTACTTTAATGATTATTGGTCATGTGTATGGGTGCTGACATTTCAATGGAATGTGTTTTTCTAATGATCGAGTGAATAATTCAATAGATAGCCTTCATAGGCTCCTTCAGCATAAACGATCCAGATCCAGGTTGTTTTTGCTTTTCGTACACTCAGGTTCTGAATGAATGAGTCTTTGGATTAATGGTTATGGTGGGTTAAGTGTTGTTTTCAAGCTTTGTCTATTAGTATGTGAACATAAGATGTTCATGGGTCAGTTTTATTAAAATCAGTCTTCACATTGAGTGTTACTGTTACTGTTATTCAAGATGGGGAAAAAACAAAACAAAAGGCTGTACATATATGAGCCATGGTCAAAAGGTGCTTTGGTATGACCATCCTATCTGAAATCACTGCAACTAATGTGCTTACCCTAATAGAGCCTAAAACAATATTGGAAATGGATCTTGACATGTTAAACTAAATGGCAGATATACATGCATGGAGGTTAAACAAGTCATTTATCAGCCAGTCAAGTTTATATTTTCATTTTTGATCAAATTTTAGCGCTCCTTTTTCCAGATAAATATAGTAGGCTGAGATTAAAGTTTGGTATCAGGCCAATGGTTGCACTTATGCATGTATTTTTTGGTTCCTTATCAAGGTAAGTTATTGGTTTACAATTTCCTATATTTCTTTTTCTGCAGTTTTTCAAATAATATGCAAAACTAGCAATCGCCCCGTGGCAGTTAAGTCCCGTGGCAGTTTTAACCCCATGGCAGTTTGAACCCCGTGGCAGCTATCTCCTCCCTACACCTACCCCCTCCCCACATTTACTTGCTCGGGGACTTATCTGCCACTCGGCGACACACTTGTTTGCTATTGTGGCTTTCAACAGACAGCCAGTCTCACACACGAAAGTGATACTTTCGGTTTTACATTTCCAAGAAGAAGGCAGCATTTCACCTTCCAAGAAAATGGATCACAAACGTGTAAGGTCTTTCATTTCAGGGGGGGGGGGGGGGGGGGGGGGCACATCTTGACCTATCGCAGAAAGAGTGTTTCATAATCATAGCAATCGCCCCGTGGCAGTTTTAACCCCATGGCAGTATTGAACAATACTGGAGGCAATGCCCGGAGGCAGTGCTAAACCAGTAAAGTCCCGATTTTTTAATAATACAGATACGTGTAGTGTCATCCCCTTGTAATCTCCACTGCCCCACCATCCCTCCGCGCATTTAAGAACGGATGCTGTTCAAATTTCCTGCCATGCTTTGCCCAGGTCATAGCAAGCCTGACAGCAAATTTGAGGCGATTCGGTTAAGAAACGGCGGAGTTATTCGTGAAAAGGTGAAGCGGCGTCTAGCGCGCGTTTCTGAACCGATTCGCTTCCGGTTTGGCACACGGATAGTCCCCGGCCCCGGTCATCTTCCTGCCAAATTCGAAGGCAATCGGCCCAGAAACGCCGGAGATACGGGCGCCGAGAGGCCGGCGGATGCGCATTTGCGAAACCGCGCAAATGACACGGCCGCCTCGGTTGCCGTTGCCATCGCCCCGTTAGGGCTCACAGCAAATTTGAAGCGATTCGGTCGAAAAACGGCGGAGTTATAAGGCCCGTTTTGTGTTTCACACACACACACACACACACACACACACACACACACACACACACACACGGACGGACAGTTGGCTTTTTACTAAATGATTGAAATGTAAATATAAAGTTTCATTCGTGATATTTTCGTGTCACAGGCCTACAGTACTTCAATCCACCACAGTGGATATATGTAATTATAAACTGCCATAAACTGGGGCTTGTCAAGTTTGATGCATAGAATTGTATGAATAAAGCACATCAGCATATCAGTAAAATGGGTACGGGAGTTTTCAGTGTTTGTGTCACAACTGTCACGAATGAAACTATGAGCTATAACATTATGACCTACTTCCAACATTTTGCTTAACCAGAAGACTTGCAATGCATGCTGGGATGCTTCTTTCCTTTCAAAATGGCTTATCATGGGCCTGGTGACTAAAACAAGTTGTGTTGTCACACAGTTTTTCCTGTCACAGGTGAAACTATTTAATAGTCACAGGTGAAACTTGAGCAACAGGTGTTCTACCATAAACATGGCTTATAAGCTTGAATTAAGGGTTTGGGTGTTGATAATGTGTTCTTTGTGCTTATATAATTGCCTCCATTCTGAAGTTTGCTTCACACCCACCCACAGAGATGGTTGGTCTTTCTGTGACACCACTGAGTTCTGTAACAGCAAGTCACGGATGAAACTCTAACTTGGTGTAGCTTGTCACGAGTGAAACTTACATTAAAATAAGCATTTCCTCCTGTATACTGTCCAACAAGTATTATTTGTTTTTAGTTATTCCATTTTAATAATATCTCAAGCTGTATACTGGCCAATAAGTATTATTTGTTTTTAGTTATTCCATTTTAATAATATCTCAAGCTGTATACTGTCCAACAAGTATTATTTGTTTTTAGTTATTCCATTTTAATAATATCTCAAGCTGTATACTGTCCAACAAGTATTATTTGTTTTTAGTTATTCCATTTTAACAATATCTCAAGCTGTATACTGTCCAATAAGTATTATTTGTTTTTAGTTATTCCATTTTAATAATATCTCAAGCTGTATACTGTCCAATAAGTATTATTTGTTTTTAGTTATTCCATTTTAATAATATCTCAAGCCTGAAATCACCAAACAAACTCCATAATTTTCTTTTAGACATTCACATTTTAATCAGGGTAAGGACATGTTTGTCGTCACAGTCACAAATGAAACCAGACACTTTCTTCATCTTTTATAAGCAGATATAGCAAAGAAGTCTATTTCCACTATCTAAACCTTGGGCATTGGTGTCAATACTACTTAAAACACTATAAATCTAGTGTGTTAAAACACCTTCATTTTTGACAAGCGCCACAGACACCTTTTGACCATGGCTCATATATGTAGTTTATTGAGTAGAACCTCATTGACGGATAAACCAAGACAAAGCATGTAAATTTGGCAGAGGTGAAAGGTCGAAAGCAAACATACAACCAACCCCCAAAATACAATCGCCTAGATTTGGTGACATGCGCATAGCTGTGAACTAAATCCTTAGGCTGTGATCATTCACTAACTGGCGTTCTTACATTTATGATGTTACAACCGAACCAGTGACCTATATTTTAATGATAATGCATGATCAGGAGTAAAATATTTGGTCAGTGTGTTTTTAGAAACAAGTCCTAGAAGTTGTCAAAAGTGCAGGTCTCTGAAACTCTGACCGCGTCCCCTGTGTTTCCAGGGCAGTGGCTGATACACCCACAACAGCGGGGAGAATCAGCCAGTTGTGAGGAGGAGGATAGCTCTGCTTACCAGTTGCAGTATCACCACCACCACTCCGAGTCCTGGGAGACACACCCCGACACTGACTGGACACCCGCTGTTAAGCTTGAAGCCGAGAGAGAGGAAGAGGGTGGTAGTAACGGTCTGGATGAGTACAACAGACCTAGGCAGAGACGCGGAAAAGCTAGAACGGGCTTTGATCACCGCGAACGACCTTTCTCAAGGAATTCTGTCGACTCTGCTGTTGTTTATTCAGAGACGGAAGGAGACGGACACGGCAGGAGAATGCGGACTTTTGATCGACCCAGCTCGGTCCAACCTCGGCATGCCACCAGCGTCGAAAGGTGCCAGTTCTGCAACGCTTGGTTCCGGTCTAAACCGCAGCTGAACGAGCACGTGAGCATGGCCCACTCCAAGAGGTATGCATGTTCCCTCTGCCAGAAGGGGTTCACCAGAAAGGAGAGCTTCACGGACCACATGAACGTCCACAACAGGATCAAGGCCCACAGGTGCCCCCACTGCTCCATGCTCTTCTCCTTCAAGACCAACCTGCGCAAACACCTGCGGGACAGTGTGTGTAGAAAGCCGGTGAATATGCAGCGGCAGATGATGCCACCGAGTTGATAGAGACTAGTAGAAGCTTAGGTGGGTTGTGTGCTGTAGGAAAGATTAAATTGCTTAATTACAAAGACTTGAGACTCGAAGAACTTGAACAATTTGAGTTCTTTTGGAGCAGTTCATATTCACTGCCTTTAAAAAAAAAAAAAAGTTTATTCATGAATTTGCAAGGACTAATTCTTCTGAATGCTCAGGGAAATAACTACCGTATTTTTCGGATTATAAGGCGCACTCCCCCACATTTTACACAAAGTTCAGGGTTTTTTTGTGTTATATTTTCTTACTGTATTATTAGTCACATTATAATTTAAAGCGCAGGGAAAAAATATCGCCTTATAGTTATAGTCCAAAAAGATATGGGAAACTAAGCCCTTCCCCCCCGCCCCCCCCCCCCCCCCCCCCAGCCTTTTACACACCAGAAATGATGAAAACACCTGGGGGGGGGGGGGGGTTGGGGGGGTATTGTGTTTTACATTGCATACACAGTTTATTAGGTCACACAAGTTCAAACAAAAAATATTTTTCTCTATTAAAAAAACAACCAGATTCTTGTTAATTTTGAAGCTTGTGACATTTAAAGGACTAAATATTTAGTTTAAAAAAAAAATATCACTGTAATTTTAAGATCAAAGCAGGAAACCAGTTGCGTGGATGATCCTGCAGGATGTCCTGAATTGCAGGATTTGGGTTTTAAATTGCCTAGAGCCGGCGTTGCCGGATTATGAGATTTTGAGAAGCAACAATTTTCTCCAACGCCTACACACACACACACACACACACACACACACACACACACACACACACACACACACACACCCCACACACACACACACACACACACACACACACACACACACACTAAAAGAGCATATACAAGCATTTGCTATATTTAAAGGAAGAGCATATACAAGCATTTGCTATATTTAATGTAGCACTTGTACTATTCTACAGGGGTGAAAAAAGAGCAGTGAATGTGTCTGTGTGTATGTGCTGCCCCTGCACTCCACCGGGGCCACCCCCTTGCAGGATTTTTGAAATTTCCAAGGAGCACCCATGCAGTTGCCATTCAAATCTCTTGTTCATTCCAAACACTCTAGTTTCAGTCAGTTAAGTAGGGAAAGACTTGAGGCATCTGGTTGCCCACAGAACACACACACTGAGTGACGCTGGTACTGGTGCTTTCTTTCCAGGCCTGGCCAGACCCTATGATTCCAGAGGCTTACCACCACCACCACCGTCATCACTAGGCACTCCCTCCCCCTTCACTTCACTCCCCTCCCTGTCACACTTTACCCCATCCTCTGTAAACCGACCTTCGTTTGGCCTCATAAACAACTCCACCAAGCGCTGGAAGTGCAAGTTCTGCGAAGCCGCGTTCCCGTCGTACTCTGAGGTGCTGGGGCACACCAACTCGGTGCACCTGAACCGGCAGCAGTTTGTGTGCACCGTGTGCGGCAAGGGGTTCAGCCAGAGCGAGCACTACAACGACCACGTGAACATGCACAGCAACGTCAAGGCCCACCACTGCCTGCACTGCTGTGCCGCCTTCACCTACAAGACCAACCTCAGGAGGCATCTCAGGTCTGGAGTGTGCAGGAAGGAGCCACAGGCACTGGCTGCCTTTCAGGACCAGAGTTTTGGGTTATAAAGACCAACCTCAGGAGGCATGTGAACCGTCCATAAGGGTCTCTGACCGATTGGACGCTAATTTCACCTTCTCTAGGCTTGTGAGGTCCGGAGTCTGCAGGAAGGAGCCACAGGCACTGGCTGCCTTTCAGGACCAGATTTTTGGGTTATGATACGACATTGGCAAAACAGACCCAGAGGTGTTGGGTGCCTTTCAGGACCAGAGTTTTGGGTTAAGATACGACATCGGCAAAAAACCCCTAGAGGAATTGGGTGCCTTTCACGACGAGTTTTCGAGTTGACTGTTCTAGTGTTTAACTACAATGAACACATGGCAATATTTACATGCATTATAACATCAAAACTCACTACATCCTGTACTACTTTGTCTTCAGCTACTAAGCTAACTTTAGGATGCAGTTGAGATGCGCGAAAAAGAACTAGTGGACATTATGGCTTTAGTGTTTGTATCAAAATTGACCACATGAGCTTGCGCCACAATACTGTATCAGTTGCAAAGCACCCACTTACCGCTGTGTGCTGCTTTGATGTTTTCATCAACAAAACCAATCTTAGGAGGCATAAGATCTGGTGTATGCAAAAGGGACAACCGAGTAACGAGTAGAATGGGACAACCGAGTTACGAGTAGAATGGATAGTAATAGTGTTTGGTGTAGATAGAATTATAACAAAAACACCTTTGGCAATATTGAACTGGTCTTGCAGAAAGGGCAAGCAGGGAGTGTTTCGTTTGTTGTTGCCGTCTTTTAATAATAAAGATTTGATATGCACCCTTGCCCATATTTTGGAATGGTACAGTTGTATATTTGATTATGCTCCCTGTAGACACATTTTTTGTCTATTGAATGACTAGTGTCCAGGCAAAAACATGCTGGGATTGTTTTTTTTAATCTTTTCCATTTTAACTTTTTAGTACCTTCTTTCATCCCTCTGCTCAATGGTTCCTTCATTTGACACTCAAATTCACAAACCAACACACTCCTAATGTTATCCATAAACAACACTGTACGGGCCAATAAGGAATGTAAGAATATTCATATAAATTGATGGGAATTCGTCTTGGGATGTTAAAGTAATATAAACCCAAAAATCTTAATAAGATGTTACGTAGCTTTGACCGACAATGGGGATGCATTAGTTTTTTGGGGTCTGAAAGATTTTCTTTGAACACGCTGTACGTAAGAAATCCATGGTAGCACATAGCGTTGACTGACGGTGGGATACGTTATTTCCAGGGTCGTCATCTAAAGGGCTGAGGTCATATCAGTGGTCCTCCCTGCCACAATCCATGGGCTTCGACACCCTGCTCACACCAGGTGTCTCTGTGGGCAACGCCGCTGGATACCTGCCCCAGAAACCCTCTCCCAGGAAGCGGTCGTCCGTGTCGGCGGACTGTCCCAAGGTGGTTCTGCAGTGTGAGGTGTGCGGGGCGTCCTTCACCTCCAAGAGCGGCCTGGTGGGCCACAAGAAGCGCGTGCACCTCAACAAGCACCTGTACACCTGCCAGGTGTGCGGCAAGGGGTTCAGCGTGCGCGAGTTCTACCTGGACCACCTGAACATGCACAACCAGGTGAAGGCCCACAGCTGCCCCCACTGCCACAGCCAGTTCACCTACAAGGCCAGCCTGCGCCAGCACCTCAAGGCCAGGGAGAGGGGAGGTGGCTGTAAAGCCAAGCCCGCGGATCAGTAGCTTAGAGCACCTCGAGGCCAGGGAGAGGGGAGGTGGCTGTAAAGCCAAGCCCGCGGATCAGTAGCTTAGAGCACCTCGAGGCCAGGGAGAGGGGCGGCCAAGGCTGTAAAGCCAAGCCCGCAGATCAGTAGCTTAGAGCACCTCAAGGCCAGGGAGAGGGGAGGTGGCTGTAAAGCCAAGCCCGCGGATCAAGAGCCAGGCAGGGAGAGGGGAGGTGGCTGTAAAGCCAAGCCCGCGGATCAGTAGCTTAGAGCACCTCAAGGCCAGGGAGAGGGGCGGCGGCTGTAAAGCCAAGCCCGCAGATCAGTAGCTTAGAGCACCTCAAGGCCAGGGAGAGGGGCGGCGGCTGTAAAGCCAAGCCCGCAGATCAGTAGCTTAGAGCACCTCAAGGCCAGGGAAAGGGGCGGCGGCTGTAAAGCCAAGCCCGCAGCCAAGCCCGGCTGTAAAGCCAAGCCCGCAGATCAGTAGCTTAGAGCACCTCAAGGCCAGGGAGAGGGGAGGTGGCTGTAAAGCCAAGCCCGCAGATCAGTAGCTTAGAGTATTTCAAAGCCAAGCCCGCGGATCAGTAGCTTAGAGCACCTCAAGGCCGGCGGCTGTAAAGCAGACCTGTTTACTCTACTCTTTTCGAGTAGTATTCTACTCAATTTGGACCTCTACTACTCTTCAAAACTGAAAATAATGCTCTAATTACTCATTTTCAGTGAACATTGTTTGATGGTTTAATGAATAAAACTACACATTTTGAGCCAAAACTACTCATTTCAGCCATCCAGACTACTCAAGGCTTGTGTAGGGGGTAAACAGGACTGGTAAAGCCAAGCCCGCGGATCAGTAGCTTAGAGTATCTGAAAGCCAGCGGTGGAAAAACAAGCTCGCAGATCAGTAGCTTAGAGCACCTCAAGGCCAGGCAGAGGGCTGGTGCCTGTAAAGCCAAGCCTGCGTATCAGTAGCTTAGAGCACCTCAAGGCCAGGGAGAGGGGAGGCGGCTGTAAAGCCAAGCCTGCAGATCGGTAGCTTAGAGCTCCTCAAGGCCAGCGGCTGTAAAGCCAAGCCTGCAGATCGGTAGCTTAGAGTCCTGACCACAGTCGAAAAACTTGATCACATCTTCTTCCTCGATCGTTCAGACAGAGCACAGATGCGTCATGCTGCCGTTATGCACCTAACTAATAAGAAATAGGCCCATCAAGTCCGACTTCAGCTGGAGGAAATCTTTTTGGAAGTGTTTCTTGAAAAAAGGCAGGAGAATGAACCGGTCAGGCAGAAAGATAGTAGATGACGGTAAGCAAAGCTAAAAGGCAGAGTCAAAGAAGTGACAGATTAGAGGAAGTTACAAACACAGAACTTACAGAAGGTGGGGGAACTATATACAAAAGACCCCCAGGTACCCCCACGGGTGGTGGGGGTGGGGGGTGGTGTGGTCACATCTGAAATGTAAGACTAAGAAAGGTAGGGAGAGGTTTGACGGATGTAGAACCAAGCCCACCGATCAGTAGCTGACTTGCAGGCGTTGCACTGTGCTATCTACCACAGTCATTGAAAAACCTGGTCACGTCTGGATTGTGAGAGAAAGGTAGGGAGAGGTTTGGGCGATGGTCAAGCCAAAACCAAGCCTGCCGATCTGTAGCTGACTTCCAGGCAGCTCATTGTGCTGTCTACCATAGGACCAGAGTTAGAGAAAAAGTTTGTTGCATCTCACGTACGAAATGTTAAGAGAAAGGCAGGGAGAGGTTTGGCCGATGAACCACTAAAGCCAAGCCCGCGGATCTGTAGCTGACTTGATGCATCGTTGGCTGCTGCCTCAGGAGCCGGAATAGCAGAAATGTTGGGCAAGTGTGAAACGAAGCGCTGACAAAAAGTAGTGTTAAAATATGCATTCAGTTCTGCCATCGGAGCAGAGTAACAGATGTTGGCCAAAATGTAAGATGGAGAAATGGAGGGGTTTATAAAAAAAAAGTAGTGCGAGAGAAAGAGAAGTCCAGTTTTGCGGTCTGAGACCAGAACTTAACAGAAATGTTGGGCAAATGTAAGATAAGCTCTTAAAAAAGTAGGTCTAGTGCCATAGAGAACAATGTCCCAAATGTGTCCATCTGGACCGGGAGGACGTTAAGCATCTTGACCTTTACCCAAAATTCAAACACTGCTGTCTGAATGAGAGTGAGGTCACCAAAACTGCAGAAAAGTTCAGTAGATATAAAGGCAAATCCGTGGACTTTGCACTTCACACAATCACTGTTGTCTCAATCTAAGATGAAGCCACAGACTGTTTACTTCGTGCATGACACTGACACTGCTGGCTGGACAAGGTGATCAACAAAGCCCTTACATTTGTTGTGTAACAACACACCAAACTGTTATTATCAAGAGTATTTGGAAATGCATGCTTAATAATTGATTAGAACATACATACTTTTTAATTTATTTGTTTACATCCACTCCAGGTCAGGAATAAGGGGGGGGGGGGGGGGATGATTCAAGAAAAAAACTTGTATAGAACAAAGCCGTTAACCCTTTCACCACCAGCCATTGCAGGTTTTGTACGTTGTTAAGATTCATGGATTTGTGTTTTGCTATACGTGGTAGAACTTTATGCGGTGACAGTCCTGAGATAACCATAGCTGTGGACGGGACTATAACAGACTAACTAACTCCATTAAATTTACCTGGGTAGAGAACAAAATCCATCTGTAGTATTGGGGATTGTTCTGTGACATATAAAATAAGGTCTGTTCTCTTACTTCTCAAAACTAAGACAATAGGGTCTTTAGATAATAGACCCCAGTTTGATGCCTTTTAGTGACATAGGTGTTAAATCACTGTGGTGCTAAAAAATATTTTTACTCAAATGCGACTTTGGCGGTGAAAGGGTTAAACCTTTAGTTTTACATCATACTGCTTTCTGGAACAAAATATTTAGAATCCAGATAACAGTAATTGGACACTTACTAAGCTTTAAGTTTCATACACCCTTTGCTTACACAGTGAGACTTTAAAAAAAAGTGGTGTGTTCGTTAGGTAGTGTTGTGCTCAGTATAGGTTTTGAAAAAGCATGGCCATTGATTGAATTGAAACAAAAGGGGAATAAATGAGCAATGGTGAGGGAAGAACAAAACAAACACCTGTTCAATAGTTACCGCAGTCAACAATAACAACAAAGAACAAACAAACAAAAAGTCACATTATTCAGAAAAAAGGTTGAAATTACAGTGGGTTCCTGATAACTCAAAAACACTGGATAAATCGCAAACATTTTCTGGTCCAATTTTAATAATCTATGCTAAAAGGTCTTTTTAACTCAAAATATTGGCTATCTCAAAATAAAATTTCAGTCCCTTCAATTTTGACAGCAATTTTCACTGTAAGCAAAATCAAAGGGGTATCCAATCGCTCAGATTTTATTTGTGTTAAAGGTGATGCAAAACAGCCCTGAAAGTGGCGAGTGAAAAATAAAATTGGCGAGTTTATAACACCAAATGCGAGTGGGCAAAAAATGACGTTCTTTCTCGCGCAAGATTCCTTTCCGAATCCATGTTTTCCCACGCACCGGAAATACGATACGCAATTTGCGTGCTCGTCAGCCAGTGCATGTTCGAAATGAAACGTTCTTTTTTCGGCTTCCAGTTGAAAGGCATCGCAGCCTTCACCCAAAAAGGGTAAGAGTAAAACATGAACTTTTCTACCAAAATGGAATAAAGAATTTTCGTGGCTTCTCTTCGACGACAAGGCCAACAAAATGAAGTGTTCAATCTGTTCTCGAAACTCGTCACTGATTGGCAAAACGGATTTTGGTTTGGCTGGTAAAAAAAATGTTACCAGCCAATGGCTGGTGGACAACATTTTCCACTTTCAGGGCTGCAAAACAATTTTTTTTTTCTTCTGTTTTATATGTCTATTAGCATTGGCTAAATGTTTCTTTGCAGGCTTGTGTTTTTGTGTGTGTATTTTCCTTTAGGTTGAGGTTGCTGCCCTTTTTCTCATTGACAATCTGTACTGATTTTTTGTTGTCATACCCTGGCTAAAAGACTCCAGGGATCATCCCAATAGCCGAAGCTCTTGAACATTATGGTACAAATGCACCAGCTAGGGATGAGAACATTACGTGTGTGACCGTTTTTGATAACACCACATGGGCAGCCACACTCCGACTCCAGAGGACTTATTGAATTTAAACTGGGAGCATAAGGATAATTAATTTTCCATTCAATTATGTTTCTTATATTCTCGGACTAGTCAGATTATTTAACTCTACTGTTAATGAATTTGTTCTCGCCACAGAAAATGGCTGTTTTCATTTCATGGTTAATAGAATCATCAAATGATGGCCACTGCTCGATAAAACATAAAATGGTTGCCACTTTGTTGTACATTTTTTTAATTTTCTTTTTCAAATTTTTACAATCAGCTGTGTGTATATGCGCATGCGCGCGTGTGTGTATATATATGTGTGTATGTATGTATATGTGTGCATGCATGTCTGCCCTGTATGGATGGAGGGTGCATTGCCATGTAGACAAGATTACGGCATTGGGTTTCTTATTGTAATCTAAACGCTGAAGTGTAAGTATGGTTCTGGCTTGAAATGGTGTGGGCGTATTGTGTATGTACTGCACTGTATGATGCAAATGGCAGGAGATGGCACCCAATGCAAAGTGCTCTTGCTGAATGAACAAACATTAAAACAGTCATGGGGACATCACTACCTTTTCCCCAGGGATGTACCGAGGATCGAAAAGTGACAGGACAAACTGTCCTGAGACAAGAAAAATCGGTAAAGGTCAAGATGTGCCACCCTCCCTACATTTCTCGATTAATTGTATTTTTCCGTTATTGCCTTTCTTACCAATACCATACATAAAGCTGTATTTTAGGAACATTTTCACCAAATTATCTTTTTGGAATACTAACCCTAGCCCTAACCCACCCCCCCCCCCCCCCTATAAGACGGAAAAACGCAACGAACCACAACTGTGACAAATCGCGGTGTACTGCAGTACATAGTGGGGGGTAGGGTTAGGTTTAGGGATAGGGTTAGTATTCCAAAAAGGTTATTAGCTAAAGATGTTCCTAAAATACAGCTTTATGTATGGTAAGAAAGGCAAAAACGGACAAATTGAATTAACCGAGAAATGCAGGGGGGGTGGCACATCTTTACCTTTACCGAAAAATCAATAGGACAATGTCCTGGCTCTTGCAGAAATCAATAAGACAAAGCGTGTCAGTGTTAAGAATTTACTTTCGTGTATTTACTTTTTGTGAGAACTTTTGTGTATTTCAGTCTTTTTTGCTTCATTGTTTTTTTGGTTGAATTATGAGTTCACATGTACTGCCTATGTGTGTCATATGGTAACTAGGCCAATAAGTCATGACTGCTGTACAATTTGAAATATTTTACCTGCTTGTATTTGGTTATCAAGTCTGATTTGTTCCGTCAAAGAATGATTGTATTTAGATCATGAATGTGGACTTTTCTCATTAAAATTTTGATAAACTTTAAGGCATTCTTCTGTGTGTTTGTGACTATGCGTGTGTTGTCAAGTGTGCATACAAGAATGTGTGCATGCATGTGTGTGTCTGCATGCATATTTGCGAGTGAGAAACACAGATGAGAGACTCAGAGAGCAACTTTTTTTTAAACATGTTTATTAAGGCAAGTTGAGATTTCCACACATACTCCCTCTGTTGTATTTTAAACAAATTGACTCATGTTTATTTTTGCAATGCATTTTTCTGGTCCCCTATAATAACAAAAATGTAACAAACTGATTTTGACAACGCATATAGTGGTTTTCCTAGTGAACATTAAGTATAACCCTTTTAATTTAGCTATGGAGAGAGGAACTAGAATTAATTATTTTAAAAAACTTCAATTTATGATATGGTCATCGTGTTTCACATGTTCTGCAAGTTAAAACACTGCCGACTCTTTCAGCTTACTTTTGTGCAGAATGAGCAGAACTTCTTAACAGAATCTATGTGTACATGCCAGACCTGTTAACCCTCCCGGTTTTGCCGGAATTATCCCGGGAATTTGCAAAAATTCTGGGTAAAATAAATTCCGGATGAACGCAGAAAATCCCGGGATTTCGAAAAAACGTCTATTATTTGTTTCCGTTTGTATGAAAAAACGCAAGGGTTGA
The DNA here is from genome assembly GCA_017654935.2 of Phymorhynchus buccinoides. Taxonomy (NCBI): domain Eukaryota; kingdom Metazoa; phylum Mollusca; class Gastropoda; order Neogastropoda; family Raphitomidae; genus Phymorhynchus; species Phymorhynchus buccinoides. The sequence goes on from CM065686.1 coordinate 4,763,103, forward strand.
CCGAAAACCTTGGAGTTCTGAGACGCGATTGGTCCGTGGACCCCCCCAATCAATGATAGTATTTCTTGTTGGCAGAGATTGTAGTTTTGCGCCAAACATGTCGTCAGGCAAGTCAACCGCAGGCGGCAAGCGCCAGAAATCTTCGACAAACGACAGCAGTGATAGGGTGAAACGGCCAAAAGTGAAGCAGAAGTTTTCTCAAAAATATTTGAAAGTGCCAGGAATAATAAGTTCGCGTTTGGGAGACGAGCATGCACACTGCAAGTACTGCAACATGGACTTCAAAATTTTGCACACAGTGTGCTCGCAAGATACCTTTTAAATCAGTGTTTTATCGCGAGTCGTGTACCGATGTGAATTATTTTTTTCCCCCTCAAATTCCGGGTTTTTCTGTGGCAAATTCCAGGTTCATTATAAGGGTAAACAGGTCTGACATGCTCTCTCAATCTCTCTCACTGTCTGTCTGCCTGCCCCATCCATCTCTTCCCCTCCCTATCTGTTTCCCTCTGTTTTTCTCTCTGTCTCAAGAGCTGTCTATGTGTATCTTTTTGTCTGCCTGTGTGTGTGTGTCTCCCCCTTCTGTCTGTTTCTGTCTCTGTGTCAGTCTGTACTCTAAGTCTCTCTGTAGAGTGGCACAGTGGTGCGTTCGCCTCGTGTCAAGTAAACCCGAGTTTGAACCTGGGTACAGGTGTTTTTTCCCTCTCACTTTGCACTAGTTAGGCCTTACAGTCTGAACGTGGAGTCTTTCGGATGAGACAATAAACCGAGGTCCTGTGCGTCCATGCACTTAGCACACGTTAAACGCAGTGGCAACAAAAAAGTTATTTGGTCAAAATTTACCCACCCCCCTTCCTCAGTCACACAAAAATCGCATGTAAAAAAAGAAAGAAAAAAGGGGTGGCTGCGACGCGATCTCCAGGTGGGAGCAACCCGAATTTCACAGAGACGCCTCTGTGACTGAAGTACCTAATAACCCCCCCCCCCCCCCCCCTCTCTCTCTCTCTCTGTATGCCAATACTTTTACCATTGTAAAATAAAGGTTCAATTCATTCTCTCTCTCTCTCTCTCTCTCTCTCTCTCTCTCTCTCTATCTCTCTCTCTCTCTACCCCCCTTCGCTCATGAGGTTGGGGTTCTCAGAGATTCACAGATCAACTTGGTTCATGTATCACTTGCGCTTAGGGTTTCCTTTACAGCAGGCTCGGCGTTGCGATGGAAGAACATACTGCTCAGCACTTTAGGGAACCCTCAGATAAACCAATGCCAACTAAATTGTATTGTACCAATGATCAGAATAATCAGTTACTGCAATGATATGGGGGCGATCTAAAGCAACGAGCAGTGTGCACACGCAGTAAAAGTGGGATCCCCTGTTATGTCCAGGATTTCTGCGGAGCGGCGTAGGCCCTCCACACCCTCCAGCCAGCCAGTTCGGGCCCGCCTATCCTCCCCTTCATCATCGTCAATATCATCCATCGACAACTGCAACCAAGCGTCTGGTTTGCCAGTTCTGCAGGGCGACGTTCATCTCGGCCAATGGGCTGCGAGGACACATCAACAAGGAGCACCTTCACCGCACTCCGTTCACCTGTCACATGTGCGGCAAGGGGTTCAACTTCCGGCGCCATTTCGAGGGCCACATGAACACCCACAACAACGTCAAGGCCTTCCACTGCACTTTCTGTCCATGCCGATTCACCTACAGGGCCAGCCTGTATCGACACTGTCGCTTCAAGCATAGTTCTTTTATGGGAAATTGAGGGTTCACTTCAGTGTGTGTCTGCCGATTCACCTACAGGGATTGCTTGTGTCGCCACTGTCTCTTCAAGCATAGCTCTTTTATGGGAAATTGAGGGTTCACTTCAGTGTATCTGCCAATTCACCTACAGGGCCAGCCTGTATCGACACTGTCGCTTCAAGCATAGTTCTTTTATGGGAAATTGAGGGTTCACTTCAGTGTGTGTCTGATTCACCTACAGGGATTGCTTGTGTCACTGTCTCTTCAAGCATAGCTCTTTTATGGGAAATTGAGGGTTCACTTCAGTGTATCTGCCAATTCACCTACAGGGCTAGCCTGTATCGACACTCACTTTAAACATAGCTCTTTTATGGGAAATTGATTCCATGCACATTTTAGGGAAGAATCATAAGGAATGTTTTGTTGTTACCAGTTTCTGTTGCTTAACATATGGGGCAAATCTCTAAGTACACCGTTCTTGCTTCAAGCCAGTCGTAATTCTATGCGGAATTAAAAGGGGGGGGGGGGGGGGGGGGGGGGCTCAGTGGGGAAACTTGATGTCGCTGTCGCTATAAATGCATTTCATTTTCATTTTCCATTCTTTTTTTGTGTGGGTTGTTCACTGTTCCATATACTGTTGCCACAAGTTTGAGCAATTGAGGGGGAGGATGGGATTGACTTGGTTATTTTCATCTTTTTTGGGGGTGAAGTTTGCTTGGTTTTTGTCAGTGTTCCGTTTTCCTTTTGCTTAGAAAACCCTGTTTCTTTTTGTTTCTTCCTTAACACTTGTAACCCCGATTAAAATGACGACTCTACTCCCTGTAACCACCAAATTAATGTTGGTAAACTGGGCCCAAAATGGGGTACTTTAAAAAAATATTAAAAAATAACTACTTGATGGATTGACTTCAAATGTTCAGGGTTTGTGTATAAATGAAGTGTTTAACTTGCAATGTTTTTGTTATGTGATATTTTCGATATTGCAATTTTAACTCCAAAATACATAACGAAGTGGGTGTACGGGGCGGTTTTAGACGGCTTGGTAGGAGAAAGTAATGGATGTCATGGGCGGAATCAGGCTATAAGGGGCTTAAAAAGTTAATTGTAGATAAGGTTGCAACTCCCCCCTCCCACCTCCCCCCTCAGAAAAAAATCCTGAAGAGTTTTAAAATTGCAATTATCTTGCCACTCCATTCTTTGCTGTTCGAAAAGTAAACACTCCAGCAACTAAGTTACAGACATTGTTGACACAAGCACAAAAAAAGAAGAAGAAAAAACAACTGCCGAAGAAGTTGAGTGCTTTTGTTCCAACCCCGCTCCCTGTTTGGTTCCAGGACCGGTGAACTTCAACTACAGGCCCTATACCCACGGCCCAGACATCCACCCCTGCACCGTCCCACCTTCTGGAAGTACTCTCCCCGCCTTCAGGCAAGCCTCCTCCACGGCCCTTCCCTCCTCCCGATCGAAGTTCCCCGAATGTCCCAGCTGCCACTCCAAGTTCGCCTCGGCGGAAGAGCTGAGGGGACACGCGTGCGACCTGACGACGCAGCGCACCCAGCACATCTGCAACGTATGCGGCAAGGGCATCATACGCAAGGACGACTACGAGGACCACATGAATAAGCACAGGAACATCCGCGCCCACCAGTGCCCACACTGCGGAGTGAGGTTCACCTTCAAGAACAACCTCCGGAAGCACATGAGGATGGGGGTCTGCCACAGGAATAGGAACCCGAACCCTGCCCTTGGACCCACGGAATAGAGAACAGAACTTTCTGTGTTTTGATTAACTGTTTCCTGATATGAGGATGAGGGTATGCCACAGGAATAGGAACCCGAACCCTGCCCTTGGACCCACAGAATAGATAACAGAATTTTGAGAGGTTTTGTTGAACTGTTCTGATATGAGGATGGGGGTCTGCCACAGGAATAGGAACCCGAACCCTGCCCTTGGACCCACAGAATAGAGAACAGAATTTGAGAGGTTTTGTTGAACTGTTCTGATATGAGGATGGGGGTCTGCCACAGGAATAGGAACCCGAACCCTGCCCTTGGACCCACAGAATAGAGAACAGAATTTTGAGAGGTTTTGTTGAACTGTTCTGATATGAGGATGGGGGTCTGCCACAGGAATAGGAACCCTTCGTCTGGAACAATAGAATAGAGAACAGAACTTTTCTGCGTTCTGAGAAGTTTTGATGAACTGTTTTCTGATATGAGGATTGGGGTGTGCCACAGAAATAGGAACCCTTCCCTTGGAGCCACAGAATAGAGAAGAGAACTTTCTGCGTTCTGAGAAGTTTTGATGAACTGTTTTCTGATGCGAGAATCCACGGGGTGTCTGCCACAGAAATAGGAACCCTTCCGTTGGAATCACAGAATGAAAATTTCTCATTTGAATTCTTTTATTTTGATCCTCGAAGTAAATGATGATTTTTGCCAATCATGTGCAAACAAGGAATGTACTGTAGTGACTGTTTCCTCTATGCCTGCAGAATGTGTGTGGATACCAGAACATTCTTAAAGTTAACTTCACATGTTTATGTTTTGTAGTTTAAGGCCATGGCTGGTTTTGTTAGTCTTATTTATTTTCTCCCCATTTCTTCGTTAAAAAGTGGAAGTTTTTTTGTTTAAGTGACTAATTGTTGGTGGTGGTGAAGAAAAATACTGAGGTAAGACAAGAATTGAAGGTGGTTTGTTTTTAGTTGATGATGTGGGATAATTAAGCAAGAGTTTTTTTTCCTTTTGTTTGTTGCATGTTTTGTTTGTGTGCGTGTGTGTGTGTGTGTGTGTGTGTGTGTGTGTGTGTGTGTGTTAGGTTTCCAGTTAATGTTCAAGAATAAAAGATGTGGAATGAAAATTATGAATGGAGTATTTTTGTGTACTTTTGTTTTGTCTGTCCCCCCCCCCCCCTCTCTCTCTCTCTCTCTCTCTCTCTCTCTCTCTCTCTCTCTCTCTCTCTCTCTCTCTCTCTCTCTCTCTCTCTCTCTCTCTCTTTTCTGACCTAACATGACCTCACCCCCAACCATTCTTCTCCGTTGTAATTTTTAATCTAGGAGCCAGTTTTGGTTTTATCTTGTAATAATTATTCTTTTTAGAAGAGCAGTGGAACTTACATAAAAGGAAAATCTGAAAAACAAAGCAAAAGGAAACTTATATAAGGGTAAAAGTTTAAAAAAAACCATCAGAAAACCAATCTAGAAAGACAATGTAATGAACAATGCATACCCCCCCCCCCCCCCCCCCCCCCCCACCCCCACCCCCACCCCCACCATCCCTGTCTTGTTATGAACACGTAATGATCAGCCGCTTAGTTATTATTCTAATGCCAGTAATGGACAGGACCTCAATCATGATATCAAAATTACCACAACCTAAAATTTCTAACCCACCCTATTTTGTGCACAACAAAACTCCAGCTGAGGACTACACCCTTCAACATGTAACAAACCCTGGAAACCGTCCAAGGGGGACGACTCACTGACGCCGCTCTCCTCTGTTTGTTTCCCTTTACAGAAACCATGTTCAACTTGCCCAGGATTCCCGCCAACCCCGGAAACAATCACCCGGGCAACAACAACCAAACATGGCACCAACCGGTCGCATTCCACCGACCCGTATCGCACATCTCTGTTAGCGGTAAAACCCCGCCGAGACCACCACCACCGGCGCAGGTTAAAGAGCTGAGGTGCGGGCTGTGCGACGCGAGGTTTCGATCGCCGGCGCAGTTGTCTGCCCACCGGGAGCAGGTGCATGGCAAGAGGTGGCGCTTCACGTGCGGGCTGTGCGGCAAAGGCTTCAACGTGAAGGAGCTGTACGAGGACCACAGCAACATGCACCTGAACATCAAGGCCCACAGGTGCCCCTACTGCCCCAGCCAGTTCACCTACAAGTCCAACATGTACCACCACATCAGCGGCAAGCACAGGACCAACGCTGCCCCAGCCGCTAATTCTACTTCTAGTCCTGTTGCTGTTAGTGTTAATACTACTTCTGCTGGCGCTTTTCACCCCAAAGTTGAGAGGCAGCATTTTTTTTGACCGGTCAAGCTTCGGACAGAGGAGAAACCGCGTACACAGAAGCCTCTTCACTTACCATATCCAACTTGTATCATCACATCAGCTGCAAATGCAGAAACAGCAATACTACTGCCGGGTTCCCCCCAAAGTTGAGAGGCAGGATTTGTTGTGTGTTTTGAAGGGTTTGGACCAGGAAAAGAAAAAAATACACATAAAAGCTTCCTATTCACCTACATAATCTAGTACAGTGGAACCTCCCTTATAAGACCCCACTATTATAAGACTCCTTCCCACCTGCTTCTCTGAGACATTGCCCTTCTTTGTAAGCATTAAAATTACCTCCCTTATACAACTCCCTCCCATTTAAGACCTCATTATGGAGGATTTTTGAAGGTCGTATAAGGGAGGTTCCACTATCACTCAGAGGCACAGATACAGTATTTTTTTCTGCTGCAGTTTCTGTTCAGTTGAGAGAGGCAGTGTTTGTTGTGATCTGCTGTGTGTAGGCTTGACGGGGAAACCACACAGCAGCCTCTTGATCAGTGCAAGCCCAACAACTGATGTCCCGAGGCCCCGGTCATAGGCCATTGACCTATTAAAATTGAAAATGTCCTATTGTGTTCTCCCCTGTCAGGACAAATGCCTGATTGAATCTTTAACTGGCACGCTTTGTCTTATTGATTTCTGCAAGAGCCAGGACATTGTCCTATTTATTTTTGTTGACTCAGGACAGTTTGTCCTATTACTTTTCAATCCTCAGTACATCACTGCAACAACAGACAAATAAAATGATCCCATCAATGCACAACGCACAAACCACTGCTACACTACCGCTTTTGTTGATATAATCGCGTTAGTGGCAAACACAGGACATTGCAACGCACATGTTTCTGCTTTTGCTACTGTAACCCCCAGATAGGAGCTAGCTACAATAATTGTTTGTATGTTAGGATCTGCATTGGATTTATTTTCTTCTGGGTTTTTTAGAGCATGTCAACTCACCTTTTTTACAGCTCCCAGAAACTTTGTGAGATCTGTAATGAATATTGTTGGCAGAAGTCTGAACAGGTTTGAACAGGTTACTGTGGACAAGCAGTAATCTCATAAACCCACTGGTTCCAAATGCCTGATTGCTTACAGTGAGCAGTTTAGGACACACATTTCACCGCCAGGGGGCAATCAAACCAGTACCACTGCCCCCTGGCGGTGAAATCAGCGTCCTAAGTTAACCATTGGACACTGTTAAGAGATGAACTGCTGAGCATAAATAAGTTATAGTCATTCCCAATTTGTTTTATCATTACGAATCGGTGATAATTAGTTCAACAGTTTTTATCTTTCTGTGTATCTGTTTTTATTCTATGTTTTGTTAGTTCAAGTTCAAGTATACTTTATTATTTCCAAAAGAGAAATTTGTGTTAATGTGTTACCTTTTAGTGCATGCGTGTGTTTGCAGGCATGTTGTGTGTGTGTGTATGTTTGTGTGTGTGTGTGCATGCATATTAAATTTTTTTTATTATGTATGTGTTATGGAATGGTATACGATTTGAAAAGTTCCTTTACAAAAATTGTGTGGTGGTGGTGGTAATGGCTGGATGGGAGACAATAAAATAAATTCTTTAAAAAAATCTCTAATGTATTGAATGCAAGTTTGTCTTTTCCTCTTTCTCTTTCTCTATGGTAATTGAGGTAGTTTCAGTTGTTTGAGAATGTGGGTACCACACTACCTTTATGCATTGACAGTACAGTACTTATGTGGTCTGCCTGGAATAACGGGACAAAACAGGTGTTCAGAATGTGGGTACCACACTACCGTTATGCATTGACAGTACAGTACTTATGTGGTCTGCCTGGAATAACAGGCAAAACAGGTGTTCAGAATGTGGGTACCACACTACCTTTATGCATTGACAGTACAGTACTTATGTGGTCTGCCTGGAATAACGGACAAAACAGGTGTTCAAAATTTGGCCATCATTTCACTGTTTCATTAACTTTAAAGGGGCACCCTGACAGATGAGTTTTTGCAAGAATCGTGTCGAGATCACCAGGAAAACACCCTTTACAGAGATCACAACACTCACTTTGCTCTGATTTTCTAGAAGTCAAATCGGCAATTCCTCCTCAGCGGAAGTACTGGAAGTAAAATCACGAAATTTCCACAATACAAGCCTTTTTATTTACAGTTTACCAAAAGGAGTTTCGCTCACTGTTACCTCACAACAACTCCGCCAAGGAGGAATTGCCGTATTGACGGTTTGATTTCTAGGAAACCAGAGCAAAGTGAGTGTTCCAATCCTTGAAAAGGCTGTCTATCTGGTGTTCTCGAGTTTCTTGCAAAAACTCATCCGTCAGGGTGGTGATGAGATTAGCGTCCAATCGGTCAGAGACTTATGGACAAAACCCCCACCCATCAGGATGTCCTTTTAAGCATTTTACTCTGTCTCTGTCTCATCTTTGTCTCTGGCTGCCCCCCCCCCTCTCTCTCTCTCTCTCTCTCTCTCTCTCTCTCTCTCTCTCTCTCTCTCTCTCTCTCTCTCTCTCTCTCTCTCTCTCTCTCTCTCTCTCTCTCCTGTGTTTTGGTAGCATGTATCCTATAGTCGATCTTTTTGTCTTAAACTTTTTTTATATATATATTTTATTTGCACAGTCTTACACAAAATGAACGCTGTTGCCCAGAAACGTGTAACACAAAGCAGAGAAGACGAGTTGTTATAAACTTCCTGATCCCTAGGAAGCTTAGCTTTGAAAAAGCCGTTTATAAACACTTAAAAAAAAAAAAGCAAAAAAAGAGCAACCTTTACCGAAGACACACATGTGCACACACAGACACACACAAACGAGTTTTTGCCTTTGCACTTTCACCTACGGAGCTGATACATGGAATGTCTCAGGCATAATAGCATTATCCTGCAGCCACTTCCCCACTATTTTTGTTGTTGTTTAGTTGGTATGCTCTAGTCACAGAGACTTATCTCTGTAAAATTCGGGCTGCTCTGCCCCTGAGACAGCATTGCCGTAAGCGCAGCGCCTTTCTTTTTTGGGGGGGGGGGGGGGGGGTGGTGGCAGGGTAAGGAGGGGGTGGGGCCAGACTTCGTAAACCTATCAATTTGGGCATACCAGGTAGCAGGATTTCTCCATGCTCTTACCGACTTTTAACCGCCGTGGGGTTTTTACATGTGTAAAGCGCACAGGTCAGACTAGCTTTAAGTCCCCATCTGAAGGACTCGACATTCAGTTCGATTTTCATGTTGAAATAGAAAGAAAAGGCGAGGCCGGGGGTTTCGGGATTCGAACCCGGGTCACTCACGATGCGGTCACGCATTGAAATCGGCAGGCAAACATCTTAGCCGCTCTGCCACCTTCCTTCCTTTTGAGTAACATTCCAGTCTTCACTCTTGTTTCAGCTTCTCTTTAGGGTAATTTAATACTATCTGTGTAGACTACACCCCCCTCTCCCCACCATCCCTCCCTCTCTGTCTTGCCCTCCCCAACACCCCCCACTCCTTCCCTTGTTAACAATAGTGGGTGTTATCCCTCTTTTCATGACACAAAGGTGATGTGACAGTCAGTTTCTTCCTTGGATTTTCAGAGCGTACATTTTGAAGTCAAATCCGTCATTGATTTTTAAGCGCATTTAGTTGCATAGCAAGAAATGCGCTTTATAAATACTGTATTATTATTATTATTATTATTATTTCAGAAAAAGAAAACAACAACAACAAACACAGGGCTTTGGAGTGGGTGGGGGTATATAATGTTGCAGCAAAAAGCATTCAGAAAGAAAACTGAAAGAAGCAACGATGAAGATCACTGAACGCTTGTTGCATGATCTGCAAGCTAACAGGCAGCTTGTAGAGAAGAGAGATCTTGGCGTTAATTGTCTGTTGTTTAACCTTTACCGGATCATGCTTTTGACTACACAGACATGATGGCGGGGGTCTTCCACGACCCCTACTCAGCAAAGAGCGAATTCCTAAAGGGATTGGAGGTGTTTATCCCTGTCCGGATGGCGGGGGTCTCCCACGACCCCTACTTGTCAAAGAGGCACCATGTGTTTATCCCTGACCGGATGGTGGGGGTCTCCCACGACCCCTACTCAATGCACTGCAGTGCTCTTTAAAGTAGGGGTCGTGGGAGACCCCTGTCATCCGGACAGGTATATCAAAATTACGCGTCATATTACGTCATTTATATTTTATACACATTAATGAAATTTAACACACTTAAAGCCATTTACGTTTTTGACAAAGTCATGAAATTTCATGAAGATTGCTTAAATAGTTTTAGAGATATAACATGTTTTGTGTGTCAAGGGGTCGTGGGCGACCCCAGAAGTCCGGTAAAGGTAATGCTGCACTGAGTATGTCTGTCTTAGCATGACATTTTGCACTGGCTCAACACATTAAAACTAAGAGATTTTTAAAACTCCTAATTTTCTTGCATTATTTCAGTAGATGAAGGAAAGAGATTTTTCTTGAAACATGTGTTTAGACACTAAACCTATCACGTGTTTAGACACTAAACCTATCACGTGTTTAGACACTAAACTTATCACGTGTCTAGACACTAAACCTATCACGTATCTAGACACTAAACCTATCACGTGTTTAGACACTAAACCTATCACGTGTTTAGACACTAAACCTATCACGTGTTTAGACACTAAACCTATCAAGTGTTTAGACACTAAACCTATCATGTGTTTAGACACTAAACCTATCACGTGTTTAGACACTAAACCTATCACGTGTTTAGACACTAAACCTATCATGTGTTTAGACACTAAACCTATCACGTGTTTAGACACTAAACCTATCACGTGTTTAGACACTAAACCTATCGCGTGTTTAGACACTAAAACTATTATGTGTCTATGCACTAAACCTATCACGTGTTTAGACACTAAACCTATCACGTGTTTAGACACTAAACTTATCACGTGTCTAGACACTAAACCTATCACGTATCTAGACACTAAACCTATCACGTGTTTAGACACTAAACCTATCACGTGTTTAGACACTAAACCTATCACGTGTTTAGACACTAAACCTATCACGTGTTTAGACACTAAACCTATCACGTGTTTAGACACTAAACCTATCACGTGTTTAGACACTAAACCTATCACGTGGTTAGACACTAAACCTATCCTGAGCTCTGACATCCCAGAAAGTTTTCTCCTTATATAATATATATTTCAGGGATTTGTTTTTTGCTCAGTAGAACAGGAAAGAAACGGTTTTTGTTCTCACTTTGTTTAGACAACTAAACCAGTCCTATGCTTTGACATTTCAGAGAGATTCCTCCCTAGGTTTGCGGGTGTTGTTGTGTTGTTCTCAGTGGAAGAAGAAGCCGGTGCATGATGATGACAAATCAATGATGAGTGGCCCTCACTACTGAGTCACTGTCCTGCCTGTGTCTTTCCAGGACCCCATCCCTTCAGCCCTCCATCACCACCTTCACCACCGCCACCTCCACGACACTCCGCATCCACGGACGACGAAGAAGACTCCTCCCCCACCCTGGTGCCCACAGACCATGCTGCCGCCTCCTCAGCGCTCTCCCCCCAGACCATCTTCTACCAGGAGGTGGCCCAGCAGGGGGAGAAGGCCTTCCTGTGCGACTCGTGCGACGCGCGTTTCGCCTCGGACAGCGGCCTGTGGAAGCACAGGAACCGCGTGCACCTGAAGAAAGCCACCTACATCTGCCCGTTCTGCGGCAAGGGCTACTTCGACAAGATCCGACACGAGGATCACATCTTCAACGTCCACAACAAGACCAAGTCGCACAAGTGTCCGTACTGCGCTAGTGTGTTCGCCTACAAGACCAGCCTGTATCCGCACATCCGCGACAAGCATGGCCGGGAGGTGCCCTTGATGGAGGGGGACCATGCGCAGCTGTTGTACTTCAACAGGACGACTACTGCAACGTTTACAACAACAACAACATTAACTACAACAACAGCAGCAGCGGCGACAACAACACTGGATCAGGATCACAAGGGGAGCCTACAATGAAGGAACCGTCGCCATTTAAAACATCGGTCAAGATATGAAATCTAACCACATGTTGCCACTCATCTATTACACCCGTATTCATATCCCTTGAAACAATAACCTTTTTTTTTTAAAGAACAATTATCTGCAGAAACTAAGGAAACGCAAAGAACAACTCTGGAGAATGCGTCCCTTCCCAACGTGATGAGGAATCGGTGAGAAATCTTTTTTAAAAAACTTGCGGTCCCTAAACTGGTTTGGGTGTAATTGCAATACATATTAGTGAGCAGGGAAAATCTTTGCGTGTAAAACTTTCCTTCGTCTCTCGATAGCAAGAGTGCATCTAATTCTCTTGTAAACAGGAGTACATTTCTAGTCCACTAGTTTTAGAAATCTCGTATCTGAAGCAGGTGTTGAGCCTTTTAGCTTGAAGGAGTCAAGGTCAAAATATTATGAAGAAGAAACAGTGAGGGGGACCGGGGTCCTGTGACGAGATGAGAGGAGTTAGGTTTTGAAAGCAACATGAGGTCGAACTTTATGTGGTAACAGTCCTGAGATGACCATAGCTGTTGACGGGACTATGAATGACTAACTAACTAGGTTTTGAAGAAGAAACCGTCAATTTAGTGGTTAGAAAAGAATTTGGTGCTGTGCTGTTTTGGTGCTAGAACCCTTACTTTAATCTTTGCCATACAGTGTACATAATACGCTCCTTTTTAAAATTTTAACTTAACTGTTCTTGTATATTGCACAGACCATTTTTATCCAATCCCTTTGATGTATCACTGTGTTTTCTTATTTATAGGTTCGTTGAACAAAGTGCTACAAACTATACAAGGGTGGTGAAATTCCTTGTGTTTATCAAAGCTATGTCTGAGGCAGCTGCTGTATGTTCACAGAGAGTGGGGGCCCCCCCCCCCCCCCCCCCCTTTATGAAGTGTTGTCAGCTTTGATTGTTTTTTGTTTCGTTGCTTTGATGTTTTCCCTGTTTGTAAGGAATTTGATATTGTTAAGTGATTTGTATTGTATGTAGAAATGACTAATCTTAACCCTTAATCTTAAAACCTAAGCCTGGTTGGTTCTCTTGAAGGATCTTTTATATGTTTATGATTTCTGTGCCTATACCTTTTTTTACCATTCGTCCAAACGTAGAAGTGTCACGTTTCATCTCCCACTCCCATTTCTTTCACCCTCTTCCTCTCCCTTTCCCTTGTGCCATCCATTACTAGAAGTAATGTTAAAAGTTTCCTGAGACTTTGTGAAATCCTGCAGTTATTCATTTTTTATTACATTACTAGAAGTTCAGCAATTTTTTTTCTTCATGATATAAGAAATATTTTTAAATGGCTAAAAATGTTAAAGGACTTGTTGCATGGTGTGTGTGTGGTGTGTGTTAGTTATATGCGTGTGTTTCATTTAATGTCTGTCCACTACAACGTGTATGTGTGTTTCATTTAACGTCTGTCCACTACAAAAAGCATGTGTGAGTGTGTGTGTGCGCATGCATGTCAGTACATGTTCACAAGTGTTTGAATACAAGTATTTTTGCTTTTCCCTAATCCCAAATATCCCCAAAGAATCCCTAATACAGTGCTTGTTGAGGTCTGGGGTACTAGTAGTAGTACATTACAAGCAGAACAAGTTGAATGTTGCACTTTTCTGTGCCCCACTCTTTCTCATAGACAAAATTGGCAAATAATGTTTGTCTGTTATGTAAAGGGAAAAAAAATCTTAGAGAAAAAGAATCCACAACTCACAAAATCTTTTGGCACCAAAATAGATCACATTTAGAACGCTATAAGAACAGAGCAATATCAATGTGTTTTTGCAGACTATGCACGGGGACACTACGATTCATCATCAGACAAGGCTAACACGTATGGTAGCCGATCTTCAGTGCTTACGACAACTAACAACCCTGCCCCGGGCCCTGTTTTCCGGAATAGCTCGGAGCAGAGGATGAAAAAAACGAGTTCTGGCTCAGCTCAATCAAAGATCCTGCTGTGTGAATACTGTGATGCGTCGTTCACCTCCAAAGGGGGTCTGTCCCTGCACAGGACCAGTGTTCATCTTCAGAAGCGCTTCCCCTGCGTGTTGTGTGGCAAGGTGTTCATCAGGAAGGCAACCCTACAGTACCATGTGGCTGCCCACCACCCAGAACATACTGCACAGCACTGACCAGTGTCCATGGACATAATCTGGACATAATCAGTGAATTCAGGCATCAGAATTGTCAGAGGATCTGCAAATTTCAGAGGATTATGAATTTCTTACAGAAGATTGGCTTCTCTTGTCAGAGGTTTTGCCTGTTTATTCAGTGTTATATTTTTTGCTAAATAGCATTTTAAAGTGATTTCTCACTATATTACGCCTTTTGGGGCATGTTGGGAACTGATTTCAGTGTTGTCCCTTTTCAGTATCATGTATGGGGTCTTGATGGCGGGTTTCAGAGGATTGGACTTCAGACTATTCCAATGTCTGGTGATACAGCAAAGATGGAGAAGTGACAAGACAATATGTCCTAAAACAGCAATATTAAAGAGAATAAAGAAAAGAAATATATAGAAAAAGAAAAGAATAAAGAAATAATGGAGAGCTTAAAAAAAGTGTGTGGGTGGTGGTGGTGGTGGTGGTGGTGTATCAATGAGGCAAATAGTCCTGGCTCTTGCAGAACTCAACAGTACAAATTCCAAGTGTTCAGTTTCAATGGGACATCTGTTCTGACAAGGGCGAACACAATTGGACATAATTTGGTTTTGAAAATCCTGAGCCTCGGGACATCATTGCATAATGGCAGACTTCTATGAAGTTCATAAAGACGGATACTGTTGAGAAATTGTCCTCTGATCAACTATTTTCAGAAAAGAAGTGTGACTGTGTGAATTTTTTTTGCCTTGGGGAAATAAAAAAACAATTGTGTCCTTTGAGATAATTTTTAGTCTACCTTTTAAATTGAGCTTGCACTGCAACATCAGTGATCAGTGATTGTTTAACACTTTCCAGACGTAACCACATCATGTGGTGGTTCTTGTTTCTATCTCTTCCCGACGTAACAACCACATATGGTGTCTGGGAATGTCCTCATGTGGGGACGTAGCAACCGCCTGTGGTGGTTTCAATTTTAAAACAAATCCCTGTCTTTTCCATGATCGCTCTAGGAGAAACTAACACCACAGTAACACATAGGGACATGTTAACTTTGTACTGGCTGTCAGTTTGAATGCTGGCGGTTGGCATACGTGCTGGAATGCACGCTGTAATAGGAGAACCGTTACCATTTTCCTAGGATGCTGAGTGCGAGAGACATTCCAGACTGGGAAAGAATGCAGCCTACACCAACGTACTTAAACTAAATAAAGGGAATTTGTACTGTGGAATGTATTGGTAGAGGGGCGGATTACGCTGTACATAAAGGGGTGTTTCCAGCAGATTCCAAAGCACTTTACAGTTACGAACATTTTGTTATGGATGAACGATATAGTGCGTGTGTGTGTGAGAGAGAGAGATTGTGTTTTGTTTTATTTTAGCCAACCAGGGGGTGGGGGGTTCCACGCAACCAGGAAGCCCCCTATAATCTGTCCCTGTTATAGGATGAAGTGAAAAGTTATGCATAATGATAGAGAACACTAAAAAAAGAAATAAGCATCATCATTTTTTGCCCGTTTTACCTTTAGTTTGGTATTACAAAGACGGAAAAGAGTACTTTCAGAGACAAGCACGACCAAACAGTATCAGCCAATGATTTATTTCTACCATAACTGTTTAGTTCAGTGTTTGCACTTTCTGTTGATACCAAACACTTTATTGTTAGTATTTGTTTAGCTATGGGGGGAAAAAATCAGAAAAGTGCTGAAATCTGCCGTCTGCAGGGAATAGGCGGCAGCTGTGGGTGCCTGTCGCACAGGAAGTGATTCTCTGGCACGGCTACGTCGGGATAGTGTTAACCCCTTCCCTGCCTAGCTACGAGATGGTTTCGTACTGAATGATGTCATTGATGATGTCATAACTTTTGATGTCATAAGCCTAGGATGATGGATTTTGGCTTAGATAAGCCAGAAAGGATATATTATATATCTCTAGACCATTTTCTCAGATTGAGTCTAACAGATAAATTTGTCTTAAACTTTATAATAAAAAAATCGATAATTTCTATATTTTCCTCTGGCAGTGAAGGGGTTAACCAACAGGTTTCCTGTTCACCAAGATACTCCTGATTTATGCGCTGCTGGAGTACTAGTGAAAAGACGTAGATATGGACAGTTTTCGGGGGGTCTTGGTGTGCCTTCAAATGTTCAATGTCAATTGGATTTTTCTTATAGTTTAATATTTTTTGGAAATCCTTGGTTTCATGTTTTGAAGGCATTCTAATTTGCCAATTTATTGCTCTGAAAAATAAAAAGTTATTGATGAGTGTGTAACTTGAGTTAAAAAAGTTCCCCCTGCTTGCTCTCAGGACACCCTATCCTCTATCCGAAAACGAAGTCTTGCAGTTGTTGCATTTCTTTTAACCCCTTCACTGCAAGAGGAAGACAAAGTATCGACTTTCTTATAAAATTTAAAAGAGACCTGTTACTAGTGTTAGACTCAATCTGAGAAAATGGTCTAGAGATTTATCTTTCCTGACTTGTCCACACCAAAAACCAACATTCCAGGGCTATGACATCAAAAAGTTATGACATCATCAATGACATCACACGCACCCCATAGTAGACACAGAAGGCAGAGGGAATGGGTTGATATCCATACAAGGCTTAGATTGACTCTTTCGATGATCAAGCAATGCCTCCATATGAACAGGCACATTATCCATGTGTGTTTTGCAGAGTACACAAGAGGGCACTACGGTTCACTACACCCTTCAGAGGACTCGCACATCAAGCATGGGAACTATCAAACACACCCCTCCTCACTCCCCTCCACAGTCTGCGAAAGGAACAGAGGGATTGAGAGTTCAACAACTAGCTCCCTTCACAGTACAGAGCAAAAACCTTTCTCAGGGCCAGGGAATTCAGCACCTAGCTCCCTGCATAGTGCAGAGCAAAAACCTTTCTCAGGGCCAGGGAATTCAGCACCTAGCTCCCTGTATAGTGCAGAGCAAACTGGAAAGAGCCCTTCGGGGGTGACCCAGGGCAGCAATGTTGATTCGCAGATTCCCACAGTTTGTCAGAGGAGCAGAAACCCTTTCTCGGTGCCTGGGAATTCAGCCAGTAGTTCCCCGCACAGTACAGAACAACCAGGAAGGGGCCCATGGAGGGTGACCCAAAGCAGGTCCTCCTTAATTCCTACAGCAGTTCCTTCAACCTCCTTGTATAGCACAGAGCAAAGTGGAAGAGGCCCGTGGGGGGTGAGCCAATGCAATGCAGAGCAGTCAGGACGAGGCCCATCAGGGGTGACCCAGGGGGGTGAGAAATCCAAGATCCTGCTGCTGTGTGAATACTGTGATGCTTCCTTTACGTCCAGCGGGGGTCTGTCCCTGCACAAGGCCTCTGTCCACCTGCAGCGACGCTTCCCCTGCCCCCTGTGTGGGAAGGTGCTGAGAAGGAAGGAGAACCTTATGTACCACATGACCTGCCATAAAAACACTGACCACCCTAATATGTGATGTGTGGAAGGTGCTGAGAAGGAAGGAGAACCTTGTGTACCACATGGCCTGCCATAAACACTGACCACCCTGACATGTGATGTGTGGGAAGGTGCTGAGAAGGAAGGAGAACCTTATGTACCACATGGCCTGCCATAAACACTGACCACCCTGACATGTGATGTGGGGGGAGGTGTTGAGAAGGAAGGAGAACCTCATGTACCACATTGCCTGCCATAAACACTGACCACCCTGACATGTGATGTGATGTGATGTGTGGAAGGTGCTGAGAAGGAAGGAGAACCTTGTGTACCACATGGCTTGCCATAAACACTGACCACCCTGACATGTGATGTGATGTGTGGAAGGTGCTGAGAAGGAAGGAGAACCTTGTGTACCACATGGCCTGCCATAAACACTGACCACCCTGACATGTGATGTGTGGGGAGGTGCTGAGAAGGAAGGAGAACCTTGTGTACCACTTGGCCTGCCATAAACACTGACCACCCTGACATGTGATGTGTGGGGAGGTGCTGAGAAGGAAGGAGAACCTTGTGTACCACATGGCCTGCCATAAACACTGACCACCCTGACATGTGATGTGTGGGGAGGTGCTGAGAAGGAAGGAGAACCTCATGTACCACATGGCCTGCCATAAACACTGACCACCCTGACATGTGATGTGATGTGTGGAAGGTGCTGAGAAGGAAGGAGAACCTTGTGTACCACATGGCCTGCCATAAACACTGACCACCCTGACGTGTGATGTGTGGAAGGTGCTGAGAAGGAAGGAGAACCTCATGTACCACATGGCCTGCCATAAACACTGACCACCCTGACATGTGATGTGTGGGAAGGTGCTGAGAAGGAAGGAGAACCTTGTGTACCACATAGCCTGCCATAAACACTGACCACCCTGACATGTGATGTGTGGGGAGGTGCTGAGAAGGAAGGAGAACCTCATGTACCACATGGCCTGCCATAAACACTGACCACCCTGACATGTGATGTGATGTGTGGAAGGTGCTGAGAAGGAAGGAGAACCTTGTGTACCACATGGCCTGCCATAAACACTGACCACCCTGACGTGTGATGTGTGGAAGGTGCTGAGAAGGAAGGAGAACCTCATGTACCACATGGCCTGTCATAAACACACTGACCACCCTGACATGTAAAGGATGACCTTAATGTAGCACCGCACCAAACAAACAAATACACAAGTGCAAACTGACGTTATGTTATTGACGAGACAAAGCATGTGATATTTCAACAAATATGCATTTGTTTTCAAATAACAAAACAATACTCTCCCTAGTCTCCAAATATATGGCATGTGTACATGCGCACGAAAAGGGCCTAATTTGCTTTGAAAGTGTGTGTGTTGTGGTGTGTGTGTGTGTTGTGGTGTGTGTGTTCTGTGTGTCTGTGTGTTGTGGTGTGTGTTGTGGTGTGTGTGTGTGTTGTGTTGTGTGTGTGGTGTGTCTGTGTGTTGTGTTGTGTGTGTGGTGTGTTGTGGTGTGTGTTGTGTGTGTGTTTGTGTGTGTGTCTGTGTGTTGTGGTGTGTCTGTGTGTTGTGGTGTGTGTTGTGTTGTGTGTGTGGTGTGTTGTGGTGTGTGTTGTGTGTGTGTGTGTGTGTGTGTTGTGTGTGTGTGTGTGTGTGTGTGTGAGAGAGAGAGAGAGAGAATGAAAGAGAGTCACTGAGAGGGAAAGAGATAGAAACAGAGAGTGTGTGCGCTTGATTTTTATGTGTGGATACATGTCACTGTGAAAGACGAACCAACAACAACAAAAGTTTTATTCTCCTCTCTCCTCATCTCTCTGTGGAATGGTGCTTCTTCATCTGTTTGGAATATTTTTGATGCAACTGTTTATTATCGTTATAACATTGAAAAGGAAAGGGGAAAAAAGAAGATGAAACTAAGTTTAATATGACCTGCAATTGGTATTGTATTTTGCTTCAAGTTTAGTTTTTTGACTGCAAACTGAGATACATGTATCTTGGAATGTGTCTTGTTCTTTTTTTGTTCAAATAAAAACCTTGAATTTATATTATTTGTTCTTGTGTAATGGGTTGTGCAAGTGAAAGAGCAACTCATTTTTTTTCTAACACTACACAATGGGTTTTTTTTATACATGTGTGTGCATGCATCATCAGTGCATGCATGAACTCACCTGTGTGGGCATGCACACACAGACGCACAAAGTCACACACATAGACATGCACGCACACATGCGCGAGTGCACACACGCATACATGCACACACACACACACACACACACACACACACACATTATGCTTGTCTCAAGCATGCATGTGTAGCATGCACACACACACACACACACACACACACACACACACACACACACACACACACACACACACACACACACACACACTCTCTCTCCCTCTTTCTATCTCTCTGCGAATGTGTGTGCTGTACCCCACTCTCTCTCTCTCTCTCTCTCTCTCTCTCTCTCTCTCTCTCTCTCTCTCTCTCTCTCTCTCTCTCTCTCTCTCTCTCTCTCTCTCTCTCTCTCTTTGTCTGTCTCTCCATGTCTCTCTTTCTGTAACACTCACTCACACAGTCACAGACCTGCACATTTCTAATTGAATGCATGCACACACACACACACACACACACACACACACACACACACACACACACACACACACACACACACACACACACACACACACACACACACTTGAAAGAGTTGAAACACACGCTCTTTCATACACACAGTTTCTCTCAAACATGTTTCGCACACCTTAGCATGTGCGTCTACTTTTCTCATATGCAACACATACAGCTCTGAAATGCACACTGTCTGTCTGTCTGTCTGTATCTCTCTCTCTAACTCTCACTCTCACATGTATGCATGTACTTGATATAATACTTGTAAATTTCTTAATTGAATTGCTGGAATACCAACATTTTAGCGTTGAATGGCCTGTATTATTGTAATATACTCAACCCCTGATCGGTTTTGAATTGCAAGTTGAAGAGCAGCCTAAGAACTCACTCAACGCTACAGTCCTGGCAGTGGGTGGATGCCTCGTGCCTCCATTCATGGAGCTGGACGACCCCACCCTCCACATATCACCCCCTGTGGGAATACCGGAGGGTCTTTGGTACAAATAGTTCCCCCACCTTCTGGAAGTTCTGTGCTAGCAACTCCCTCGTAATCTATCACTCTCTTTGAGTTTGACTCTGCCTTTTCCTTCTCTTGCTATCATCGATTTTTCTGACTTATTGGCCCAGTCAGTTCCGTCTTTTTTCAAAACATCTTCCCAGTACCGTATTTTACGGACTACAAGATTATAAGGCGCACCCCCCAAATTGTACACAAAATTCAGATTTTGTTATTATAGTTTGTTGCTATATTATCAGTCACATTATATGGCGCAGGGGTCTCAGTCTAGGGAAAAAATATCGCCTTGTACTTGTAGTCCGTAAAATACAGTAATTTTCTCCTTTGAGCTTCCCCCAAATTGAAATGTGTCGGCTGAATGCAGTGGGAAGACCAGTGAAACCTGAAAACCAGACACATGGATATGTACCTCATCCGTTATGGCCATATGGCATCAGAATGTGCGCAGAAGAAGAAGAAAACCTACAGTCGAACTTTGCATAACGAGCATCCCAATATTGTGGACACCTTGTTAACTCATTCAAGTCGTTCCGTCCATATATGTCCGGAATTAATAAATAACTGTCAATTTGATGCATTTGCTTCAAGGGAAGTAAGTCTGTGTGCACACCATATCTTGGTCACTTCTAAGCTCACTTCACTCCCTTAGACCACAATTTTGCCTCTGACGTTGATTTTGTAGAGGTTTGTTGTGGGGTACCCAATTGGTGTAGAGAGTTTTTCTATGTAAAGTCTATATATAAACAAGCGCGAAAGTCGCAATAGTTTGTGGCACGTGGTCTATTTTTACCACTCCAATCATGAGTTACCTCCCCTGGCTTTTCAATAATTTTAATCTGTAAACCAGAATGTTATCTCTGCACCATTTCGTAACTTTTTATATCTTTTGGAAAACATTTAAAACTATGTATCCTACTTATACTCATCAAAAGAAGCACCGCATACTCGTCGTGTCTGTTGTAGTGTCTGTATTACGTATGTTTATTATTTTGTACGCTTTTAAAATACATCATTTTAAAGAGCGGCCTCAATTAATTTTGAAGTGTAGCCTCGATTTAAAGTGCGACAATTTTGGACCGACAGACCGACCGACCGACAGACCGACCGACCGACAAAGTGAGTTATAGGTTTGTGGCTTGAGCCACAAACAAAAAGTCTGATCTACCACTTCCCTATGTCTAAACCTGAAGTAAAAACCTGTAATCTTCTTTCATTTCTCCTTTTGTTTATGTATGTTTTGTTTGTGTGCATGGCTGGAGTGATTTGTGAGTTTTTTTAATAATTCAAAATCGTTGCTATGCGAATGAGTTAATTAGGGCAGTTCTATTCAGTCTCTTCTCTTAACTAGTAAGTACTGAAATAATCTGCAGTATAACGAACATACCGCAGACTTTACTACGGAGAGTTCATCAGTCACTTAGGTGGTCAGAGTGTTGACGTTCGACTGTATATTATAAAATCCCCCGAAGACGGAGTGTGGCTGCCCACGTGGCGTGGTAATCAAAAACGGTCACACGTAATGTTCTCATCCGTAGCTGATGCATTTGTACCATACCATAGTGTTCAAGTGCTTCAGGTGTTGGGATGATCCCTGGAGTCTTTTAGCCAGGGTATGTCGACAACAACATACGGCTATCTTGTATTTTAGTCACCCCCTTCAAATTTTCGCTTTGAAAATTTTCACTGTTTATTTGAAAATGTTCAATTTTCTGAAAGAAGGAAGATTAATATTAATTTGTGCTTTTCCATATGTTTCATTTGTTGAAAAAGACAAAGTGAACTTTCAACTGACAGAACCCCCCCCAAAACCGGATATTTATAGAGAGCTTTTTACTGAGCACAAAGCGCTTTACAATTGAAACACTTGCAGACACATACGCACACACAGACACTCACATACACACACATGATCGTGTGTGTACACATGCATAGATGAATATGTGTGATGTGTGTGTGCGCGCACGCACATTTGTGTATACTTCAAGCATTGTGTATCTGCAGCTGTACTGTACTGTACTGTACTGTACTGTACTGTACTGTACTGTACTAAAATTTAAAAACAACGAACAATCAAAAAATGCAGCAGAATGGATACACTACTAATACTAAACAAAAATCAAAAAGAGAATTTAAAAAAAATTATTTTTAGTAATAGAAGAAAAACTAGAAGATAAAATTAAAAACTAATGATTTATTTGTGTAATGTGTATGTTTCACAGTGAATGTGACAGCAGAATGGATACATTACTATACTAAGGGCCCCCCCCAAAAATTATGTCTGTTTGGGGTTTCATCAGTTTGAAAAATAGGGTACCGGTAGGTAGGTACTAGGCTTTTTTCTTTCTTTTTTTAATCTTGTGTTCGGTCCATTTGTGTGAATATATTTATATATTTTAATAAAACAAAACAGTATACTTTTGCACTTATGATGTTTTATGTTTCTGTTTACTCGCTTACTTTCGTTTTCTTTCTTTTTTCTTCCACATTCATCAAAAACGTTTTTAGGGTCGGCAGCCAAAAACTAGGGTCAGTCAGGAAACAGAAAACCATCATTTTTGTATTTTGCCTAAGCAAAAAAAGAAGAAAAAAGTAGGTGGGTTTTTTTAGTATTAGAAGAAAAGCTAATGAATTGCGTGACGTCTGTGTTGCAGGCAGTGTGTGTCAACAGCAGGCGGCCCAGCCCTTACCCCCAGGCACCCGACCAGGCTGCGGCTACGTGCACCCGGCAGACGCCCAGAAATGGAGGGTAAGTCAGTCACAGTCATAATGCACGGTTTCTATTTCGCCAGTCGCATGCAAACAAGACGCAAGTCGAAAGACGTCGCTTCACTTGAGGAATGGAAAACTCAATATATAGGTCATTTCGGGTCAAATTACGTCATATTTTCTTAAATTAGTGTTTCCACCAGTGTTTTATCTTCTTGTTTTATCGCTCTGTTAGATGATGCAACTTTGTCTTGATCAACTGATAAGTCCAACACATTGTAGTGTCAGACCTGTTTACTCTACTCTTTTCGAGTAGTATTCTACTCCATTTGGACCTCTACTACTCTTCAAAATTGAAAAAAAAAAGCTCTAATTACTCATTTTCAATGAACATTGTTTGATGGTTTAATGAAGAGGACTACTCCTTTCACACCAAACTACTCATTTCAGCTATCCAGACTACTCAAGACTCGTGTAGGGGGTAAACAGGTCTGTAGTTGACCAGTTTTAATTTACGTCTTTTTTGCATGCGGACGGCGGTTTGCTAACGCAATATTTCTGTCTGTCTTCGTAGCCGCTTGTCTTTGTCGCTGTCCTCACATGCTGTCACTGTTTGAGTGCTTCTCTTTAGGCTGTGTGTCTGAATTTCAGGTTAACCTTTTTGCAACACGCTGCAAGAATAAACCGAAAATTCACTGCCACAACTACGGTGTAGTTGTTAGTCCCCGAGCCAAAGGTTCGGGGAACTATTGTTTCTGTCTGGTCCGTCCGGCGTGCCTCCGTCCAGCTATTCGTCCGTTTTTCTCAAAAAACTATTCAGTCTATCATCATCAAATTTGGTATACTAGTTGGCCAAGATGCAGCTATCCACTGATGTATTTAGTTTTACATTAAGGTCAAGGTCGCGCCAGTTACGGGATTCAAACCCCGAAACACATAATCGCTAATATCTCGCGAAGTTTTGCATGTATTTCAATGCAGTTTATTTCACAACATTTCTTGATGAATGGTCTATAACACCGTTGTCATGAATTTTTCTGTGTGCGCATGATAGCGCACGCTCAAATCACGGGTCCGAACCCCAAGGCTATATATAAAAAACTATTCAGTTATGTGCTGTTTTGATGTGTTTTTATGTATGTGTACAGCCGACACATTCCGATTTCGGAGTAGCTCGGCGATGCTGAGAGGGGACTTTGCACCCTGTTCGGCGTTGCACTTGCTTTTATTTATTCTAGTCTTAAATGACTAACTTTTTGATGTAGTATAGTGCAAGTTGACGCTGTCTGCCCCTACACTTGATCCCACTACCCTTATGCCATGAGGGATTAAAAGCGCTGATGGATCTAACGCATCATCCATTCTTGTGGCGTGCTCACTTTATAGATCTCTCTGATTATCACTCACCGCCTTATCTTAAGTGTTTTATGTACAAATGTAAATATATATATAATTATACTGATCGTGCTTGTTCAATGTATTGAATATCATGTTGCTTTTTGATAGTTGTTATGCTTTTAACTATGTGGCCCAGATAAGGTTTTATACTAAGATTTTAAGTTTTAATCCTTTCGCCGCCAGCCATTTTTCAGCCAAAAAACCCCTTTAAACTTAACTGGGGGGAGAAAACAAAATCTGCAATATTGGGAATTCCTCTTGTGGTATTTTTAACATTATGCCTCACAAAATTAAGAAAATAGGGTCTTTGGATAACAGGCCCTGATTTGATGCCTTTTAATGCATTGGGTGTTAAACCATTGTGGTGCATAAATGCGACTTTGGCGGTGAAAGGGTTAAACATACACAATAAATATATACTACTTTTAACCGACCTAAAGCCCCCAACCTTTTATGTAATCTCTGTTATAAAATCTTTAGAATTTTTTATATGTTATCGCTAGTTCCCAGATACGCGAAAGCGTGGTAGGGACTATAAACTCCCAGAAGAAGAAGGAAGTCACTGACCGGTTTGCAAGTGATACTGTCCTGTTTCTTTTTCTCTCCACCTTTTCGCTCTGCCCTAATTTGCTGCCATGTCAGATAGTTTTTTTGCTGAACCCATGTTTGGGTGATGTGACCATTATTATCTTTTTTGAGTTTTTGTTTCTTGAAATTTGTGTTGGATGTCTTCTGAAAGGAGATTATGTCCTGAACCATGATTGTAAAAATGATAGTTTACTAATACTAGCAGGCAGAGAGGCAATGGGCTATTAATTCACAGCTCTTCAAAGAGGGTATTATGGCTAAGAAATAAAATACAGGGTTCGTACAGGGTCCTTGAAACCTTGAAAAGTCCTGGAAAATTTACATGGCCTTTTCCAGGGCTTGAAAAACAGCAAAGGCCCCAAAACTCATGGAAATGTCCTGGAATTTTCAGTATCGTCTGACCACGTCAATCCATCAAAGTCAAAATCTGTCCTCCACAAAAAATATTGAAGGTTAAAACTAAATTCAAATGAAAAAACCAAAATCTTTCATGGTCATACCAATATCGCGATCACAGCAGACGACATTTGCGTGAGTTGTCTGCCGCTGAAGTTATTTCCCTTTACCGTACTTCCGTTCTCTGGTAAAGGAGACTGCATTTTCAACGATGTTTGGCTGCAAAAAAGAATATCAGAGCTGGTTAGCTCCGTCAACACATGGTTCAAAACTGAAAGCTAATTGCACAGTATGCAAAAAGAACTTTGACATTGCCAGCATGGGCGAGAGTGCTGTAAAAAGCCATTGTCAAGGCCAGAAGTACAAGCAACACAGGCGGAGTTCAGGCGGGAACGAAACCAGCATTGACTGGTATGCCAGATTGAGTCCTTGAAATTTAGTAAACTGGTCCTAGAAATGTCCTGGAAAAGTCCTGGAATTTTTTTTACACAGATCTGTACGAACCCTGAAAATAACAAACAAGGCGATTGTGAAACATCTTGACAACACAAGACTCCACAAAATAATGTGTAAGCTTAACCCCTTCCCTACCGGGTCCAGTGTCTACTATGGGATGTGTGATGTCATTGATGATGTCAGAACTTTTGATGTCACAGCCCTGGTATGATGGTTTTTGGTTCAGACAGATCAGGAACTCTCTAGCCCATTTTCTCAGATAGAGTCTAACAGGTCTGTTATTAATAAGACAAAAATCGATCGATAATTTCTCAGTTTTCCTCTGGCAGTGAAGGCCGGCTAAACGCACAGCCGGCATATATAAAGCTTTCACACGAGGCACGCGCCATCACTTTCATCGCTGCTCGCGACAGAGACGGTTCGACCGTTCTTTTTTCCCTGTTGCCCGAGCCACTGCGAGGCAGAACTTCGCAGCGACTAGGCTAGCAGTCTATATCCAATCCCTGGGATCGGTTGTTTTCCCTTTAAAGTGAGAGAGTGACTCCAGCGACTGTGGGACGAGACACAGCCAAGCACAACCTGAACAGAAAGGCTGACCTGGGTTCCCTTTGCTTCCTTCTCCACAGGACTTCCGGCCCCCAGACACTGTTCCCCAGGCAGGATGCAGCTCCTCCATCACCACCACCTCCACCACCACCGGTAGACCTGCCCAGGCAGGGTGCAGCAGCAGTACTCCCATCACAGCCACCACCACCACTTTGGGAAGACCTCCTCAGGCAGGCCCCAGACCCCCCCACCAAGCGTCCTCCCCCAGAGGTGGCACGGAGCCCAAGAACGTGAGCAAGGAAGAGCTGGAGGGCCTTCTCCGGGAGAACCTCTCCATCAAGGACATGGCGGGCCGGCTGGGCATGTCGCGCCCCACGCTGTACCGCCTGCTCAAGAAGCACGGCCTGGAGCGCGCCTTCAAGTTCACTACCAACGAGCAGGTCCTGGCCGTCATGGCCACCGTCGTCGTGGAGACACCTGAAGCTTTGGCCGACCCCGCGCTGATGAACCAGCGGCTGGTGGCTCATGGGATACTGGCCATGAGCGAGAGGAGGCTGATGAGCTGCATGAGGCGGCTGCAGGGACAGCTCAACATCAGTTTTGATGACCTGCTCTGAGGAGAGGATCGTTATGGTTTTAGGATTACTGCGGTGCTTAGTATCAACAATGAATTGTCAATTTTTTAAAAATCGTCAATTCTGAAAGTATAAACAATTATGAATAAAGATTTATCAATTCTGAACGTATAAGGCGGCTCAACCGATGACCCGATCCGAGAAAATGATCATTAACACAGTTTATTGCTAAAATTAGTACTTGTATACTTCAAACAGGAGAACATGCCGCACATTAAAGAAAAAGGAGAAATAAGGCAACTGGAACACTGATTTATTTTTTATGTATTTCTTTGTTTTTTTGTTTTGTTTCTTTTCTTTTTTGACTGCGGAATGCAACTGAAAAAATAGATCGTATGAGAACACTTTTTTGGGGAGATCAGTTTGTGTCACTTTTTCTGTTCAAAGATTTTCTAGTGAACAGTTTTTTTCGTGGATTCTTATGTGTGTATGTACACATCTACAAACTTCACCTGGCCATCATGGACATTGTTACTGGACCCAAATACATATGATTTCTTCAGAAAGAATCAGCAAAAAGTAAATGTCATACCATCTTTTTCCTGGACTTTTTGTTATTTGAAATTATTTTGTTGTAAAAATGTGTTCCATTGTTTTGTGCCCCGTTTTTCGTTATCAGATTGTGGTAAATTGTGTTATGTAACAATTTACCTTGAAGAAAGACACAAAACAGCAAGCTTTTTTGTTGATGAAGTGGGACTTTTCGGCTTTTATTACTTGTTTTAGCAAAGCCTTTGTCAACCATTGACCAAGTCAAGAAACAGAATGGTAACTTAGTGTAATAATTTGCCCTTATATTTTATATCTTATGAAATCTCTCTTAGTTGGTTTTTTGTTTTGTTTTTGCATTTAACATTTGTCTCTTTTTTGTTTGTGGCTCAAGCCACAAACCTATAACTCACTTTGTCGGTCGGTCGGTCTGTCGGTCCAAAATTGTCGCACTTCAAATCGAGGCTACACTTCAAATTGAGGCCGCTCTTTAAAATGATGTATTTTAAAAGCGTACAAAATAATAAACATACGTAATACAGACACTACAACAGACACGACGAGTATGCGGTGCTTCTTTTGATGAGTATAAGTAGGATACATAGTTTTAAATGTTTTCCAAAAGATATAAAAAGTTACGAAATGGTGCAGAGATAACATTCTGGTTTACAGATTAAAATTATTGAAAAGCCAGGGGAGGTGACACATGATTGGAGTGGTAAAAATAGACCGCGTGCCACAAACTATTGCGATTTCGCGCTTGTTTCCATTTTGGTCTGTTTGCTTTTGTAAAGATTTTTTTTGGTTCTTCTTATTTGTTGTCCACATGGGTGTTATATTTTTATAAACACAAAGCAAAACTTGGAAACAAAGTAAGGATTTTGTTCTGTTCTTCTTATTTGTTGTCCACATGGGTGTTATATTTTTATAAACACAAAGCAAAACTTGGAAACAAAGTAAGGATTTTGTTCTGTTCTTCTTATTTGTTGTCCACATGGGTGTTATATTTTTATAAACACAAAGCAAAACTCAGAAACAAAGTAAGGATTTTGTTTGCTAAACAGCAGCTCAGTTATCCCATTCTTTTTTGTCAAGGATGTTGAAAGTGTTATTTGTTACAATGATCTCAACATTCCTCATTCCAGTTTGTTTAGATGATCTGGTGTATGCAAAATATGGAATGACCCATAGGGTATTGTTCATATATTTGTGGCCCAGCACCATGAAAGGGACATTAAGTATCAAACTGACCATTCTGAGATAATTATACATTCGAAAACTTCAGACGATTCTCTTTTTAATGATGCAAGAACCATTCTTGTATCTTTTTCCGTTCCAGAGTTAGAAGCATTTAAAATTATTAGGGTGAGCGTCAGTCATTTTGAAAAAACACAGTCTAAAGTCTAGCCTAGCTGAAGAAAATGCCTTGGCCTACTCATTTTAAAGCACTTATAAGACCGTTTATAAATCATATTAAAGGTTATCTTATATAAATATGAAAGATAAGATGTTAGAGAACACGAAAATACCCATAACTCAAAATTGACCCAAAAAATGAGATTTTTGACTTCCGAAGCCTGTTGTGAGAAACTAGCCCAGCGACTTAACTCTTCTACTACCAAGTATTACTTAGACTGTTTACTGTTGCGTACCAAGTAATTTTTGCCGCTGCACTGATTTTCGCACACACTCACTTTAAAAATTCATTAAAAAAATACTCTCTCAAATCATCACTAAAATTACCTGTGTCGATCTGCTGCTGTAAACCCAAGATCGTTTCAACACTTTTGATTCGCCTAAGTTCAGATTCTGCCACTTCTTCCACGGTAAATGATTCGTCGTCAATGTCGCCATCTTGTAGAGGTTCACGCCAAAAGTCGTCAGTTTCCATCGTCGAAAACGCGACGAAAATCGATTGAAAATTACAAAATTTAGCCTACAAATGAAGATGGCGGAAGATTGTGCTTTCCTTGAGCGAACTGCGCATGTCACGGAAGTAAAGGATGTGACGTCACTTCATATAAAGAGCGCAAAAGGGGACACCAGGGTTTCCCTAGTATCTGGCGGTCAAACCCGCCCGTGGCTAACAATGGTATACGGTAAACCGGGCGGTTCAACCCGCCGACGGCAGCAGAAGAGTTAACGTCCCTTTGGTGGTGCTGGGTCACATTTGTTGTCTGAGCACAATTTATGTGTGTGTGTGTTTGTGTGTAACCGTCAGAGGCAGATGTTGATTTCATTCCAAAGATGGTGGGCTCAAGGTTTGTCCATATTTTTATGCATTTCATTGATTGTTTTCTCGTTCATTTCTTTCCATAGCGTTTGTTGGTTTCGGTGCAAGCCAAACATTAGATTGGTTTGATTGCAGATGTTGTTGTTGAGAGTGTGCATGTTTTCTTGAAGGCTTTTCAGCTTACCTTGTCAAAATGTTGTGTAAGCTAAGTTTTTCAAAGAAAATCATATTTGTCTGGTTTTGATAACTTTTACTTTTTTGATGCTCTTTGTAAAAAACACCAAGTTTTCTATTGATGAATGGGTTTAAGTGGTGATTGAATCACTTTGTGTTTGGGGGAAAAACAGTTTGACAAATTCAAGGGAAATGATTTGATCTCGGGATCAGTTAGATTAGACGAGTTGGTTCACATGTTGACGTTTGATTAGGCTTTTGTTTATTTTTAGATGCAGACACACACAGAGCTGTCCATATAAAGGGGGATAACTTATACAGTTTGAGAACATGTACCATATTTTTTCTGACTATGTTTCTGACTATGAGGCGCACTCCCTAAATTTTATTCAAAATTCAGATGTTATTATATTTTCTTACTATATTGCTAGTCATATTATAAGGTACAGGGGTCTCAGTCTTGTAAAAAATAAATATATATATATATTGCCTTATAGTAGTCAGAAAAATATGGTATTTGTGATGCCCCGCCCTTGTTTTTCTGCGTTTAAAAACTAGTTCTTTCTTTCTATCGCATTCCCAGGCCATATGTCCATAATGGATG
This sequence comes from Phymorhynchus buccinoides, assembly GCA_017654935.2. Taxonomy (NCBI): domain Eukaryota; kingdom Metazoa; phylum Mollusca; class Gastropoda; order Neogastropoda; family Raphitomidae; genus Phymorhynchus; species Phymorhynchus buccinoides. The sequence continues at coordinate 4,793,819 of CM065686.1, forward strand.
AGGTAGTGGTACGTATGTGTCCAGTTTCCAGTTTTCACTGGTCTCCCCGCTGCATTCAGCCGACACATTCCGATTTCAGAGGAGAAACATATTTGGAAGATTTTTTTTTTTTTAGAAAAAAAGGTAGTAGAAACTAGAATGGGCCAATAAGTCAGACAGCAGATCACTGGATGACAGAAAGCAAAGGGAATGCCTCCTGACGGCCTAACATAGATTCGCTCCCATTGGACTGCTGGTCTCGGATTCTGCGACTTGAACAAGCAGGGGTGTAGCTGCGAATTGGGATTCCGAATGAGCGGCGTGGGAGCAACGCCACTGTATGATGGGACAGCACACAAAAAAAGCAAAGGGAAAAGGCACGAGTCAAAGAGAGTGACAGATTAAGGTACAAGCACAGAACTTCCAGAAAGTGGGGGAACCATTTGTACGAAAGACCCCCCGGTGTCCTCATGGGGAGAGACTCATAGAAGGTGGGGTCGTCCAGCTCTCCGCATGGAGGCATGAGGCATCCACCCACTGCCAAATATTAAAAAACCCAGTTCCATATAAAGTGCAAAACAGTTCAATTCAAAGTGTATTTTTGGACACTATATACTGTAAATATGAATGCTGGGCTCTTGATCGGCCGCAGAGTATAACAACATTGTTGTTAGTTGAAGGGAAAAAAGTTATAAAAAAAAATGAAGTGTGTGTGTTTTAAAGAAAGTTTGCTCAGAACAAAAACAACATTTGACTTTTCCTGTTTCCAAGTTTCCGTTCCTTGTTTCTTTGTTGTTGAAATAAAGTTAAATATATCCAAAACAGCAACTATTGTTTGACTTGTATGTTGTGTGTGAATGCTGTCGCTATGTGTCCAAATCTTTCCATTAGATTTTATAGATTTATTTATTCATGATATATTTTGGGGAATTTAGTTTATGCGTTAAACTTTTAAAAACAACAACTAGTTTCAGGCTTGTGCTAGACAAGAATTGTGTACATTTTAATATTATTGTGACTGTTTGTGTCCTTTAAGTTTAACCATTCTGTTTGTACTATCACTGATCCCTTACATTATCAACTTTCTTCCGCACTCCCTTCTCCCACTCTCCTTTATCACTCTCCCTCCCACCCTTCGTCTGTCTCTCTCACTCTCTTGTTTCTCTCTCTCTCTCTCTCTCTCTCTCCCTCTCTCTCTCTCTCTCTCTCTCTCTCTCTCTCTCTCTCTCTCTCTCTCTCTCTCTCTCTCTCTCTCTCTCTCTCTCTCTCTCTTCTCTCTCTCTCTCTCTCTCTCTCTCTCTCTCTCTCTCTCTCTCTCTCTCTCTCTCTCTCTCTCTCTCTCTCTCTCTCTCTCTCTCTCTCTCTCTCTCTCTCTCTCTCTCTCTCTCTCTCTCTCTCTCTCTCTCTCTCTCTCTCTCTCTCTCTCTCTCTCTCTCTCTCTCTCTCTCTCTCTCTCTCTCTCTCTCTCTCTCTCTCTCTCTCTCTCTCTCTCTCTCTCTCTCTCCCTCCCTCCCCCCTCTTTCTTGATTGTTGAATCTCAATCATTTGTAAAACTGGAAATTTCAGTTCACCGTGATGGCATTAACTCATAATTACGGTATCAGTAAAATACTGACTGCAAAACCAAAATACTCAAATAAATCGACCTGTCACTAGTGTCAGTCCCAGGGATTGATACATTTTTGCTAGGACGGATAATTTGTTTATACAGAGGCTTTGATACTGGGGTTTTCACTGGGTTTTTTCTTCCTGGACCTGTTTTTTGCACTAGTTGGGGGCATTGTGGCTGACTTTCAGGACTAAAACATAGGGAAAATGATAGTTTTATATGAATTATTCTCCCTGTGGGGATACCGGGGGAGGGGGGGGGGGGGGGGGGCTTTTGTACAAATAATTCCCCCACCTTCTGGAAGTTCTGTGCATGTAACTTCCTCTAATCTGTCACTCTCTTTGACTCTCAGCCTTTTCCCTGTGCTTACTCGCAATATACACGTACTGTCATCTACTGCAGGAAACTGTTTGAGCGATCGAAGAAGATATGAATTTTGTATCGTGTTGTTACAGATGTTTGTGCAGTGTGCACTGATTCCTGGCCATAGGGGTCGCGTGCACCAACACAAATAGCATGCTGTTATGAGTGAAGAAAGAATACTCGATATCATCATCACAAATGATGGAGGCTCTTCTGTATTGCATTTCAGATGTGTCCCCTCAGATATGTACCTGGCTCAAACGTGTACAGTTTTCAGTAAAAATCAACAAAAAAACCACGTACCACTTTGTCACGAGTGGAGAGAGAATGAACGAACAAATGTTTTTTATTGAGGAAAAGCGGAATAAGCACAATAACCAGCCTTTTTTCATCCGGCCCTCTGAAGAAAAGAACAGAAATTAAAAAAATATAAATAGAAAAAAACCGCAAAATACAAGAAAAAACAACATCCTTAAATCAAGGTAACGGACGCACCATGCAAGGCATATAAATAAGATAAATTACATCAATTAAAGAGATAGACTGAGACAAGGACAGGCAGACAGACAGACCGACAGAGAGAGGTTAGTCAAAATAAAATAAAAGAGAGAGTCTGAAGTGTAACTGTGGTAACACCTTAAGTACATTTTGTAATAGTGTGAATGCTGTGACATAGAGATGTACATGTATGAACTGATACCAGGCTCAGGGCATGTACATACAAGAGAACTACAACACAGTTATGTAAGTTTACCTCACGTACACAAAAGATATTCAAAATACATGTGCTTAACTTTATTTAGAAAAAATCACTTGACATGAAAAAACCCACATTATCGCACTCACACAACTCACATTTAAAATACCTACATAAAACTCGATTTATAATTTTTTTAAAATTAAAAATCTTTGCAGGGTGGACTGACGGTGGATGGACAGACAGAGATTAACAGAGATATTTTCTGAAAAGATGCGTCTTCAGGCCAGATTTGAAAGAAGACAGAGATGGAGAGCTGCGGAGAGAGAAACGGAGATTGTTCCAGATGTGTGGTGCTTGGAAACAAAAAGACCTGCTTCCAACTGTTTTGTACTTGGTGACAGGTTATAATGAATGCTGTATTATTTCTTTTTACAGATGTATGAAATGATACCTGGCTCAAGGGTGTACAAAACTACATACACCAAGAGAACTACCACACTGTGATGAGTAAAGAGAGAGAGAGATACAGTCACATTATGAGTGATGAATGTTGTATTATCTTTTTCAGATGTATGAACTGATACCTGGTTCGGGCGTGTACATACACCAAGAGAACTACCACACAGTGATGAGTAAAGAGAGAGATACAGTCACATTATGAGTGATGAACGTTGTATTATCTTTTTCAGATGTATGAACTGATACCTGGTTCGGGCGTGTACATACTCCAAGAGAACTACCACACAGTGATGAGTAAAGAGAGAGAGATACAGTCACATTATGAGTGATGAACGTTGTATTATCTTTTTCAGATGTATGAACTGATACCTGGTTCGGGCGTGTACATACTCCAAGAGAACTACCACACTGTGATGAGTAAAGAGAGAGAGAGATACATTAATATTGTCATTTATGAGTGATGAATGTTGTATGATCTTTTTCAGATGTATGAACTGATACCTGGTTCTGGCGTGTACATACACCAAGAGAACTACCACACAGTGATGAGTAAAGAGAGAGAGATACAGTAACATTGTGAGTGATGAACGTTGTATCATCTTTTTCAGATGTATGAACTGATACCTGGTTCTGGCGTGTACATACACCAAGAGAACTACCACACAGTGATGAGTAAAGAGAGAGACGGACAACCGGATGGCAAAGCCATGGCTAGATACCTTATGTCCTGCTTCTGGAAACAGGTGTGTGTCAAGTCAAGTCAAGTCAAAATGTTATTTCCAGATGGAACATTGAATAAGCAAATAATATACTTTTGTTTCATCAAGCCATCCGTAAAAACAAAAAACAACAACGAAGGAACTAAAGATTCCAAAGTGGTAAACAATACAGAAAGGGGAACAGAGGGGAAATAAACAAAGAAACAAACAAGTTACACAAACAGGGAAGAGGGTGGGGAGTGGGAGAGCAACATATTATGTACAACATATACATCAATTCTTAATTATAATTGTGTGAGTGTGTGTGTTTGTGGGTGTGAGAGAGTGTGTGTATGTGTTTGAGAGAGAGAATGTGTGCGTGCATGCACAGTCCATGGTTGTAGTCCAAAGAAGGAAACTAAATGTTTTGGGCCCCCTCACCTCCCTGTATCTTATGACGTTGACTTGCGTGTATATTTTGCGTACACGTGTGTTTTGTGGCTGTTGGGCTTTTAATATTTTTTTTAATGAAATGAACCAATTTATAAGCCGCTTATCCTCCGAAGTCGGAGTGTGGCTGCCCACGTGGCAGGGTAATTTAAAAATGGTCACACACGTAATGTTCTCATCCCTAGCTGGTGCATTTGTACCATAGTGTTCAAGTGCTTCGGCTGTTGGGATGATCCCTGGAGTCTTTTAGCCAGGGTACGACAACAACATAAGCCGCTAATTTACTACTTTTCATGCTATTTTCAGTCGGAGCTTGTAGGGGCCAGCATAGCAGAGCCCCCTAGACCCCACCATCGATCGTTAGACAAGGGAATCATCAACGCCATTCTTGGTAAGTACACGCCACTTTTTGTTGTTACGTTATTTGGTGGTTGTCCCTCCTCTTTCTGCGTGTGTGTGTTGTGGAAGACAGGCAACCCCCTGGTGGATTAATATTGACAAGTTCTATGTGATAAACAACTTTAAAAGACTATCATTAAAATCTGAACACAAAATGAAAGGGGAATTTTTTTTCATTCAAATCTGAACACATTTTAGATATTTTTTTTACTGTTTGATGGTAGCAATGGTGGTACAATTGTGCCACTTGCTAAAACAAGTTCAATATTTGAAAAATACTTTTATTTTTTAAAAGATTTATTCAGACCGTTATTTTTGTTTATAATCATTATTTTGAGGGGGACGAAAATGGTAGAATTGGGAAATTCACCAGGGTTTGGGTTTTGTGATCAAAGTAGAAAAGGGGAAGAAGCAAGCTTTTCGCTCGTAGAGATTTCATCAGACTGGGAGTTACACAAAACCTGTTTATTATTTGTTTTATATCGAAATTGATATGGACGCGGCAGTGAACAGATTTAAAGCCAGCATTGATTGAAATCAGTGTCCAGTTTCATTTTGTTTGACCATGACTTCTGTCTTACACAATTTACACACTTCTTTCGCTTTTCACTTTCAGCGGCTGCCATTTATCATTTGGTTCTTTGTCTATGAGAAAGGAAGGAATTATTGGCCACAGATTTTGAGTGATGCTTTTGCCATAATGTTATTTGAAACAAAATTGAATGGCTCAAGTTGGACTTCAAAGTAGAAAAAAAAACCCACAGAATTTGACGTCAATTTTCAAGTGGAACAGTTAAGAAAGGGAAATATCACAATCTGTATTCATCGGCCAAGGAAGTAAATGATGAATTGCAGCTGTTTTGTGTGTGTTTGATATGTTGAGAGCATCACCACTGAACAGTGAGGGGGACAAATGTGTCTGAAGTAATAAAGAAGAAAACAGAAAGAAAACAAACAAACGCATAGCAATAGAATATTGAGATGATGAGCACAGAAATCTTATTTTCAAAAAGTAAGTAATTTGCTTCATAATCATAATAATTTCTGGTATGCAAGGATTTCCTGTTTTTGAATTTTACCAGAAAAATAATTTCCTGTTTTGTTAATTTCTCAAACAAGATCTTTGTGTGTCTACTGTATTTTTCAAATGCCTTGATAGTTCTTCTTCTTCTTCTTCGCTGTGCGAAGCCACAATAATCACTTTGATTATTTTGCCACAGAAACTGGGAAGGTTTAGGCACTTGCTGGAAGGGCAGGCCTGAAGTAGGCCAGAAATAAAGCGACAAAATTAGAGAAGTTGAGAGAGGACAGATATCGGAGAGTTACAAATCCAGCTAATAGGTATGGATCAGCTGGATCGTTACTTCAAATCTTCTAGTACCATTGGCGAATGCATTTGCCCTCGACATTACTCTACACTCCCACCCAATACAAAGATATTCTCTGCCAAGCACCCTGCCATGTGCTTGTCTATTTTAAGAGCGTGTGTGACTGTTTCTTCCGTTAGAGCAAAGCATGCACACTCGATAAAAAATAGTTCAGATCTGATCATCTCCTGTCTTGTCGGTTGAAATGCAACAGGCTAACCAGGAACGTCAAAAAATACATGGCGCTAGAAGAGTTAGATTTGGTTTACAAGTTCAGTGGTGATCGCTTCCATCGCACGATGGATCTGAGCTGAAAACGACAACTTAAACGCTTCTTCGGCTTGTTTGTTTTTGTTTATAAGTAAGTAAATCAGAAATGTTACAAACACTTTCGTCTAGGTCCGCATAAACTTATGTGAAATGAAGAAGAAAAAAATTGTTTTTCTTATCTATTTTCCCCGGGAAAGAAAAAGGAAAAACATAGAAAACAGACACTGATCATTTTAATGGTAGACATTGTAGATTTGGAACTGTGTCTAAAAATAATATTGAGCATTTGTGCTTTGAAAAATCTGAAGCATTCCTGACTTTTTTTTTTGGGTTGCCAATTTCAATGTTTCCTTTCCAGTGGAATACTCCAGAATAGTAATGAAAGTAATGATCATATTCCCCAAGAAAAATGGAACCGTAAACACAGTCTAATAGTTTGTCTTGAAGTATCTTGATGGCTACTGCAGACCTGTTTAGTCTACTCTTTTTGAGTAGTATTCTACTCAAATTGGATCTCTACTACTCTTCAGAATTGAAAATAATGCTCTTTAATTCTTGATTACTACTCATTTTCAGTGAACATTGTTTGATGGTTTATTGAATAAAGCTACACATTTTGCACCAAAACTACTCATTTCAGCTATCCAGACTACTCAAGATGTGTGTAGGGGGTAACCAGGTCTGCTACTGGTGCAGACTTTGTTCTGATTGCAGCACCTAGTTTCATGGTTGTGCTTTTTCAGCTCAGATCCTACGCATGGTTATATGATATAATTTGCATGTAATTTGCATGTGCCCGTTGAGGCCTGTATGAAAAGGTAAGTGAAATACGTATTGACACTTCTTTGAATACGTTCTTTTTGTCACATTGTCGTCATTCTTTGTTAATAGTTTCTCACTACCGTATTCTTCGGACTATAAAGCACGCCTTTTTATAAGGTGCATCCCCCAAATTTTACACCTTAGATTTTTTTAACTTATGGATGTCCTGAAATGCAGGATTTTTTTTATTGCCTGGAGCCGTCATCGCCGTATTATGAGAATTTGAGAAGCAACGAATTTCCTATTTATAAACGTTTTGTCGGTTTCTCGCTTGTGTAGAATATAAAAGAAATGAATACGGATAAGCATTTACATGCCTTTGCCAGGAACTTTATATTTTTAGGATTGTTTAAGTCAAGTTGTTAACTGGGTGGCCCCTGGACCCCTGCCTTGCAGGATTTTTGAAATTTCCCAGGAGCACCCATATATTATGTTTTCTTACTATAATGTCAGTCACATTATAAGGTGCAGCAGTCAGTTTGGGTGGAAAAGTATCACTTTATAGTCTGAAAAGTATGGCACAGTGGAACCTCCTTTATAAGACCTCCCATTATAAGACTCCCTCCCATATAAGACCTACTTCTCTGAGGCATTGCCTTTCTTTGTAAGTATTAAATTATCCCCCTTATAAGACCTCATTTTGGATGAGTTTTGAAGGTCTTATAAGGGAGGTTCCACTGTACTACAAATTGTTTTGTGGTGTTTTGAGAGAAAGATGATTGTTGTGTATGTCCCGTCTATGTGTTCCTACAGCTTAGGCCAAGCAGTTGATCATAGAGCGTGTTTGTTCACTCTAACGTATGGTTCACTCATTGACTGTTCAAAAGTCTGATTACATTTGGCCGAAAATCGCCAGTAGTTTTACTATTGCAAAGTAAAAGAGTTCAAACAAAAATATACACGATGATTAACAACAAATGAGCAGTGTACAAACTCAATGGTTCATTGTTGTTTAGGATGAATTTCAAGAGCTGTTTAAGCAAACATACTCTGTCTATGAAATTAGGTATCTTATCAGCTCAGTTATTGACTTGAGCCTACAGCTTAATTTAGGATTTGAGTAATATCCAAATATAAAAAAAATCAGTTAAGAAATGGGAAAAATAGTTTTGCCAAGCATGGCATATATACTTAAAAAAAATAAATAAGTGGAATCAAATGAAGACAACCAAGGGGTGCAGAATTAACGTCATACAATCTGAAACAGGAGCGTGTTTGACAAAGGCATTTTGGTTAGACTTTTAGGTATTAGGTTCTTTATAGTCACAGAGGCGTCACTGTGAAATTTGGGTTGCTCCCACCTGGAGAGTGCGTCGCAGCCAGAGGCACGCCACACACTTTTTTTTTCTTTTTTTGCATGCAATGAGGAAGGAAGGGGCGGGGGGTAAATTTTGACCAAATGACAACTTTTTCGTTGCCACTGGGATTAACATGTGCTAAGATTAACGTTTAAAGGCCCCCTGACCCAAAGAATTTTCTTTCTGAAAATGCATAGAGATCACTCAGAGAAATCGTTCTGCATAAGCCGCACCACGCAGTTTCCTTTGGTTACCCACAAAAATTAATCGAGCGTCAAAGGTGGTCATTTTTTTTGGCCAGGTGTGACTCCCACGCAAATTCCCCCATATTCAAAACAAGACAGACTTCGAAGAGCAGCCTCGTTTGCCTATGGGGGAATTTGTATGTGGGCCACACCTTACCAGAAACCCCCCCAAGGGACTTAATCCTGGTGGGTCAGTGTGTCTTTAACAGAACCCACAAGAACTATAAAAAGCAACACTAGTCACAGTCACAGCATGGGAGTGTAAGTCATACCTAGTGCTAATCTAGGCCCACTCTTTCTTAGCGGTCCATGTTTGAGTTGTTACTGGCTGAGAGACAGAAACCATTTACCTGTGGGTCCATCGATCATGGAATTGACCAATCGACAGCAGTTGGGGCCAGTAGCAAAGTAGGAGCTTTGTCCTCCCCCCTCCCCGCCCTCCTGTCTACAGTGGGGAATAGTTTTACACCTTGGTCAGTGGCTTTGGCTCTCAGACTAGGAGGAATGGGGTTTTAGACTTAACAGACCTGTTTACTCTACTCTTTTTGAGTAGTATTCTACTCAATTTGGACCTACTACTCTTCAACTGAAAATAATGCTCTTTAATTCTTGATTACTACTCATTTTCAGTGAGCATTATTTGATGGTTTCATGAATAAAACGACACATTTTGCACAAAAGCTTCTCATTTCAGCTATCCAGACTACTCAAGGGGATAGGGAGTAAACAGGTCTGGTACTACTTCATTACGACATGAAAGGGCGATAATTTTAGGACTGAGTTGACCATGCCACCTAGTTACGAGTCAGGGGCAGAGAATTTTCTGTGGCTGTATATACTTCGTGACAAGCAAAGGGGATAATCTTATGTAGGTGACGCACACGTCTCGGTACACGAGACAGGAGCAGATAATTTTCTGTGGCTATATTATATACTACTACTTTGTGACAAGCAAAGGCGATAATCTTATGTAGGTGGCGTACACGTCTCGGTACATGAGACAGGGGCAGAGAATTTTCATAATACTAAAGGCTCATTAGACTACACTGGTTCTCTGTGTGGTGCAGCCTTGGAGTTTGGTTGGCCTCGAAGGAAGCATGTCCAACACTGGCTGTGGTAAAGCCCTTGCGGCCTAGAGAGTCCTGGTTTATCTTGGGTAAAGGTTTTACTATTTGTTCCTTTTTGAAACCAAGCTCTGCCTTGTGCCTCCAGTCCTGTGCTGTCTGGCATGTCTTGAAAGCACAAGGGACTTGTACACAATATTAATGTTGTGTACTGTTCTGCACGTCATTTCTCTCCATGCCCTTCGTAGTCGCGTCAGTATTGTCCTTTTTTCCCCCTCCAAATTCCTCAGTGTTCACAGCACAAACATTATATTCCTACGCATTCACACTCTCACTGTTGTAAAACAAAACACAACACAATATACAGTGGAACCAAGACCCCGCCCACTTAAGACCTACTTCTCTGAGACATTGCCCTTTGTAAGCATTAAAAGTACCTCCCTTATGCGACTCCCTCCCACTTAAGACCTTATTTTGGCTGATTTTTCGATGTCTTAAAAGGGAGGTTCCACTGTAGTACATTGCTAAAAAAGCAAAAAACCCAGTTGACTGTTTTTTTCAACAACAATGAAAAAATATATATAATTTGTCCGACCACTTGTTTGCTGAGGACTGATTGGCAGTGACACCATGAAGGTGAGTCGTGTGATAGACTGTTCAGTTATTGTCTGTGGAACTGGAAGTACATGTGTATGACTGTGTATCTCTTTGTGTTGCTTGTACAGGCACACACATTTACACTTTGATGATAGAAACTGTGTCGAATTGATTTGTTGAAACTTTTCGGTTTTTTGCTTTGTCTTTGTGTTTCTAAGTTTTCATGTGTTTCTTGGATTTAAGTGCACACATGCACATACACACTCATACGCTTACGCATGCTCATGCACACACACAGACGCACACACACACACACACACACACACACTTTGACTTTGGCTTGATGAAATAAAGCATGTATGTTTGCTTATTCAATGTTCATTTAAATACAATTTTGAATTGACATGCCACACACACACACACACACATACACACACACGCACGCACGCACGCACGCACGCGCACGCACACACACACTGCGTGTGACTGAAAGAAACATGAATGCAAATATGCATTCACTGTTTTATTCAATCCACAGGTACACAGAGAGAAAGAGGCATAAACACATGCACACTAAAATACACATGCAAGTATGCACACATATATGAATACACACACACACACACACACACACACACACACACACACACACACACACACACACACACACACACACACACACAACACACACACACACACACACACACACACACACTTCACACACACACACACACACACACACACACACACACACACACACACACACACACACACACACACACACACACACACACACACTCGCGATGTTTGAATATGGTCATTTTGTTTATTACTATATGCAAGTATGTCCTGTTTTTGTGCCTGGTCAATTGTAATTTATTAAGACTTAAAACAACCTAAACTAGTTAAATCAGTATGTAAATTAATCTGATCATTTGATATAAAATGTAAAAAAATTCTGTGCATAGGAAATCTGAAGAAATACCGGGTAGTGTCACCTGAAGACTATTCTAGTGAAAGTTGTATTTCATTGGAAAGGCGGTCAACTTTAAAGATCCACCAGATCACGGGTTTCACATGTTTTCCCTCTTATAACTGGAAATAAATCTTGTTTTGACCAAGTCTGACTCCCTTATAAATGGCCCCAAATTCAAACCGACACATCAGTTTAAAGAGCAGCCTCAATATGAATATGGGGGAATTTGTATGTGGGTCACAGCAACCCAGAAACAAACAATGGACTTAATCATGGTGCGTCACTAGGTCTTTAAAGACTTCGTTTTAGTGATTTTGGTAACACTCTCTGGCCTTCATAGAGTGGCAGTTTCTTTGTTTGCATCCTGGGTGTTTTTGTCCATACATTCTGCTATCTTACATACATTACACATGCACACGTGTGTGCAGCACAAACCCTATCTCAAACACACATGGATATGTGCATACTA
>CM065686.1:4808083-4814585 GCA_017654935.2 Phymorhynchus buccinoides
ATTTGGTGACTGATGACATGAGTTGAGGCAGAGTGGTGCAAACACACTGAGTGCTCTTTGCCTCTCCCATTGATTCCGCTCGCAGTGTTCACACATACAATAAACATCACAACTCAAGTCTTCATTTAAACCTTGTTTTTCTCAACAACAAAAAGTCAGAGTGAGAGAGGCGTGTGTTTTGTGTAAGCTGACCAAGCACAATTTGTGGTATTTTCCTTGACAAAGAATGACAAAAGAATCATATTATCTTCATTTCCAACTTGTCTGCAATCATCATTATGAAACATTTTCCATCAGGGACTAGTGTGACCTCTGTTCTGGAGCTTTGCATGCGCATGACGTGGAGATTTTGAATTATAATTAATCGATTTGGAAAAAACTCTTAACTGGGTCTAGTGTGGGCTGCTGCTGTGTAAGCTCACAGTAACCATCAATGATGTTGTTCCCTGGCTTAAAGACTCCAGGGATCATCAAACAGCCGAAGCACTAGAACACTATGGTACAAATGCACCAGCTATGGATGAGAATATTACGTGTGTGAGTGTTTTTGATTACCCCACCGCGTGGGCAGCCACACTCCGACTTCGGAGATTTTAGACTGATGATGTAATGCTAGGAGCTTGTCATGGCTTAAGACAATCCGCACAACCATGCAGAACTTAACAATATTTTGATGTAGCCTTGGTGTTCTGGCTTATGTCAATTGCATGGATGCTCCTGTTTTCATAATGTCCTGAAGTTCAGGATTTTTTTATTGCCTGGAGCCAGCATCGCCGGATTATGAGAATTTGAGAAGATGCATTTTGCTGGTTATAGAGGTCATGAAGTTTAAGCAGAAGTGAAAGTGCAACGAGAGCCTGTCAATTACATTGGAAACTGTTGTTTCCCATCAGCTTCCAGGGGGCATTGCCCCCCAGAACCCCCAGGAGGGGCACTGTCCCTGCACTCTGCTGGGGCCTGGGCGGCTCCTGGACCCCTGCCTTGCAGGATTTAAAAAATGTCCCAGGAGCGTCCATGCGATTGGTCTGACACAGCCTCATGCCAAGGCGGATGACTGTCAATGAGGAGCTAACAGGGCGCGGTGTGCTATGTTGCAGATATCTGCACGCACACGTCCCCAGAAAAGCGCCCGGTGCTCAGGGGGGTGTTGACCAATCTGGTCACCAAGGCCAATTTCCTCTACCGCAGGAAAATGGGCCTCCCCTCCGCTAAAGTGGGCCGCCCTGCCCTGTATGGCTACCCACCTTTACCGTAGGTAGGTAGAATCAGTCAGATGTAGTAGGTTAAAAAGAGGCCTGTTAGGTGTCATAACCAGGTAATTTACCATATTTTTTAAACTATAAGGCGCACCTGATTATAAGGCGCACCTCCCAGATTTTACACAATATTCCCATTTTCCTTTAACCCTTTCGCCGCCAGACATTTTTTAGCAAAACAAAACCACCATTAAACTTACCTGGGTAGAAATTAAAAATGATGCCCCTTTTCAATAACTAAGTTTTTTATATTAGCAGGGTGTTAGCAGATTGGACTTCTCAAATCTGTCAGAATAAATGTTTGATCTTCAAATATAAGCATTTTTAATGTTGTGGTTCTATTTTTTTCATGTAAAAGTTGAAATGAAGGGGATCAAACATACTTAGAGATGCACATTAACACACTTGCACGCACGCATGCACACACACAACTCTCTCTCTCTCTCTCTCTCTCTCTCTCTCTCTCTCTCTCTCTCTCTCTCTCTCTCTCTCTCTCTCTCTCTCTCTCTCTCTCTCTCTCTCTCTTTGTGGATCACTGAAAATGAATCAAAGTGTACAAAGCCTGAATCAATCTGTGTACAAAGCCTGAACTTTTCTTGATTTTCTTCGCGGTGGTCTTGACTGGCGTTTGTTGGCAAGCTCCAGAAATGGGTTTGGCATCTGCTGTATGTTGTGTTTATTTGGATGTCTTCTTCTTCTTCTTCTTCTTCTTCTTCTTCTTCTTCTTCTTCTTCTTCATCAATCGCTTTGACAGTTTCCTGTCAATCATGAATGCAGATGCATCATGCTGCCATTATGGAATTGTTCAATAAATCAAAACTTTGCGTTAGGTAAATCTTTCCTTGCTAAATCCACCATCTTCCATATTTATTTCAATATGTTTACCATTATATTTTGTGTCAGCCGTATGGTATCAGACCGTTGATGTTCGTCCCAACCACACCACTACTTTGTTTTAAAAAGAGTTCAGTAACGGAATTACATAAGGTTTCCATGCAACCATCTTTTGCTTTCTCATCTTCTGGGCATTTTGATTTCTACACTAGTTTCACCATGTACTTTCTCTATCCGTTGCATCCATGCATGGGTTTCAGGTCATTCTCTCTGATATCTGTAGCCCGCCATTTTGACACAAACCTGTAGCTGCTTAGTTAAAGTCTGCTGTGTAGTTTTAAACTCTCCGCTAGTTGTGTCAGACCAGCAATCACGGCTGATTTCCCAGTGCTGGTGTCCAAATTCTCAGAGGATTTCCTGGCAGAGGACTTGTTTCTGGTGCTAGAGGTCTTGCCTTTTTTTCCTTTCTTCCCCATGAGAGATCTTAATTGTCAAATTGCATTTTAAGGTGATTTATTACAACATTATGCCGTTTTGGTCACCGTCAATGTTGGGGACTGATTTTCAGTGTTGTCCCTTTGCACTGCAGTCTGCGGTCTTGATGGCCCATTTATGGCAGGTTTTCAGAGGATTGGTATGTAGACAATTCTGGTGTCAGTGTTACAGACTTTTGCAGTCTGCGGTCTTGATGGCCCATTTATGGCAGGTTTTCAGAGGATTGGTATGTAGACAATTCTGGTGTCAGTGTTACAGACTTTTGCAGTCTGCGGTCTTGATGGCCCATTTATGGCAGGTTTTCAGAGGTTTGGTCTTTAGACAATTCTGATGCTTATTAACTCATTCAACACTGGCCGATTGCTTCCCTTCATAACCGTTCAACATGAGAGTATGCTATAGCGTACATAGTGTTTAAGCATTCACACTTCACAAGTCAGCGAAGCCATGCAACATAAACTGGTATAAAAGTGTTCCTCTACGGTCCCTTAATAGTTTTCAACCAATGAAATGACTTCTAGTCTATTTTTAGGACGGCAATGAATGAAAACAAGTCACTACCCCTCTCTTCGTCTTCTTTGTCATGCTTTTTTTAAAAATTGAATCTGCTAATAATAAACAGTTTACTTTGGAATTACAACATAGCTTTTATTATTATAAAGAATACCGCAAATGTTCAAAACTGTGCGGTTAAGCATTATTTTTAAAATAATGTTTATGTAATGATGCAAACCTGCCTAGTGTTGAACATTTGCGCAAAACATGTATGCTATCGCGTACATTAGTGTTGAGAAAGTTAATGTCTGTGTTACAGACTGTTGCAGCTCCCTGTCCCCCGCTAAGCGTCCCGCCGTTAGAAGCGTGCTCTCCTCCATCGTCACTAAGGCCAACCACTGTGTTACAGACTGTTGCAGCTCCCTGTCCCCCGCTAAGCGTCCCGCCGTTAGAAGCGTGCTGTCCTCCATCGTCACTAAGGCCAACCACTGTGTTACAGACTGTTGCAGCTCCCTGTCCCCCGCTAAGCGTCCCGCCGTTAGAAGCGTGCTGTCCTCCATCGTCACTAAGGCCAACCACTGTGTTACAGACTGTTGCAGCTCCCTGTCCCCCGCTAAGCGTCCCGCCGTTAGAAGCGTGCTGTCCTCCATCGTCACTAAGGCCAACCACTGTGTTACAGACTGTTGCAGCTCCCTGTCCCCCGCTAAGCGTCCCGCCGTTAGAAGCGTGCTGTCCTCCATCGTCACTAAGGCCAACCACTGTGTTACAGACTGTTGCAGCTCCCTGTCCCCCGCTAAGCGTCCCGCCGTTAGAAGCGTGCTGTCCTCCATCGTCACTAAGGCCAACCACTGTGTTACAGACTGTTGCAGCTCCCTGTCCCCCGCTAAGCGTCCCGCCGTTAGAAGCGTGCTGTCCTCCATCGTCACTAAGGCCAACCACTGTGTTACAGACTGTTGCAGCTCCCTGTCCCCCGCTAAGCGTCCCGCCGTTAGAAGCGTGCTGTCCTCCATCGTCACTAAGGCCAACCACTGTGTTACAGACTGTTGCAGCTCCCTGTCCCCCGCTAAGCGTCCCGCCGTTAGAAGCGTGCTGTCCTCCATCGTCACTAAGGCCAACCACTGTGTTACAGACTGTTGCAGCTCCCTGTCCCCCGCTAAGCGTCCCGCCGTTAGAAGCGTGCTCTCCTCCATCGTCACTAAGGCCAACCACTGTGTTACAGACTGTTGCAGCTCCCTGTCCCCCGCTAAGCGTCCCGCCGTTAGAAGCGTGCTCTCCTCCATCGTCACTAAGGCCAACCACTGTGTTACAGACTGTTGCAGCTCCCTCAGTCCCCCGCTAAGCGTCCCGCCGTTAGAAGCGTGCTCTCCTCCATCGTCACTAAGGCCAACCACTGTGTTACAGACTGTTGCAGCTCCCTCAGTCCCCCGCTAAGCGTCCCGCCGTTAGAAGCGTGCTATCCTCCATCGTCACTAAGGCCAACCACTGTGTTACAGACTGTTGCAGCTCCCTGTCCCCCGCTAAGCGTCCCGCCGTTAGAAGCGTGCTCTCCTCCATCGTCACTAAGGCCAACCACTGTGTTACAGACTGTTGCAGCTCCCTGTCCCCCGCTAAGCGTCCCGCCGTTAGAAGCGTGCTCTCCTCCATCGTCACTAAGGCCAACCACTGTGTTACAGACTGTTGCAGCTCCCTGTCCCCCGCTAAGCGTCCCGCCGTTAGAAGCGTGCTCTCCTCCATCGTCACTAAGGCCAACCACTGCCACAGAAAGCGGCTTGGTTTACCCTCCAGGAAGGCCGGCCGACCCCCCCTCACCTTCTGACCTTGCACCTGACCTTGCCTTTCTGTCCCTCCTAGGTAGGTAGGTGAAGCGTATGTTCTGCAGTTTCTGCGACTCTCAGTTTGTTAGCTAGTTTCAGAAGGAAAAAAAATCAAGTAAAGATACAAAGTTGTTCAAAACAATCAAGAGATTTTCCGAGAAAAATATGTCAAAGAAACAAAAAAAAAGTAATACTTTATTATTTCAGGTATTATTTCTCTGCTTTAAAAAAAAAAAATCAACACTGAGTTTTGTTCAACTTTGTGTTTGTTTTGCTGAACATGACTGTCACAAATTCACAAAAATGTGAAGACAGGCTTTCTTGGAAGACTCTTACTTTCTTATATCGCACATGAGAAATGATTTTGCGGCACAGCATAAAAACACATACATTGAAGTAAACCAACACATAAAACTTTATAGTACAGTGGAGAAATGATAACTCAAAAACGGATAACTCAAAAACACTGGATTACTCACAATAATTTTTGGGTCCCAGTATAATAATCTCCATGTTGAAAAGTCTTTCAGTCTTTCAGTCCCTTCAATTTTGACTTTACTGAACATGCAAAATGAAAATATGATTATTTACTGTAATATTGCGCTTGTATATCTCATTATAGCATAATACACATAAAAATGGGTAGGCTAAAGTGAAGTAGGACACATAATACCAAAAATACATATTTGTATATTGGAACTGACTGTTTTCCTTTTGGAGAAAAGGCAAGGAGGAGGGGAGAACAGGGGTTACAACGGTGTCGGGCATAGCCTCTA
This sequence comes from Phymorhynchus buccinoides, assembly GCA_017654935.2. Taxonomy (NCBI): domain Eukaryota; kingdom Metazoa; phylum Mollusca; class Gastropoda; order Neogastropoda; family Raphitomidae; genus Phymorhynchus; species Phymorhynchus buccinoides. The sequence goes on from CM065686.1 coordinate 4,813,754, forward strand.
CTGTGGATCACATTCTAAAGCAGTTCATGGATTTCATGACATTTTCAGAGGAATCGCTGCATGTGGAAGGTTCCCAGTGTCAGAGTCCTGTTCTGCTTGTTTTCTTACCGTCCTTCTTTTTCAGGTTGCTGTCTGTGTCACAGACTTCCGTTATGTCAGCTCCCTCCGTACGGTCAATGGCCTTGGGACCTTAGAGACCTTTGTCATGTTGGAAACAGCCCCTTGTCTTAGCTTGTCTCCTAGCTTTCCCCTTTTCCATGACCAGTCTTTTGATGTCTTTGTTTTACAAAGTTTGTGAGCTCCCTCGGTACGGTCAATGGTCTTGGGACCTTAACAGAGACCTTTGTCATGTTGGAAACAGCCCCTTGTCTTAGCTTGTCTCCTAGCTTTCCCCTTTTCCATGACCAGTCTTTTGATGTCTTTGTTTTACAAAGTTTGTGACGTAGTCAATGGTCTTGGGACCTTAGAGACCTTTGTCATGTTGGAAACAGCCCCTTGTCTTAGCTTGTCTCCTAGCTTTCCCCTTTTCCATGACCAGTCTTTTGATGTCTTTGTTTTACAAAGTTTGTGAGCTCCCTCCGTACGGTCAATGGTCTTGGGACCTTAGAGACCTTTGTCATGTTGGAAACAGCCCCTTGTCTTAGCTTGTCTCCTAGCTTTCCCCTTTTCCATGACCAGTCTTTTGATGTCTTTGTTTTACAAAGTTTGTGAGCTCCCTCCGTACGGTCAATGGTCTTGGGACCTTAGAGACCTTTGTCATGTTGGAAACAGCCCCTTGTCTTAGCTTGTCTCCTAGCTTTCCCCTTTTCCATGACCAGTCTTTTGATGTCTT
>CM065686.1:4815085-4884156 GCA_017654935.2 Phymorhynchus buccinoides
TTTTTTCTTGCTTTTTTTTGCTTTTTTCTTCCTTCCTCCACAATGTATTTCCTGATTCTTGTGAATGCAATTTATATTAGTTCATATGATTACTGTGCTGTGTGCGAGGTTGGTCAGTGGTGGGTGGGGGGGAGAGGAGATGGGTGTATGAATGTGTAGTGGGGTGGGTTGTGGGTTTTTTTGGGGGGGTTCTTTGTTGCTTTTGATCATTAATTGAAGTTTTAATTATGCTTTTCTTCTTTTGTTTCAAGGGCAAGATGTAAACAAGCCCATTGTGTGCTTATTCTTTTCCCTCAATAAACAAATGTTTCAAATGTCTCTCTCTCTCTCTCTCTCTCTCTCTCTCGTGTGGGATGGAATCCCACCAGCACCAGCCTCCTAACTCCGAGTGGGGGTTGGAGTCCCGCCAGCAGCAGCCTCCTGGCTTCGAGAGGGGGATGGAAGCCTGCCAGCAGCAGCCTCCTAACTCCAAGTGGGGGTTGGAGTCCCGCCAGCAGCAGCCTCCTGGCTTCGAGAGGGGGATGGAAGCCTGCCAGCAGCAGTCTTTACGCAACGAGATGGGGGTGAAACCCGTCCAGCAACAGCCCCCAGCCATGGAAGGGGGGTGGAATCCCTCCAGCAACAGACTTCACACCAAGACAGTGGACTGGGTGCCCATGTTGGCCTTGTACATAAACCCGACGTCCAGTTGGCCAATGGGGTTGCAAGTGACTCTGAGCCAAAAGGTGGCATTACTTGTTCAGATATTAACGAACTGTCAGCCAATACGCACGTGCATAATACACAGACACGTACAAGCGAGATTGTTACTGAAGTTATCATTTCTCAAAATTCTGACAGCTTAGCTAACGTGCAAAGTGAGCCTGTCAAATAGACTGGACTCAGGACAAGGACTGTATTGCTGATAATGGAAAGATAGGGATTTCTCAACAGAACACCTGTGTAGTCAATAACCTCAACAGTAATACCAACGATGAAGATGACAGAACTTCAGAACATAATCTACAACCAGTCGGTGAAAATTATGTTTTATGTCCTCTCGGTTATAGACACATGGGACATTTGTAAATAGACAAAGATGGTGGGAACAATACTGGCTGCAAAAGATGGTGGGAACAATACTGGCTGCAATGCCCGGAGGTAGTGCAACACCAGTAAAGTCCCGAGTTTTTAACAATATAGATAGGTGTAGCAGTAACCACGCCTCGGTTAAACCTCATCGGCTATGGTACCGCCACAATGTATTGATTCCTAGTTCATGATTGCTGCTATTTCTACAACCAGTCGATGAAAATGATGTTTTACGTCCTCTCGGTCATGTCTACAACCAGTCGTGAAAATAGGGTTTTACGCCCTCTTCGGCCTTTGGGCCATGTGGGGCATTTGTAAATATAAAGATGGTGGGAACAATACTGGGGGCAATACCCGGAGGCAGTGCTTAACCAGTAAAGTCCCGATCTTTTTTAAAATACAGATATGTGACCCATCACCACAAAGTGGGTCTTAAAGACCTTCTCTAGCAGAGCACCAAATTCGGCTGAACGACCTCTTATCATACACCCGACCCCTGCCCTAACCATAATTTTATAAAAATCGACACAGCTTCTTAATAAAACGGTAAAAACTGACTTTGACGCAGTTTGACACACCTGGATTGACCCCGATTGACCCCTCACATCGGAAGCAATTAAAAGACGTCCATGTTTGTTGGGAGTCACAAACCATAATATCAAGCACTGCCATTGTTTGGCAGTCAGTGCAGCAGTGTATCCCTTTGTCGCATTTGTTTTCTTTTGGAGATGTAGACAACGGAATGTTGTTTTTTATTTTGACAAAGCAATCAGCCACAGGCTATGAGAGCATGAGGATAAGATCTGCAAGTAAGTAAACTGTTTCGATGACGATGTGCGAAATTTAGATCTAGTCATGATGATAATTCTACCAAAGTAGTGTTTGCAAACGTCGAAACAATCTTCTTCTCTTGTCTAGTATCAGTAGTATGTCTGATTGAAATAGATCGAATTGACTACAAATAGTTATGTAATGAGTAACAACAGCTTAGCGCATTTCACTGCAGTGTGAGCACTCTTGATGTGTTAAGAAAAAATGGATAGATTCCGTTCGAATATCTGCGTTTTTTCAATGGCTAAACTTTGTGTCTGATCAGTGAAGACAGTGAACAGTTTAGAGCTGCTACAGACGTTCTACGCAGTATAATATAGAGCATTTCAGTCTAGACTTGTTATATAGGAAGGTTTAACCCAATTATATCTAGAAAAGTGTCGTTCTAACACTGTAACAGTGCCTTAGTTATCTAGACTAGTCTAGATCTAATGCATGCGCAAGACTGGAAGGAATACTAAACACTAACAGTAACAGCAGCCACTTCAGTTTGTTGTGTTGCCAGCGCGTTTGTGCGCGCGCGCGGGTGTGAGTGGGTAGGAGTGTGTGGGTGTGTCTGAGCGTGTGTGTGTGTGTGTGTGTGCGTGCGTGTGTGCATTTGTTCTTCTCCTGCTAAGGTAACCGCAGTATCCACTGTATGCAGTTTCATCTTGCTGAGTGTTTGTAGTGTTACTGTATCCATCACTAGATTGGCTATAAATTACTGGATCTAGGCTTCTGAAGAAATTGTGTGTATGTGTGTGTCAACATGACTCTCTCTCTAACTGTGTGTGTGAGTGTGTGTGTGTGTGTGTGTGTGTGTGTGTGTGTGTGTGTGTGTGTGTGTGTGTGTGTGTGTGTGTGTGTGCGCGTGTGCGTGCGTGCGTGCGTGCGTGCGTGCGCGTGCGTGTGTGTGTTTTTTTTCACATAAATTAATTCAGTTTCAATTTCATTTAGTTTTAAAATTCCCTTTAATTTTTTGTAACTACTAATTTCGAAAATTGTGCTTTCCTGAACTGAGTCTCGCCACCACCACCACCACCACACGTGCGGATACCGGTAAGGTATTTCATACAAATAGCTACCACCACCACCACCCTTCCCCCAGCTTCTGGTAAAAGTTATGTGCTTATAACCTTTTCCCTTGGCTTTCTGTCATCTAGATATTTCTGCCTTAGTGTTCTAAAAACTCTTATAAAGATTTCCTCAAGCAAAAGAGGGACAGACTGGGCCTATTTTGTAGTTATGCGCAGAATGGCAGCATGAGGCATCTGCGCTCAGAAACTGAGTGATAGATGAATAATTGTTATTTTGTTGTATTTATCGTGGGGGACATCCCGCAATCGCTACGTATCGGTAACATTGCCAAGAAAATGAAGATAAACCAGCCCGGCTTTCACTGCGTATCGATAACTCTACTGGGCTAATTCACTACGGCAACTAAGGGTTAGGGTTAGGGTTAAACTTAGGTAAGGGATAGGAATAGGTTACGAAAATGGTTCGGGTTAGGATAAGGAATAAGGTTAGGGTTGGTCTGTTGGAATTCAAACTGACAGATTGGCACAGTCATCATCAATTGTTCTCTATGCGTCGTAGTGATGACAGCGCTACGCACCGTGTTCAGGCCTACCTTTCCCATTTTGTTGGGAAACTATTTTAATGACAGTGAGATAAGGAACGGGAAGGTTGTGTGTGTTTGAAGGGGGGGGGGGGGGGGGGGTACAGTGTGTAGAGAATTCAAGCTATAATTATTAATTTTAAAATGTATGCATCCTCGTAATAATACAAGATAGACTTGAATTGTTTTATAAATCAATATTTAGCTCATAGAATCGATGACATCAGAGCCACTTAACAATAGCTTTCAGAAATATCATTAGTTACTTAGAAGCATGAAGCGTGTCTTGGACTTTTACACACATAATACACGCGCGTGCGCGTGTGTGTGTGTGTGTGCGTGCGCGCGCGCGCGCGCGCGCGCGCGCGCGCGCGCGCGTGTGTGTGTGTGTGTGTAGACTGGATCTAGGTAGTCTGAATCTAGCTATAAGTTGTTTGTTTCATATATGGGAGTAAACCGTCAAAATAAAATAGCGAATGCTAAAGTGTGTTACTTCCCCTGTATATTGATAAACATGAGCACCCATATATGTACACACAATGTAAATGAAGATGAATCAGTCACTCTTTCAGGAAGCTGCCCGGCATCATCACACACAAGGCGCTGGAATGGAACCCTCAGGGCAAGCGACCAAAGACAACGTGGAAGTGGTCCTGTAAGGAAGAAATGAAGTTCAGTTTGTCCTGGGGGAACTCGAGAAAGCTGCCCCAAACCGAATCTGCTGGAGAACTGTTGCTGAGGCCCCATGCTCCACAATGAATCCAAGGAAATAAGTCAAGTAAATGAAGCCATATACTCATGCACAAGCACATGCGTGTGCGCGCGCACACCGGCACACACACAGACACACACGCACACATGTACATACACACACACACACACACACACACACACACACACACACACACACACACACACACACACACACGCACACACACACACACACACACACACACACACACACACACACACACACACCTCTTTATAGTATTATGAATAAAACAAGGTACATGTCAATTATGTCACATTAGCCATGCCCAATAACATACATGTGAACTCCTGACAAATGCAACCTGCTGCTACTGTTTGTACAATATTAAATGGTCTATTTCAGTGACTTTCATATCACTTGATCAATGGAAAACATCAGCCATTGCTTTGTTGGAGTGAGTGGTTACAGTGCAGCCTCCCTTATAAGACCTCTCATTATAAGACTCCCTCCCATATAAGACCTACTTCTCTGAGACATTGCCCTTCTTTGTAAGTATTAAAATTACCTCCCTTATAAGACCCCTCCCTTATAAGACCTCATTTTGGTTGATTATTGAAGGTCTTATGAGGGAGGTTCCACTGTATTAGGAATTTGCAGAATATTTATATTAATCATGTTAAGTAATATGGATTGATTCATTGTATTAATATATTGTATTCTTTAGTTATAAGTATATTAATAAATTCTGTCTTTTCAATGCACTTATGCATTGTCAATGATTTGACATTGTCATTGTCATAATAATGATGTTTAGGTATTTGATTAGCATGTATGATGTATCTCATATATCTCATATATATGTGTAAAAATCAAAATAATTTTACACCAAAATATATGACTTATTGTTATTATTAAACTGTTGTGATGTGTGTTATATGACTGAATATATAGAAGACGTATATAGAAGACGTATTATAATAAGGCTTTATACTGAAAAATGTCTTCCCTTGTCTTGTGCAATGTAGTGTGTGCGCCACCTACATAAAATTATTGCTTTTTTCTGACACGAAGTAAAAGTATGCACTCTGCCCCTGACTTGTCATTGTGTAGCGTGGTCGATTCAGTCTTAAAATGATCGCCCTTTCGTGTCACGAAGAAGCAATATAAAGCCCCATTAACACTTCGTCAGATGATAACAAGAAAACAACTTGTTCTTGGTAGCACTAGTACAGTTTTAGGCGAAGGGCTTTTGCATTGACATATTGTGTTCCTGTAATAGGCAGGTGCCTGTCGTAAATGACTTACTGGTTTTCTTATGGCTTACTAAAATTTACTTTACATGTTTGGAATTAACAAATCTCTGTTCTTTATAATAACAGGTGATGTGGCAAACATTAAGCTCCACCACACAGGGTAAACAGGAGACTTTCACAGGTGGGGACTATGCATTGTGTTGTTAAGTCAGCGTTTGCAGCTCATACCCACAAAGGAGCGTTTTCTTTAATGTGTGTCTTAGATCATTGTTATGTTACATTTACTGTGGTTATGTACATTTTATTTATTCAACCAGAGTATGGCAGTAAGTCTTTGAATTTTAAAATGCAGGGCATGAAATATTAATCATGCTTTACTTTAATGGACTTTATTATAATTTAAAAAAATGGGCATTATTAATCCATACACTTTACTGTCATTGTTCATAACAACACAGACACTGACATTACTAATCCACACACTTTACTGTCATTGCTCATAACAACACAGACACTGACATTACTAATCCATACCCTTTACTGTCATTGCTCATAACAACACAGACACTGACATTATTTAATCCACACACTTTACTTTCATTGCTCATAACAACACATACACTGACATTACTAATCCACACACTTTACTGTCATAGCTCATAACAACACAGACACTGACATTACTAATCCACACACTTTACTGTCATTGCTCATAACAACACAGACACTGACATTACTAATCCACACCCTTTACTGTCATTGCTCATAACAACACAGACATTGACATTACTAATCCACACACTTTACTTTCATTGCTCATAACAACACATACACTGACATTACTAATCCACACACTTTACTTTCATTGCTCATAACAACACATACACTGACATTACTAATCCACACACTTTACTTTCATTGCTCATAACAACACAGACACTGACATTACTAATCCACACACTTTACTTTCATTGTTCATAACAACACAGACACTGACATTACTAATCCACACACTTTACTTTCATTGTTCATAACAACACAGACACTGACATTACTAATCCACACACTTTACTTTCATTGCTCATAACAACACAGACACTGACATTACTAATCCACACACTTTACTTTCATTGCTCATAACAACACAGACACTGACATTACTAATCCACACACTTTACTTTCATTGCTCATAACAACACATACACTGACATTACTAATCCACACACTTTACTTTCATTGCTCATAACAACACATACACTGACATTACTAATCCACACACTTTACTTTCATTGCTCATAACAACACAGACACTGACATTACTAATCCACACACTTTACTTTCATTGCTCATAACAACACAGACACTGACATTACTAATCCACACACTTTACTTTCATTGCTCATAACAACACATACACTGACATTACTAATCCACACACTTTACTTTCATTGCTCATAACAACACATACACTGACATTACTAATCCACACACTTTACTTTCATTGCTCATAACAACACATACACTGACATTACTAATCCACACACTTTACTTTCATTGTTCATAACAACACAGACACTGACATTACTAATCCACACACTTTACTTTCATTGTTCATAACAACACAGACACTGACATTACTAATCCACACACTTTACTTTCATTGCTCATAACAACACAGACACTGACATTACTAATCCACACACTTTACTTTCATTGCTCATAACAACACAGACACTGACATTACTAATCCACACACTTTACTTTCATTGCTCATAACAACACAGACACTGACATTACTAATCCACACACTTTACTTTCATTGCTCATAACAACACATACACTGACATTACTAATCCACACACTTTACTTTCATTGCTCATAACAACACAGACACTGACATTACTAATCCACACACTTTACTTTCATTGCTCATAACAACACATACACTGACATTACTAATCCACACACTTTACTTTCATTGCTCATAACAACACATACACTGACTACTAATCCACACACTTTACTTTCATTGCTCATAACAACACATACACTGACATTACTAATCCACACACTTTACTTTCATTGCTAATAACAACAACACATACACTGACATTACTAATCCACACACTTTACTGTCATAGCTCATAACAACACAGACACTGACATTACTAATCCACACACTTTACTGGACTGTTCATTTACCGGGTAGTTTGTTTATTTATTTCAGTAGAGAGAGTTTATGCCTTGACTAGGTTAATGCAGATCTTTTCTATTGTAGTTCGTGTAACTTGAATGTGGATGTAGAAAGATTTTAGTTTTAGTGTGTTATGACCTATGAACACTTACAAAATTGTTGCTGATTGTGCTGATTGTGTGTGTGTGTGTGTGTGTGTGTGTGTGTGTGTGTGTGTGTGTGTGTGTGTGTGTGTGTGTGTGAGAGTGTGTGTGTGTGTGTGTTCAGAGGCAGTGTGGGTGTATTCCTCTTTGAGTGAGGCTACAAATGCCGAGACATGGAACTAGCAACAGACTGCAGTGGACCACAAAGAAAGGGTGTAAATGATGCCGGAGAGGTTCCAGCAAAGCAAGCAAATCGGCACCAGTCACCACATTTGTTTTTCAAACATTATATAAAAAAAATTATTATGCTAATTTAAGTCGGTTTAGTGACAGCATTGACAGGTCTTTAATCTTTTTTTGTGTGAACAATTTATTATAATAATAATCAAACATACAAAATTAGCAAAATCATAAAATGCTAAAAAGAAGTACAAAGGGATATAATTTAATGTTGTACCCATGTACAATAGACACTTTTTTTGCTGTCCGATCTACTGTTCTGGCCACTTCTGGGCCATACAGTGGTGTTGCTCCAACGCTGTTCATTCCAAGTCCCAACTCACAACCATACCCTGGTTTGTCAGGTCGCAGAATCCGAAATCAGCCGTCCAAAGGGAGAAAATCTATGTTAGGCTGTCAGGAGGCGACCACCAGAGGAGACATTGCACTGCTGCTGGGTCACTTCGGTGGAGTTCAGTGGAGCCTGTTTTGAGCTAACATACACAGGAAACCGTAATGTCTTAGTCGCAGAACTACCGTGAGCCCCAACACGTCTGTCCACCGACTGACTCCCATGACTTTGACGCACCAAATTTGAAATCAAAACTGGTCACCATAACAGCAGGGTATGCAAGACCAAAACAATGAAGTTCCTTATTAGTCTGAGACTACATGACAGGGCCATATTCTATGCTTCCTTTCATAATGATACCCCGACGTTAACCATGCCCTTAATACCTTAATAAACAAAGTAGAGCATCTCTCTCACTCTCAGTATCGCATCCATCAAGTTGATGAAGCTGGACTGTGTTGTTTCATTATTCCCATACCAAACTCGTTATGGCAAGAACCGAAAAAAACATTGCCTCTGATGGATCTCGAACCCGAGACCTCCCAGCCACTAGTCCATGACATTACCTCTGCATCAAGGCATCTTCATCAATAAACACATTTTTGTTCCTATAAAATAACCAGAAAAAAATGCCCAACACACTCTTCTTGGATCCTAAATGATAGTTTCATAAAATATATTGCAGTACATTGATACCTGTTTTAAAAAAATCATTTTTTTAATTAATTATATTACCAAAATGATATAGTAGTAAATCAATATTCGTCTTATAGCAGTTGAAAGGTTATAAATCTGTGCTCTATGCAAAGGTGAATAAGATATAATTGTATCTGTGTTCTGGGTTACTTTTTTTTAACCTAGTTACTTCATCACATGGAATTTTTTTTTATAACTTTCCAGAAGCCCAGACAACAGGTGTTATGTTTGTGTGTGTGAGTGCGTGCGTATGCGCGCTTGCGAAAATGGCCTTTGCTCTTGATTCTTGAGAATTTTATGAATTTTATTTGCTGTGGATACTTTGCATGAAAAATTTAACATTTCTGGTTGAAAAAGGCAACAGGCTAATCAATATAAAATTAAAAACAGAATATCTTGTAATTGTATGAAAGAAAAAGTACAATTTTAAGATATGTAAAGCCGGCGACAGACTATGTGACTGCCTCATGGGACTCGATCAGGTCGTGACGTTTCACCTCATTTGCATACCATCCTTCTCGATCAGTCTGACTCAGTCGGGCCCAGTCAGGTGACAGGGCCGAATAGGGCGGGTTCTAAATTTCACTGATCGAGTCTGATGGCTTGTGACCTCTTCTGTGCGGGAAACAAAATTTGATCTAGGGGAAGACGGGGTAAAAAGCGCATGGGCGGGTAAGAAGCCCACCCCAATTATCTCATGAAATGAAGCAAATTTCAGTCTCATTTTGCCCATGAGACGAGCGTTAATGTCTAGCATTCGTCTCATGGGCAAATTTGACTGAAATTTTCTTTTTTTCATGAGATAATTGGGGTGGGCCTCTTACCCGCCCATGCGCTTTTTACCCCGTCTTCCCCTACGTCACGACCTGATCGAGTCATATGAGGCAGTCGCATAGTCTGTCGCCGGCTTAAGACCTAGATACAAATGTATTGAACACGATCTCTTACCAATTCTGGTTTTGTGGGTTAGCTTTTAATCACAGTGATATTTTTATTTTGAAGAGCTCGTGCAAAACTCGCCTTCCTTGCTTGTTTGCTCCGTGCTCGCTTTTATGAGTTTTCATCATAATGGGTTTTTTTGTCATTGTGTACCACTGTATTTTAAAGGCTGTTTTAGTTGCCCTGGTGCTTTGCCCGTCGAAGGTTGAAAAAATAAACCGAAATATCGCGCTATTTTATCAGTGTTTAAAAAAATATATATTAATTGTAAGAATTAGAGAACATTACCCCCTACCCCCTACACAGTTTTAATTCTGTTCTGACGTTATTGATTTAATTTAATTCATTAAAACAATATTTGTTTATTTATTCATGCATTTGTTTATGTATTTTATTAATCAATTTGTTTCTGCCATTTCATTATCTATTTATTTTGTGTTCTGGCTATTCCACAGTACTTATCGGTTTATTTTCTATTTATCTCTTGCATTACATTAATATAATGTGTGTGTGTGTGCCCCTCCTCTCTCCTTCCATTGTTGCTGCTCCCCTCTATTACCTCCGTTCTCTATCCCACCTTCACCCTCCCTCTTCTTCCATCTCTTTACCCTCAACTCCTCTCTTTCTCCGTCCTCTCTCTCCAAGTCTCTCCATCTTGTCTCTTCGCCCCTTTTCTGTTTACAATTATTTTCTAACTCTATACTCTTCCCAGTCTCATCACCCTCTTCCCCACCTTCCATCTCCTACACTGTCCGATGTCATCACGATTTGTTGTTGCTGAGCTTCAACAATGTTGGTGGGCATGCTTGGCAGGACGCTGGGACGAACATTAGCTAGGAATGTGTATGAGACAATAACATTCTTCTTGTCGATGTTTCGTTATTTGCCTTTCTTACCAAACATTAAGCTGTATTTTATTAACCTTTTGAGCTAATTATCTTTCTGGAATAATAAATCGCAGTCATGATAAAGGCCATTATCTAATAGGACCCTCCCCTATAAGACGGAAAAACGGGACTCATATTGACCTTTACCAAAGTGTTTTTTTTCACCTTGACTTTTTATCCCTACTACTTTTTATTTTATTTTATCGAAGTGTGATTTGTATTGTCGGCATTTTGGAGGCAAGCACTGAGGAAGAGCAGTTTACAGCTCAAAATATTTGCCGCTTTTGAATAAATGAAGTGGCAGTTATTTGTTCTGTATTAGTCCCCGAGCCGAATGTTCGGGGAGTATTGTTTCTGTCTGATCCGTCCGTGCCTCCGTCCGTCCGTCCGTCCGGCTATTCGTCCGTTTTTCTCAAAAACTATTCAGTCTATCATCATCACATTTGGCATACTAGTTTGCCAAGATGCAAGCTATCCACTGATGTATTTAGTTTTACATTAAGGTCAAGGTCGCGCCAGTTACGGGGTTCAAACCCCAAAACACATAATCGCTAATATCTCGCGAAGTTTTGCATGTATTTCAATGCAATTTTGTTCACATTTCTTGATGAATGGTCCATAACACAGTTGTCATAAATTTTTCTGTGCGCTCGTGTGCGCATGATCGCGCGCACTCAAATCACGGGTCCGAACCCTAAGGCTATATATCAAAAACTATTCGGTTTTGTGCTGTTTTGATGCGTTTTTATGTAGTTACGTGCTGTTTTGATGCGTTTTTATGTATGTGTACAGCCGACACATTCCGATTTCGGAGGTGTACAGCCGACACATTCCGATTTCGGAGTAGCTCGGCGATGCTGCGAGGGGACTTTGCAGCCGCTCAGCGTTGCACTTCTCTAATAAGATTCCTTATTATTACAACTATTACTATTAGTAGTAGTAAACTGTATTATTATTATTCCACAGGGAAATAAGAGAGACTTTGAAGACTAGTTTGGATATATTCACATTTAGTCCTGTAAAAGGGCTATTATTTTAATCATTATTTGATTGGTATAATTTTGTTTCACACGTTTGATTAATGTTATTTCAGTTATGTTGTATCTGTCATGTTGTTGCACCTAACCTGAATTTCTCTTTTGGAGATATTAAAGTATACTTGAACTTGAACGTGAACTTGAACTTGAAAAGGAGATAATTCATAAACGGAAAAAAGGTGCAACCAGTGCTTCTTCTGTCAATGATATTATACGATGGATGCAAGGCGGCTCCTGGTTTTTTTAAATCTGAAAACCAGACGGCGCCTGTTTTTTTTTAAAATTTTGACCCAAAAAATGATTCAAAGTTCAAGGGGAAAAAAGTGTTGAATTCTCACTTTACAAGCCTGGAATAAGCTTGAAATTGAGTATGATTTTTTTTTCTTCAGCTTCAGGGGGCTGTTGCCCCCCTGACCGCCCAAGGGCCTGGGTGGCCCCTGGACCCCTGCCTTGTCTGTTTTTGGATTTTCTCCAGTTGTATCCATGTATATTGCCTGCTCTTACAGAGAGAAGTGTGCGTTTTGACAATTGTTTATTTTACACGTTTTTAAAATCATCACTTAGTATCTTGCGCGCGCATGTGCGTGTGTGTGCAAGGATGAAACCTGGACAAAATGAAAAGCAGGAAGGCCTTGGTTCTGGCGGGCCACCTTGGTGGGGTCAAGGGATGAACTTGTTTGTGAGGGTCAGGGGGTGAAACCCCAATACAGAAAGTTTTTGTTGTTGTACACTTTTACTAATAAAATCAGAGCAATAAATTATAGACAGCTTTCATTTTTTAAAACAATAAAACAATTTTTTCCCATCTCATTTCAGGGTAATAATCGTTCAATAAAGTACTGCAAATTCAGGATTTTCTGAAAAACAACAAAGCCAAAATCAGAATTCCTGCTTTTCCTGCAATTGGTTTCATCCATGTGTGTGGGTGGGTGTAAATAATAAGAGAGATTTGAAAGAAATATTTTTGTTTAGAGATCAGTTATGTGTGTTGAATGAAAGAAGAGAGAATGATTTTTTTTATATCATTAAAAAAAATCACTTTGTCTGTTTTTGTTTTCATTATTAGTTCCTACTAGCTTCAAATCGTCCATTTTTTAAAACTCTTTTTTGTTTTCTTTGAAGCACTCTATTCTTCTCTGAACTCCCCCCCCCCCCCCCCCCCCCCCCCCCTCCCCCCAAGCAACAGGATATCGGCCATACTACTAAATTCTTTTTTGATGTGCTTGAACATCATAAATGGACAGAAGCACGCTAAATTAAAGTTTCCAATTTTCATACAATATGGATGGCACCGCTCTTAGTCTTGCGATGACGCGTTCTCCAGGTAGGAGCAGCCCGAATTTCACAGAGATCTAATAAGTCTCTCTGACTAGACTACACCAAAATTATATTTTAAAAAGTCTTGGGTTTGATTTCTTTGTTTTCACCATAATTGGGCTGTACATTGCATACCCCCCACCCCGTCCCCGCCCACACACATACCTTTTTTTAAATTTCTTGTTGTTTGTTTGTTTTCATGATTTTTGTTACATTTGTAATAAATTAAATATGTAATGGTACATAAGGAAACCATACATTGTTTTCTGTGTATTCGTTAGAAATCCTTGCTGCATACAGTGAAAGCAAAATCAGTTTATGCACACACAAAGATGTGCCACCACCCCCTGCGTTTCTCGGTTAATTCTATTTTTCAGTTTTTGTCTTTCTTACCATACATAAAGCTGTATTTTAGGAACATTTTTAGCTAATAACCTTTTTGGAATACAAACCTTATCCCTAGCCCTAAACCTAAACCTAACCCTACCCCCCACTATGTACTGCAGTACACCGCGATTTGTCACAGTTGTGGTTCATTGCGTTTTTCGGTCTTATAGGGTGGGGGGTAGGGTTAGGTTTAGGGATAGGGTTAGTATTCCAAAAAGGTTATTAGCTACAAATGTTCCTAAAATACAGCTTTATGTATGGTAAGAAAGGCAAAAACGGAAAAATAGAATTAACCGAGATAGGTAGGGGGGTGGCACATCTTGACCTTTACCGATTCTAGTCATACTACTTTTTTTTAACACCACGAGTATCATAAACACATTGTGATTGTTAAACAAGATAGGTAGTAACCTATTGTCAACCACTGAAATATTGTTTAGTAACATATAGTCAACCACTGAAATATTGTTTAACAATCACAATGTCTTTATGATACTCGTGGTGTTCAAAATTTGTTTAAACTATTTTACCCCATGTATAGTTTGTTCATGCAATCATGCATTCACACATGGTATATACAGTATGCAGACAAATGCAAATTAGGTGTACGCCTATACATTTTAAAAAAATGCAACTGCATAGAAAATGGCTTCACCTGCAAACATTATTCTTACTGAACATTGGCATGCAATCAAATACCAAGTGGCTTCAATAAAAAATAAAAAATAAAAACAATGAATGACATCAGCATCTCAGATATATCAATTAATTTATGTCAAACAGTCAATCATTCAAGTAATCTCAATCAATCAGTCAAACCATCATTTAATCAATCAACTAATCTTTATTGTCCTTTTATAAAACATAATGTAATTTGTTTACTGTCACCACTTAAAAAAAGAAAAGAAAACAACAACAAACGAGACACAAACAGACAAATCACAGAGAAAACAGCAGAATGTAAGACAAGAGTTTGCAAAAGAATACAACCTAAGATATGATTTTAGATTTAAGTGTGAGGCAAAAAATGGGATTTAAATGATTGCATAATATGTGTGATAATACATGGACAAGTGGCACACGTAAACGCGCGCGCACACACACACACACACACACACACACAGGCCAGGTCATCAAAATTAGGGCATTGATGTTTTTGCCACTGTGTGGAAAATATTGGTTAAGGTGGGGCTTAAAAACATCAACTTTTTCTTCGATCGCTCAGACAGCTTCCTGTCAATTATGAGTGCAGATGCATCATGCTGCCATTACGGGCCTAAGTAAGAAATAATTAGGCCCAGCATGTCCGACCTCGGCTGGAGGACATTTTTTGGAAATAGTTTCTTGAAAAACGGCAGGAGGATAGACCGGAAAGGCAGAAAGATAGTAGATGACAGCAAGCAAAGGGAAAAGGCAGAGTCAAAGAGAGTGACAGATTAGAGGAAGTTACAAGCACAGAATTTCCAGAAGGTGGAGGAATTATTTATACAGAAGACCCCTCCGCCCGGTATCCCCTTGGGGGGGGGGGGGGACATTGCGTTGACAGTCCACTGACTGGTCTTGATCTTGATTCGTTACAACGGAAGAAATCCAATTCTGGATATAAGCACTGGCGGGAAGAACTTGGGGAAAGCAACTCTCTAGCTAAAAAAAACCCACCCAACTATTTCTACAAATATGGCCCAGGCAGCCAGGTCCCACTGATCGGGCCCTCAGCATGATGCCGCGCCTTGCAGGAGGGGGGGGGGGGTAAATTGGTGTTATGGCATCTGACAGAGCCTTCCTGAACTGCCCAGCAGACGGTAGGCTGATGCTCGATGGTACATGGTAGTTCGTGGGGAAAATGAGTTTCTGAAGATCACTTCGGCAGTCTGTTCCGCCCGATGGTAGTTCGTGGGGAAAAGGAGTTTCTGGTCACTTTGCCAGGCTGCGTGTGCTCACCACCAAGCTGATAAGATTTGATTAAAAAGTGCAGTTTTATAACTGCTTTTTTCTTTCTTTTGTTGCTTCAGCTTCAGATATCGCCTAAAGATATCAGTTGTGATGTCGCTTCGCTGCTAGACACACATGCTTCAACTCAAAGGATGTTTGTCATTTGAATAGATCTACACCTATTCTAGATCTGCAGTCAGAAGAATATGACTTGAAGATAGATAACGTAGGACAGCCAGCGTTACCGACATGCTACAGAGGCTCAGATGGAATCCACTGCAGCAACGCAGACAAGCCACCAGACTCACCATGCTGTATAAAATACTCAATGGCATGGTGAGTGTGAACAGGAGCAAAGTCATACCTCAGCCAGAGCGGCAAAGCAGGGGTAATTCACAACAGCTCCTCATCCCCCAGTGTCGGACCGTCGCTAATCGCGAATACACACTCTATTCACGATGGCGACGGTCGGACGCAGTACCGTCAAAGCTTTTTTTTTCACGAACAATCAAGTAGTGGAACGACCTGCCAACACCCGCAGTGGAGGCCAGAACTCTAGAGAGCTTCGCAGCCGGAGTCTGGAAGTTCCTCAAAGGACACCCGCCTGCTGCACCTGCTGCGGCTGGTGGCCCCACTCAGGGGTCATCAGTCTAACAACCAAGCAAAAAGCCCCCCCCCCCCCCCCCCCCCCCCCGCCTCCCTGCCCCCCTCCCCTGCAGATTCCCATCAAGCTAGGCGTTTTCCTTTTGTCCGTCCTCTCTCCTCTTTCTTTATTCTTCGGCCTCCTGGCCATTTCTTCCGGCATATGTGGATGAACCTTCCCGGTTCCGTGGCATAATAATCAGTGTGTTGATTGTGGCTACGTACTGCGACTGAAGAAGAAGAAGAAGAATGTGAATCAACCTTCCTGGAACTTGTCAAGCAAACGTCATTTCTTCTTTACGTCACTGCTGATGTCAGATGAAAGTGTTCTTTATTTTGCGCTAGTCTATCATGTGTTCTCTTCCAAATTCTGATGACCAACTGTTGTTTCTTTATTGTTTGTTCGTATCACGATCCAAACTACCTTCGCATTCATCCTGGAGGTGTCTGTTTTAGTCTCGGCTAGCCTGAAGAAGACCAGTTATTGACCTTACTTTACCGTGTTTTCACGAATGCTCAATTCGATCATTCAACCGAACATTGCAGCAGTTATCGGCAAGTAAGAAAGTTATCAATTGAACGTACGTTGTTAGAAGAGAAAACTGAAACCAAGGCATAGCTACAATACTTATCAGCAAACAGAATGCGACTAAAATAAAAGCACAACTCCTAGGAGATGCAGGAGCGATCAGCTACTCTTCTGTAAGCGCAAGGTCAAGGACAACAAAGCTGTAAGCGCTGTAACAGCGCTTACAGCTCTAACCTTTCACTTCCGGAAAAAATCCAGGTGCAAAATGGCGTCTTCAGAGTCCGATATCTAGGTCACTGGGTCAAATTGATTGTCGCGGTTATGGCAAATGACATTGCGTTTTCGACCCCAAACGAATTCTGGGGAGAAACTACGGCACTAGAGGGGGTCTTTACGCCTAAGTTTTGCAATACCATGCTTCTGATTGGTTAGATTTCAAAACGAGCACGCGAGCAGAAGCAGGTTAAGGTCACAAGCTTTCCAAAGATATATAACATGATGGGGCCCGATCAGGGTTTCAGTTTACAGTTTTCATTCAAAAATTTAGTCTTTACAGGCGATTAAAATAGGATAATTGCCATGGGGTATGTCATTTAAAATGTGTTTTAATGCAGTTACAATTTGAATTTCACTTAGTCCAATGCATGAAGTTGAAGTTTAATGGTGGCAGAATCCATTTCAAGTGAAAACTCAAAATCCATACTTTTGACCCACTGAACCTTTTTTGGGCCTCTACCACAATCGCTGCTTGCGAGTTAAGACCCGGTTCGTGAAATCGGGTCACATATGTGTAGCAGTAACCACGCCTCGGATAAACCTCATCGGCTATGGTACTGCCACAAGTTAGTGTGAGTATGATTTCTACGTAACAATCGTCAATTAAATTGCTTAAAGACATGTTGTGATCATCTAAAACTTGATGTCAATAAGAATAAGTCGAAGATAATGGTTTTTCGCAAAGGTGGTTTTCTAGGTCAAAGAGAACAATGGTTTTACAAAAGGGAAAAATTATAAGTTGTAAATGAGTATTGTTATCTTGGATTTGTTTTTGCATCCAAAGTAAGCCTCAAACGTGGCACCAATCATTTAGCAACCAAGGGTAAAAAGGCATTGATAAGTTTGTTCAGAGCTTTTAGTAACTATAAAGATATGACGGCAAGTATATTTTTCATTAAGATAAAACATGTATTATTGTATTCGTCAGAAATTTGGGGAATGAAAAAGTTGGAGAACATTGAGAAAGTACATCTCATGGCATGCAAGAGGTTTTTAGGCGTTCCTGTTCGATCAATTAACAGAATGATATATGGTGAATTAGGACGATATCCGCTGTTTGTGAACTATTTTGTAAACTGCCTTAGATATTGGTTTAAAATGTTAGCAATGGACCAGCAACGACTGCCCCTTAAAGCTTATGAAATGCGCGCGCGCGCGCGCGCGCGCGCGCGTGTGTGTGTGTGTGTGTGTCAGTGTGTGCGTGTGTGTGTGTGTGTGTGTGTGTGTGTGTGTGTGTGTGTGTGTGTGTGTGTGTGTGTGTGTGTGTGTGTGTGTGTGTGTGTGTGTGTGTGTGTGTGTGTTTGCGCAATAACTTAGCTCATCGGACTTTGATTTCCCTTGCAATTTTGTTTATTTTCTTATAATATTGTAATATTGTTTCAAGTTTTGTGGTTATGAACAGGGCTTTGTTTAAATAATATTATTTTATGTATAATTATTTTATTTTATTGTAGTGAGTCTTATGTGTATAATGTTAACTTATTTGTGTTTTATTGTCTATGTAAAGCGCTTTGAGCTCCCTGCAAAGTAATCCTCAAAAGTATTTATATTTGGTGCGGGAGAATGGATGACACGAATTCACAAAGCATGCATCCTGTGCCGGCGCCAATAGCAGTCTAAACGAAGACTCTGGGCATGGGGCAGTGATCCTGGTTTGACATTTGAACTCCACATAAACAATTAATTCTGATTTGTACGATTTGTACTAGAAAAAAAGCCAGTAGAAATCGGAATTCCGATTTGTACTAGTAGGATTCCGAATCGTACTGGATTCCGATTTCTACTGCGACATATATAAGTTGTGGGTGTGTGTGAGAGAGAGAGAGAGAGAGAGAGAGAGAGAGAGAGAGAGAGAGAGAGAGAGAGAAATTGTTTAAATTTATTTATTGAGCCATAGACCTTTGTTGGCAGTATCCACTGAGGCAAGACCAATCCGGCTACCAAGTCAAGTCAAGTCAACTTTATTCCAAAAAAACCTGGGGGCACAATAAATTGAATATAAAACCCATTCATATTTGCGGCATTAAACATTACAAATAATAGTTCTTAAAACTTCATAACAGTACACATGAACATACATGGGCTCCCCCGGCCGAAATAAACAAATATTTTTTAACAGTACTCATCACCATATAAACGGGCACATAATACCATCTTGCACAGATACACCACCATACACATACACACATATGCATGCACACACACAGTTGCTGGAATTTCACATGTGAATCAATTTTAGAAAAACAAACACTATTAATTTATCTCCATTAACAAATATTGACATGAAACAAGACAAGAAACAATTAGGACATAAACTCAGACATAGAGATGCCATTCGTGTACCAAGAGGTGTGAATATAATAATAGAAGAAAAAACCAGAGTGGGGTTCGTGATATCAACTAAGGTTCAGAACTCTTTTAAAATAGCCTTTATGAAACAAGCTAAACGACTGAGAGTTCTTTTATTTTTGGACTGAAATAAGGAATTAAACTTTATTACGTTTGGGTTTTTTTAAACAATAATTTGGCAAGTAACGTTTTCTAGCATCCTGGAACGTTTGACATTCAAAAACATAATGAAATTCATCTCCTAGAGCTTGGTGGTCGCACTTAGAACAAAATCTTTCACTATGTGGGATATTTTGGATTCTCCCCGTTTGGATGGGTAATCTATGATTTAATGTTCTGAATTTTACAAAGACCAATAATAAGGTTTCGGGTAAAATTTTAAAGTAATCTTCAGAAGAAAACATATCTTTATACAATTTATAGTTACGGCTGAATATTTGTTTTTCTTCCAGCTGCGAGAACCACTGTTGGATAAATTGATCTTTTAGGGTGAGTAAAACTTTAGCTTTAAACCAGTTTTGTGAAATATTGGTGTGTCGTTGCTGTAGCCACAAACCACTCAATCCAAGGTTATCTAATAAAGTTTTCACAGATAAAATGAAAGGTGACGCATGTTTGTTTTCTCTATACAATGTAACACTGATAAAACGATAGCGGTCCCCTGGGCTGCGACCGGCACAGCTCGATCCCTCCGTTCATTTACCACTACTTTGATCTATGGCCCCCTAAGCCCTAGTTAGAAATTTAAAAGATGTTGTTGAGCTCCCTCTTGAAGAGTACCAATGAGGGAGCCTCGCAGCTGCTTGTGCTTGGATAGCGTGGAGTTCCACTGATACGGGATTCCGAGGCTAGGGAAGAAGCTGTACTTAAAGGTATTTGTTCTTGTTGCTATTTGCCTAACAGAACCATCAACTTGATGATGATCGTTGGGAAGAGAAAGAAGAAGAAGAAGAAGAAGCCTATAATTATTTTAGTGCATGACTTAATTGATCTGGTGCGGGTATCTTAATTGGGCCTGGGCCATCCTCAAAATTATATTTGGGCCCGTTGTGTCCCAGTCCCGATATGTTCCATTCTGGGGTCATATCGGGCCTGGGACACAAAGGGATCAACCAGGAGTAGGACATATCGGGCCTGGGACACAGCGGGCTTATCCCACTCACTCTCGCACTGAGCGGAAGCGCCATGTTGACCTCATTCGTACATGAAGGTTACCTCCCTTACACAAAATATGGTGGTTGCAGACGATTTCTGAGAACGCTGGCTAAAATCTATTAATTAACCAGGCAATTACAAGGTATTTTTTTTGCTGATTTTCTGTTACAGCTTTTTAATTAAAAGCTTGTTTGACGCATTTGCTGTTTTGATTTATTGGACACTTGTCCTCTCACGGCAAATAAGCGACGGAATAGTCAGTGAAACTCAAACTCAAACTTGAAACTGCCACATTCCACTATTATTTCAGTAAACACTTATCAGATGACACGAATTCACAAAGCATGCACCCTGTGCGCCAATAGCAGTCTAAACGAAGACTTTGGGCATGGGGCAATGATCCTGGTTTGACATTTGAACTCCACATAAACAATGTTGCATTAATAACATAAACTACTTAACTAGGCCAACCGTATTTCTGGACTTTTACTTAGTTTTAGTTAGAACAAAATTTACCAAAAAATAAAAGGATATTATGATCCCCATGTTTAAATCACTGGTAGTGGTACGGCCGATTCTTGAATATGGAAACCCGGTGTGGTGTCCACACCTTCGGAAACATATAGATCTTATACAGTTATAGTTATATAGAAGGTGTACAGAGAAGATTTACTAAGAAAATTCAGGGGACAAACATGAGTTATGTGGAAAGACTACAGTACTTAAAATAACTGAGTTTGGAGTACAGAAGATTAAGAGGTGATATCATTGAAGTGTATAAAATTGTACATGACCTTCATGATCATACTACCACAACACATAAATAATTTACTAACTCTGTCAGTCTGTGTGAGGAGGATAGAACATGCAGACATAACTTTAAACTTTTAAAGAAAACTACTAACACTAAATTGGCACAAACTTTCTTTGCTAACACAGTAACAGGATAATTAATGCATGGAATGATCTAACTAACGAGGCGGTAAATGCAAAGTCATTCAATGCTTTTAAAAATTCAATAGATTAGCACTTTCAAAATATTATGGATGCAATGATTGAATGAATCTTACAAAATTAGATCAGTATTACGACAGTAATATAACACAACTGCTAAGTGGCCATCGGTTTTTGCGACGATAATCAAAAACTAAATGAAGTCAATATGTAGAGGGCAAAAGGCTATAGTATAAAAAGCCTACAGAGCCTTATTTCATATTATAATTTATATCATATCAAACAATGAAACATCCCCAATCGGGGATTAGTAGTATGTAATTCATTCCGTCTTCTGACCACATCGCCATATCAGTGTGTGTAAGCTGTGAATCACTACATTAAAAATCCCTTTTTGTTAATGCATTGCAGGTTTTGCATGCTGAAGGACCACAGTGGTGCCATGGAGAAATCGGCACACAAGGACGCTGCCAGGTTTCTGGATGCGTTGGTCAAGTCGGTCCAAAGCCTGTGTCACGGCTTTCTGGACTTTGACAGCGACATCGAAATCGTCGGCTTCATCAACCTCAGCGTTGACAAGGAAAACTCCCTAGACTGTGTCCTCAAGGAAAAGGTTTGCAAAACGGCCGAGAATGCCACCTCTTTCATCAGCAACAGCTATCACGCTAAACCGGAGGAAGCTCAGAGTCCGTCAGGAAACACCCCGTCACATTGCAAAGCCGGCTCTGAGCCTAAAAACTCTGATTTCTCTCATCCTAAAAGTTTGAAACGCAACAGGGCGACAGACGACGCTAACGTGGACATTTGCCGAAAGAAATATTCGTCCAGTTTTGAACGTCATTCGTCGTCAGAAAACTTGCGCAGTTCTGTTTCGAGGGATTTGAACATTCCCAGGAGCAGTGGTAGCTCAGATGACGTTGATCAAGTGACATTGACGGGGTCAGGGGTCGTGCTGGAGCCAGTTGATGATGGGAGTTGTGGCGGGGAAGAGGGGGGCGACTTTGACGTGACTTTTATCAAGGAGGAGTTTATGGAGGAGGAGGAGGGTGCAGCCTTTGGTGTGGTGGACGTCTCTGGCGGTCAGCACCACTACAGTGATCAGCACTTCAGGAGAGGTAAAGTTCATTTGTGATAGTTTGATACTTGTGTTTTATAATAATAATAATAATGGAAATTTATATAGCGCTCTTTCTCACATGAGCTCAGTGCGCTTTACATTGATAACAAAACATTAAAGGCAAACAAATAATGAATCATTAGAAAGTAAAATAAACATGATGATTGCATGTAATGTTCTCTTACTTCCTCACACACACACACACACACACACACATACCACACACACACACACACACACACACACACACACACACACACACACACACATGCGCGCGCACACACACGCACGCCTGCATGCATGCAGGCACGCACACACACATACATGCACAAACACACACACACATGAACGCACGCACGCACACATACACGCACGCACACACTCACACACAATTAATTAAGACCTCATTTTGGATGGTTGGTTGGTAGTGGAAGGTTTAACATCCTCATAGCCGAGGCTCTTAGGGACAAGTTTCGCTGGTGCTGAGTCGGTTTATTTTGGATGATTTTTGAAGGTCTTATATAAGGGAGGTTTCACTGCAGTAAGAAAATGTACAACAAAATCAGAGTTTTCTGTACAAATTGTGGGAGGAGGGATGCATCTTATACTATAGTGTGCCGTATTCTAGTCACATAGAATTTGATACTTATGCAGGGATCAATCTTGTCACAGGACATCATCATCATGGGTCATTTGACCAGTTCAACGAAAATATAATAGTTTATTTTCATAAAACGGTAAGTCATAACGTAAACAAGAAGAAGAAGAAAATACAACTTGAGTGCAACAAAAACTGTTTTCTAGGACACTCTGTTGCTATCAATCACATAGCTTCACAGACTATACATCCATGTTCAAAGAATGACATGAGAAAACTGTTTTCTAGGACACTCTGTTGCTATCAATCACATAGCTTCACAGACTGTGTGCATCCATGTTCAAAGAATGACATGAGAAAACTGTTTTCTAGGACACTCTGTTGCTATCAATCACATAGCTTCACAGACTGTGTGCATCCATGTTCAAAGAATGACATGAGAAAACTGTTTTCTAGGACACTCTGTTGCTATCAATCACATAGCTTCACAGACTGTGTACATCCATGTTCAAAGAATGACATGAGAAAATGTTATTTTTTTACATTTGTTTTGCCTGAGAAAAGTTAGTATACACTAATACAGTACTATGCAATCTGATCACTATGGAATCAGTTGCAGCACACACCAAAATCCTTAAAGTTGCTAACAAGACATGAAGTAAACATAATGAGTCATATGACCTCTTGCCTGCGAAAACAATAGGTCATTTCAAAATGTTATCAGTCAATGACTGATGGCCGGTGCTAAGAATAATCCCTACTTATGCACTATATTGTTCGGACTATAAGATGATACTTCCCCCCTCCCCCCAGATTGAGACCTCTGTACCTTATAATATGATTGATAATATAGTAATATGATTGATAAATATAGTAAGAAAATATGATTAACAAAATTGAGTTTTGTGTTAAAACAATTTGGAGAGGGGGGTCACCTTATAGTAACATAAAATTTAGTACTTAGCATATTTTTCTGCTGACTATAAAGTGCACCGGGTTATAACTATAAAGCACCCTCCCAAAAAATCTTTGAACACAGAATTCTGATTCTGTTTTCTTAAGTACTATATAATATTAGTCATATTAGGCACAAGGGTCTCAGTCTGGGGGAAAAGTGTCGCCTTATAGCTATAGTCGCAAAAATATGGTACTTATTTATTTATTTTCATAGGTCATAAATCCGGTGCCTCGTTCACGCCAGCTTCAGCGGAGGATCCAGACAGCCGGTTTAAGACGGAGCCCCCCGATCATCGCGATACTCAGGGCTCCTCCCTCCATCAGCTGCACCCAGGCCCCTCCTCCATGAGAGGTGAGAGATGTAGATCATCCACCCGTCCTGTCTGCTTTGCATGGATATAGGAATGTGGCAGTGCATGAGAAGGCCAGGTTAATACAGGGGCAGATTGTGACGATGTCTGTGAGTCATGATTCATGTGAAATGCTTCCGTCTAGTAACAATAATTCTGCTGTTTTCGTTCGCACTAGTACTCATGTACAGACCCCCCAATCTACGGATTATTTACATAAAATGTCTGATACAAAAATACATTGTGTATATTATACATTCATGTGCAGGGGGGCTACAAATATGGTGAACAAAACTACCATATATACAGTGGAACCTCCCTTATAAGACCTGTTATAAGACTCCCTCCCACATAAGACCTACTTTTCTGAGACATTGCCCTTCTTTGTGAGTATTAAAATTACCTCCCTTGTAAGACCCCTCCCATATAAGACCTCATTTTGGATAATTTTTGAAGATCTTATAAGGGAGGTTCCACTGTATTACGAACTATGAAGGCGATACGTTTTCCCCAGACTGAGATCCCTGCGCCTTATAGTGTGGTTGATAATAATAATATTATTATTATAGTAAGGAAATAGTGCAGCAAAATCTGAATGTTGAGTCAAATTTGGGGGGCACCTTGTAGTCTGAAATATACATTAGTAGGATTCCATCAGATTCATTTAGGCAGTAGAATTTCATGAGAATCGTGCCTCACAGATGTCACAGCATTGTAATCAGGTGTGCCGTGTAGTCCGTGAAACACAGTAGATTAAATACGTTAGTAGGATTCCATCAGGTTCATTTAGGCAGTAGAATTTCATGAGAATCGTGCCTCACAGATGTCACAGCATTGTAATCAGGTGTGCCTTGTAGTCCGTAAAACACAGTAGATTAAATACGTTAGTAGGATTCCATCAGATTCATGTAGGCAGTAGAATTTCATGAGAATCGTGCCTCACAACTGTCACAGTCGGATCGCATTGTAATCAGGTGTGCCGTGTAGTCCGTGAAACACAGTAGATTAAATACGTTAGTAGGATTCCATCAGATTCATGTAGGCAGTAGAATTTCATGAGAATCGTGCCTCACAGATGTCACAGCATTGTAATCAGGTGTGCCGTGTAGTCCGTGAAACACAGTAGATTAAATACGTTAGTAGGATTCCATCAGATTCATGTAGGCAGTAGAATTTCATGAGAATCGTGCCTCACAGATGTCACAGTCGGATCGCATTGTAACCAGGTGTGCCGTGTAGTCCGTGAAACACAGTAGATTAAATACGTTAGTAGGATTCCATCAGATTCATTTAGGCAGTAGAATTTCATGAGAATCGTGCCTCACAGATGTCACAGCATTGTAATCAGGTGTGCCTTGTAGTCCGTAAAGCACAGTAGATTAAATACGTTAGTAGGATTCCATCAGATTCATTTAGGCAGTAGAATTTCATGAGAATCGTGCCTCACAGATGTCACAGTCGGATCGCATTGTAACCAGGTGTGCCGTGTAGTCCGTGAAACACAGTAGATTAAATACGTTAGTAGGATTCCATCAGATTCATGTAGGCAGTAGAATTTCATGAGAATCGTGCCTCACAGATGTCACAGTCGGATCGCATTGTAACCAGGTGTGCCGTGCAGTCCGTAAAACACAGTAGATTAAACCTTAGAACAAAGACAACCCTCTTTGGCTGTTTCTTTCTGGAACTAATTTATCAAAAGCAGATTATTTATAACGTACAAATGAAGCTCATTTGAATGTTTGGCTTACTTTTTGTAGGATGGATAAAAAGTAGCATACACTTTAAAAAGTATAATGAGAATTTTTATTTTGTTGGAGTGGTCTATTCTTTGATTTTTTTATTAAGAATCAATGATGGTGTCAATGATGCCTGGTTTCCTCATGCACAGTCACAAATAAGCACAGCTGGACTAAAGGCAAATTCAACAGCTGACCATACGCATGTATGACCGAGTTTTCCATTCCTCATGTGAAGGGATGGCTTTCTACTTACATAGACTGTATGTTTTGCGCACAATGAAATGCCCTTGCCTGGTAAGTGTTATTTCTACTTCTCCTAGCAAACCAGCAACAAGAAGAATAAAACAGCCTGGCATATTAGACTGTATGTTTTGCACACAACGAAATGCCCTTGCCTGTTATTTCTACTCCTGCTAGCAAACCAGCAACAACAAGAACAAGTTTCAACATCCTATGTCGATCGGTGCCCGAGATATGGCTAAAAATAGATTTTCAGTTTCCAAGGTCGTATGTCAAGGTCAAGGTCACGACGGCAAAATGGTTTGCGCGGATCTCTTCATATTAAGGTGGCACACCTTCACACAAAATTTGACGCGGTTCGGGAGATATCCTTGGGACAGAAAAAAAAAAAAGGAAAAAAACCCAAAAAACCAACAACAAACAAACAGACAAACCAGCCCATCGCAAAGTCCGATCACCATCGGTGACGGACCTATAAAACAGCCTGGCATATTACATATTAGACTGTATGCTTTGCACACAACAAAATGCCCTTGCCTGTTATTTCTACTCCTCCTAGCAAACCAGCAACAACAACAATAAAACAGCCTGGCATATTAGACTATATGTTTTGCACACAACTAAATGCCCTTGCCTGTTATTTCTACTCCTCCTAGCAAACCAGCAACAAGAAGAATAAAACAGCCTGGCATATTAGACTGTATGTTTTGCACACAACGAAATGCCCTTGCCTGTTATTTCTACTCCTAGCAAACCAGCAACAAGAATAAAACAGCCTGGCATATTAGACTATGTTTTGCACACAACGAAATGCCCTTGCCTGTTATTTCTACTCCTAGCAAACCAGCAACAAGAATAAAACAGCCTGGCATATTAGACTATGTTTTGCACACAACGAAATGCCCTTGCCTGTTATTTCTACTCCTAGCAAACCAGCAACAACAAGAATAAAACAGCCTGGCATATTAGACTGTATGTTTTGCACACAACGAAATGCCCTTGCCTGTTTTTTCTACTCCTAGCAAACCAGCAACAAGAATAAAACAGCCTGGCATATTAGACTGTATGTTTTGCACACAACGAAATGCCCTTGCCTGTTTTTTCTACTCCTAGCAAACCAGCAACAAGAATAAAACAGCCTGGCATATTAGACTGTATGTTTTGCACACAACGAAATGCCCTTGCCTGTTTTTTCTACTCCTAGCAAACCAGCAACAAGAATAAAACAGCCTGGCATATTAGACTGTATGTTTTGCACACAACGAAATGCCCTTGCCTGTTTTTTCTACTCCTAGCAAACCAGCAACAAGAATAAAACAGCCTGGCATATTAGACTGTATGTTTTGCACACAACGAAATGCCCTTGCCTGTTATTTCTACTCCTCCTAGCAAACCAGCAGCAACAACAGTAAAACAACGTGGCATATTTCCACCCACACACATCAAAACTTGAATTAAACTTGGCAACGTTGAAAGTAGGATTCACAGTTGAGTTAACTCATTCCGCCTTGCGTCCGACAATATGTCAGGCGCCCTAGTGCAGCTGCCAGTGCCTGCTCCCGACAAATTATCGGGCAGAGACCTCCATTTACTTTCCTTGTCAATTTAGAAACTATTAACGACTAAAATACGTTTATTCTGAAGCTATTTGCGTCGGAATGATCACTAATTTCATTGCGCAATTTTAAATCATTCGCAAGCACTTCATTGTCGTGTGTTTTGTAAACAAACTAGTACCTCTCTCTCAGAACCTGCAGGCTGGGAGTGCAGCCCGCAGGGCAAATGGTCAGTGCACAATGGATTAATAAAGAGCAACAAGAGGATTGCATGTTATAAACAATCCTCCCCCGAAGACAGAGTGTGGCTGCCCATGTGGCGGGGTAGTCAAAAACGGTCACACACATAATGTTCTCGTCTGTAGCTGATGCACTTGTACCATAGTGTTCAAGTGCTTCCGTTGTTGGGATGATCCCTGGAGTCCTTTAGCCAGGGTAAGCCAACAAACAACAAACAATCTAAACTCTTGGTGTATCTAGGTTTTGTCATAAACAAGCGCGAAATCGCAATAGTTTGTGGCATGCGGTCTATTTTTACCACTCCAATCATGAGTTACCTCCCCTGGCTTTTCAATAATTTTAATCTGTAAACCAGAATGTTATCTCTGCACCATTTCGTAACTTTTTATATCTTTTGGAAAACATTTAAAACTATGTATCCTACTTATACTCATCAAAAGAAGCACCGCATACTCGTCGTGTCTGTTGTAGTGTCTGTATTACGTATGTTTATTATTTTGTACGCTTTTAAAATACATCATTTTAAAGAGCGGCCAGAAGTGTAGCCTCGATTTGAAGTGCGACAATTTTGTCAAAATGTGCGACAATTTTGGAACGACAGACCGACAGACCGACCGACAGACCGACAGACCGACAAAGTGAGTTATAGGTTTGTGGCTTGAGCCACAAACAAAAACCCCAAGACTGCTGGATTTTATAAACGTTTTGAGGAGAAAAAAAATCTTATTCTTTTTTTCTTTTCTTTTTTTTGCCTAGAAGAAGGGACTATGCCCAGATACATTTTTATTTATTGTTTTGTCTTGGATTTTCAACTTTTACCACTGAGTATGTTTTCCTTTAAGGTGTCTAGCTATTGTTGTTACTGTTTTTATAAAGGTGGCATTGTGTGTGTGTGTGTGTGTGTGTGTGTGTGTGTGTGTGTGTGTGTGTGTGTGTGTGTGTGCTGCTGTTATTGCCAAAGCGTGTATTTTTTGCTCTGTATCACAATATATTGTGTTCTTTAATTTATTATATTAGATGTTTACAATTTTGTAAAGGAGCTCAATAGCAACAAGTTAGAAACACAGTGACCAAAGCAAGAAGAGTACAAACAACATTTGGACAAAATAATTTTGAAAAGAAAGTCTGCATGATAACAAAACAAGTGATTCTCTTTTCAAAAAGATCTGAATAAGTGCCTGGACATATCTGAACATGCCTACCCTCCGTCTTATTACTATTATATATACTTACGACTGGACACCAGGGAGACTTCATCGTCTGCGTCACATTGTTGCAGTATTACTATTTACTGAATTGGAGCTCCACATTCCTTTGACCTCTGGCCTTTGAAATTTGATGCATGCAAAAGCACCCAGAGGCAACAAATAGTCATCAGGGCTTTTCACTCTGTTACAAGCAAAGACATGGACAAGCTGGCACACATTTGAACTTGGAAACTCCATACAACCGTGTGAGATTTCCCAGGATGAAGCACGGTACCAAACGAACCGATACTGCAAAAGTTATCTCTCTGCCCATTGAGCGCAGACTGTTGTTTGCGATGCCGTGACCTCTCACCCTCGACCCTTGTCTTTCAGGTGCCTTTCCTGAGGTGACAGAGGGTCAAGGTCATCAGGGCTCCTCCTCCTCTTCCTCCTCCATGTTTCCTTATCGCATCATTCACCCTGATTCCACCCTCAGCTCGTACTGCGAAGACAGGAGAGACTTTAGTGGCGGGAGAAGTGTTCTTCATTGCGCGCTGTGCGGTGCGACCTTCTCGTCCCAGTTCGCCTTGACCCGGCACAGGCAGAGCGTGCACCTGGGGCGGACCCCCCACCAGTGTGCCCAGTGCGGGCGCACCTTCACCAGGAGGGAGACCCTGGAGGACCACGTGGCCGTCAAGCACCAGCTGAGGGTCAAACCCCACCCCTGCCCCAACTGTGGACTCCAGTTCTCCCAGAGGACCTCTCTCAGGAAGCACGTCAGGGTGTGTCGCTTGGTGGTCGAAGCGTCGGCGAGAGAGGCAGCGGAGATTTGTGTCAGCAATGCG
The DNA here is from genome assembly GCA_017654935.2 of Phymorhynchus buccinoides. Lineage (NCBI taxonomy): Eukaryota > Metazoa > Mollusca > Gastropoda > Neogastropoda > Raphitomidae > Phymorhynchus > Phymorhynchus buccinoides. The sequence goes on from CM065686.1 coordinate 4,845,390, forward strand.
TTCTGATGTTGTCAGATAATTATTTCACTATTTTATATTATCAGGGACAACGTCTGTCGCTTTGTCAAGACTTCTTCGGTGGAGAGTTTATCTGTTGACAGATGACTTTGTGAATATTTTCAGAGCATATTTGGGACAGCATTTGCTAGGGACAATGTGTGTCGCTTTGTTGAAACGTGGGTAAAAGGAGGCAGCAGAGATTTGTCGGCAAAGCGTTATGAGGTTGTCAGATGATGATATCAGGGACAACGTATGTCGCTTGGTTGTTGACATTTCGGCAAAAGAGGCAGAGGAGATTTGTGTCGGCAATGCGTTCTGATGTTGTCAGTTAGTGATATCAGGGACAAAGTCTGTCTCTTTGTCAAGACTTCTTCGGTGGAGAGTTTATCCATTAACAGTACCTCATGAATATTTTAATTAAGGATGTGTGGTCTCTTGCATTTTGTAAATTCTTTTTATTCTTATTTTCTTCTTCCTTTAAATTTGATTGGCCAACTTCAATCAATCAATCACTATTTATTATTCCCATTAAAATGGACAAGGAAAACTTCATCAGGTTCAAGATTTTGCTGATGTTTGTGGGGAAAAAAAAGAAAAATGAAGATGGTCCAACGCAAATATGAGTCACAGCCCCCCCACAAAAAAGAAGAAGCTATGGCCATATAATGCTAACAAATGCCCTCCTGCTACCCAGCTGTGTTGTGTGTTTGTCAGAGTCATCTACAGAGGCCAGTTTTGCACAGCTATCAACACTACAGTGTCGTGTTTTCAGATGGTAATCAGAAACAAGCGAGGCTTTAGTTTATACTGAAAATTCTCTGCCCCCTGTCTTGTGATGCTGACTCGCGTTCGCTACCTACATAAAATTGTTCACCCTTGCACGTCGCGACGAAGTAGTATAGAGCCTCATGTCTATGTTTTCCCAGTTGTTGTAGCGTTCTCTTTGTATTAACACTTTTACCGCCAGCCATTTGTCAGCCCAAAAAACCCCCATTAAACTCGTCTGTGTAGAGAAAAATAGGTATCTGCTATATTGTGAATTCCTCTGTGACATGTATAACGTTAGGCCTGTCCTTACCTCCCGCCCCCCCAAAATAGGGTCTTCAGATAACAGGCCCTGATTTGATGCCTTTTAGTGACATGGGAGTTAAGCCATTGTGGTGCATAACTGTGACATTGGCGGTGAAAGGGTTAAAGAAATGTTCGAACTTAGCAGCAGAACTGGTGAGAGTATTATTTTTGTTATCTCCAATCATGTTTCAGTGTTCTGTTGTAACAGTCATGCTATCAAAAAAAGAACAAAGACTGCCTACAGTTTATTTTGATTTTCTTGTTGGGATGTGATTGTGGTTTAGTCTGTGAGGCCTCCGGCTACTGAGTTATGCCCCCTCCACCCGTCTACCTCTAAAGAAACAAAACAAAACAACAAACAACAACAACAAAAAACTGCACCACCAGCTGACGAATACCCCTGTATGATTCCAGAGATACCCCGAAGCGGACAGCACACATCTGTGTCACAACTACTCCACCCCGAGCACCGAGCACACAACAGACTGCGCGCGTCGGCGACAGCATCACTCCACCCCCTGCCAGACGCTTCATCCCTGCAGCATCCCCGCGTCTCATCAGATCTCCACCAGTGCGAGATGTGCTTCGCGAAGTTTACCTCCCCTTGGGACAGGAATCGCCACAAATGCGGCGTCCCTTCGCCGAAGAATGGGCAGCACATTTGCGGGATATGTGGCCGGGGGATCACGCGGCGTGAGGACTTTGAGGACCACCTGAACAAGCACCGCAACATCAAGGCCCACGCCTGCCCCTATTGCGCCCAGCCCTTCACCTACAAGAACAACCTCAGGCAGCACATTCGCTCTGGGGTTTGCCAGAAATACCATAGCGGCGCCATCTACGGGGACAGTTCGGCGCTGTGAGAAGCGAGAGAAGTCTTAACCCTTTTGCCGCCAGCCTTTTTCCAGAAAAAAAAGTACTTAACTGGGTAGAGAAAAACAAGCGCGAAATCGCAATAGTTTGTGGCACGCGGTCTATTTTTACCACTCCAATCATGAGTTACCTCCCCTGGATTTTCAATAATTTTAATCTGTAAACCAGAATGTTATCTCTGCCCCATTTCGTAACTTTTTATATCTTTTGGAAAACATTTAAAACTATGTATCCTACTTATACTCATCGAAAGAAGCACTGCATACTCGTCGTGTCTGTTGTAGTGTCTGTATTACATATGTTTATTATTTTGTACGCTTTTAAAATACATCATTTTAAAGAGCGGCCAGAAGTGTAGCCTCGATTTGAAGTGCAACAATTTTGTCAAAATGTGCGACAATTTTGGAACGACAGACTGACCGACCGACAAAGTGAGGTATAGGTTGGTGGCTTGAGCCACAAACAAAAAGTATCTGCAATATTGGGAATTCCTCAGTATCATGTAATATATAAAGTAAGGCCTATCCTTACCTCCCAAACTTAAGGAAATAGGGTCTTCGGAAATAGCAGGCCCTGATTTGATGCCTTTTAGTGGTATGGGTGTTAAACCTTTGTGGTGCATGCATGCAACATTGGCGGTGAAAGGGCTAAGGGGCACACGATTCGATTCACTGTGACATTTGTCAGGCATGATTCGTATGGAATTCTACTGTCAAAAGCAATCTGATGCTCCTCCGAAATCGACAATGTGTCGGCTGTGCGCAGCGAGGAGACCAGTGAAAACTGAAAACAGACACATACGTACTTTACCCATTGTGGGCTTTTGATTTTGTTTTGTTCACTATATTTGTAAGTCCCCTGTACACGGACGTGATGACGTATCTTGCATTTTTGTATCAGACATTTGATTTGATTCGTGTATTGGGCTCTACATGAGTAGAGTGAATTCTTCTTCTTCTTCTTCGATCGCTCAGACACTTTCCTGTCAATTATGAGTGCAGATGCGTCATGCTGCCGTTATGCACCTAACTAAGAAATAGTTAGGCCCAGCAAGTCCGACTTCGGCCGGAGGAAATATTTTTGAAAGTGTTTCGTGAAAAAAGGCAGGAGAATGGACCGGTAAGGCAGAAAGATAGTAGATGACAGTAAGCAAAGGGAAAAGGCAGAGTCAAAGAGTGTGACAGAGGAAGTTACAAGCACAGAACTTCCAGAAGGTGGGGGAACTATATTTTATACAAAAGACCCCCCGGTATCCCCACGGGGGAGTATAGTGAACGGAAATAGTAGAATTATTTCTAGACAGAAGTATGTCACGTGAATCATGACTCACAGACATGGTCACAGTCGGATCGCATGGTATGTCTACCCCTTAAGTATGTATGCGCATATATTATGTGTTAACCCATCTGCATATCCCATCCACAATCCGCAAAACAAAACAAAAGTCGAAGTAAGACACACGAATGGGTGTCACAAGTCACAACAGTTTATTGCCCTTAATTCATTCGATTCGCAACGATTTTGAATTATTAACAAAAAATAAAAAATCACTCCAGCCATGCACACAAACAAAACAAACATAAACAAAAGGAGAAACGAAAGAAGATTGCGGGTTTTTACTTCAGGTTTAGACATAGGGAAGTGGTAGATCAGACTTTTTTTATATGTAGACTTTTTATATAGAAAAGCTCTCTACACCGATTGGTTCCCCCACAACGAACCACTACAAAAGCAAAGCCAGGGGCAAAATTATGGTCTAAAGGAGTGAAGCGAGTTTAGAAGTGACCAAGGTATGGTGTGCACATGGATTTACTTGAAGCAAATGCATAAAATTGACAGCCATCTATTAATTCTGGACAAACATGGCCGGAACGACTTGAATGAGCTATTGAAACCAAGAGAAATGGTGTGCATTGGGACTAAGTTGTGCACGAATTAGTATATACCGTATTTTACGGACTAAAAGGCGATGCTTTTTTCCCAGACTGAGACCCCTGCGCCTTATAATGTGACTGATAACACAGTAAGAAACTATAATAACAAAATCTGAATTTTGTGTCAAATTTGGGGGTGCGCCTTATAATCAGGTGCGCCTTGTAGTCCGAAAAATACGGTACTCATGATATCACTTGTCTATTTATTTATTTATTGCTGCTTTGTTGGTTGCTCGATTACTATTCAAGCACTCTCTGTCATCATTCATTCACAAAAATCGCACAATTACCGTAATGTACCAACTATGAGGCGCACCTTCCAGATTTGACACAAAAGTTTGATTTTATTATTATTGTTTCTTACTATGTTTTTTTAGTCCTACTATAAGGTGCTGGGGTCTCAGTCTGGGGGGAAAAGTATTGCCTTATAGTCCGTTAAATACGGGAAACAATGCAAATTATGTAGGTTGAATCTGATAGCATGTACAGTATATCATATTTTATTATTCTAAAAGATACAGATGGGTCACTTGAATTCAATATAATAGAAGCAGAGCTGTTTCACAGTCAGTTAATTTAAAAACTATATGATCCATAGTAACCACATCTATGTACAATCGTTCTCGAGTGTGTTGAAAAATGATGACAAGAAAACGAAATAAAACCCTTCTCAGTCGAAACTGTGTGTGCATGCAAGTGCAGAGAATCGAGTCTTTGTAACTTCACTGAAAACAGCCAACTCAGAAATGGGTACCACAGAAACCCAGATAATGTGCAATACTTTTGGGGTCCTACTATAATCTTTTTTTTTAGGGCAATTTTTCAAAGCGCAAAATAAAAATCTCCCGACCTTTCAATTTTGACACCCAGATTTCTATGGTATATTTTTTTTTTTATCGAAACATTATAAGAGTGGCTGAACTTGGATGACCCAGGGTGCTGTCCCTTGTTGTGTGTGTCCAGGGAGGCAACCAGGGGCCGCGGAATTGAAGACGGAAATTATCCACCCTTCACTCTACCCAACTTTCCATGACCCCCATCAACCATTACCTCCTGGCCCCAACTGGTCAGACACCCGCAGAGAACGACCACACACACACCCACCCACCAACAGCAATGAGGGGGGCAAGTTTTTCCCTCACCCCGCGAACGACGGTGGAGGGGGGAGGTTTTTCCGCTGCCTGCTCTGCCCGGCCACGTTCGCCACCAACAGCGGGCTGTGGAAGCACAAGAACATCATCCACCTGGGCCGGAAGGAGACCCACGTGTGTGGGTTCTGCGGGAAGGGGTTCCTGGACAAGACGCACTTCGTGGATCACGTCAACATGCACCGCAACATCCGCGGCCACCGCTGCACGTCCTGCGGGAAAACCTTCACCCACAGGGCCAGTTTGAAGTTGCATGTGAGGACCAAGCACCGGGACATGTGAGGGACTACACTGATACAGAATGTGTTGTGCGCAAACCTTCACCCACAGGGCCAGTTTGAAGCTGCTTAATAAAATGTCAGTGATTTTTTTCCGTTAGAGCAACGCATACGCACTCGAAAAAATGGTTACCCCCCCCCTCTTGTCGGTTGAGATGCAACAGACAACGAAGAACGTCAAAAACAACAGCATGGCACTAGAAGAGTTAATGACGAGCACTTCCACCGGAATAAGGAAAAGAAAGGGTTGTTTTACTGTTAACAAGCCTAAAGATGTGACCAAATGCTCTGACTTTACTGATAAAAGAGTAACAGACAAATCTTCAGCTTCCTGGGGCGCCCCTTAAGGGGCTTGATCCCGCCGAGGCGAGGGGTTATTCACATGTAATACATGTGAATACAGGTGGGTGTGCATACATGATGTATGCACACCCACCTGCACACACATACATGGATGCAACCTGGCCTCGGATACCAGGCGGCACCTGTTTTTCAAAATTTTGACCCCCCCCAAAAAAAATTTCAAAGTTCAAGGGGAAAAAAGTGTTGAATTCTCACTTTACAAGCCTGGAATAAGCTTCAAATTGAGTATAGTTTTGCTTTTTCTTCAGCTTCAGGGGAGCAAAGCCCCCCTGACCCCGCCCCTGCACCCTGCCAGGGGCCTGGGCGGCCTCTGGACCCCTGCCTTACCTGTTTTTTGATGTTTTCAGTTGCATCCATGTACATACATGCACACAAACTGAATGTGTTGTGCGCAAACCTGGTGTAGAGTGGCACAGTGGTAGCGCGTTCGCTTCGTGTCAAGTAAACCCCAGTTCGAACCTGGGTACAGGGGATTTTTTCCTCTCATTCTGCACTAGGCCTTAACGGTCTGAACGTGGAGTCCTTCGGATGAGACGATAAACCGAGGTCCCGTGTGCCCATGCACTTAGCATACGTTAAACCCAGTGGCAACGAAAAAGTTGTCATTTGGTAAAAATGTACCCCCCCCTCATCAGTGACAAAAATCGCATGCACAAATGTTTTTTTAAAAATTTGGTGGCGCGCCTCTGGCTGCGACGCGCTCTCCAGGTGGGAGCAACCTGAATTTCACAGAGACGCCTCTGTGACTATAAAGTACCTAATACTAATACCTAATGCTAAATACTAATACAAACCTTCACCCACAAGGCTAGTGTGGAGCTGCACGTCAGAACCAAGCACCAGGACATCTGTAGGGTGGAGCTTTAGCTTTCCAGCGCCATGTATTTTTTGACGTTCTTGGTTGCCCACTGCATCTCAACCGACAAGAAGGAAGTACCGTATAAGGCGATACTTTTTTTCCCACAGACTCAGTCCCCTGCACCTTATAATGTGACTAATAATATAGTCAGAAAATATAACCAAATTTGAAGTTTGGATACAATTTTGGGGTGCGCTTTAAAGGCCGGAAAAAACCCGGTAACTATTTTTTTTCAAGTGTGCAACGGCAGAAACTGACAAAAGCTCTAATAAACAAACACATGGCAGGGTGCTTGGCAGTGAATGTCTTTGCATTTGGTGGGAGTGTAGAGTGATGCTGGAAGAGTTGAATCACATACATGCACATAAACACCAGGAAAGACGAAAATCAGGTGAAGAAAAAAAAAGCCAGATTTACGCTCAGGGCCAGCCTGAAGCTGCGATGTCAGGACCAAGCACCACAGCAGAAGAGAGTAGGGCATATGGCCATAATGGGTAAGGTACGTATGTGTCTAGTTTTCAGTTTTCACTTGTCTCCCTGCTGTGTACAGCCGACACATTCTGATTTCGGAGGAACTCAAAGGAGGAGCAAAATTATTTGGAAGATTTCTTTGGAAAAAAGGCGGGAGAATGAGCCAATAAGTCAGACAAATAGTAGATGATAGAAAGCAAAGGGAAAAGGCAGAGTCAAAGAGAGTGGCAGATTAGAGGAAGTTACAAGCACAGAACTTCCAGAAGGTGGGGGAACTGTTTTTACGAAAGACCCCCCCGGTATCCCCACGGGGAAGTTGTATCTTCAAAATCAGGGGATCAGAATCGGTGCACAAATTATGCCTCTACATTTTTACAGCAGGGTTACCTGGATCACTTTAACCCTTTCAACGCCAATGTCGCATTTATGCATCGCAATGGTTCAACACCCATGTCACTAAAAGGCATCAAATCAGGGCCTGTTATCCAAAGACCCTATTTTCTTAAGTTTGGGAGGTAAGGATAGGCCTAATGTTTTTTTGTCACAGAGGAATTTGTAATAATTGCAGATATTTATTTCTTCACTTAATGGCATTTTTTGGGCTGAAAATGACTGGCGGCGAAAGGGTTAAACATTACAGTGAAAATCGCGAAAGTCAAAATTGAAGGGACTGAAATGTTATTTTGAGACGGCCAATATTTTGAGTTAAGAACTAAGAAGACATGTTTAGCATAAAGATTGTTAAACCGGGACCACAAACGTATTTTGAGTTATCCACTAATCCAGTGTTTTTGAGTTATCCAGTGTTTTTGAGTTATCAGGATTCCACTGTAATTTCTTCTTTTTTTAATTGTGCGTCAAGTGGAAATTTGCTACGTTTTGCGATGCGTTGGCCTGAAATCCAGTGCGTCTGATGGTAGATTTCAGCGTCATAGACGCAACATTTGTGCGGTAAGAATTAACACTGGTTTTGAACAAAACAAAAACTTGATGTCAAACTTTTTTATTTGAATTTTGTTGTTGATTATTATGTGAATTTGCTGTCATATAAGTGTTTAGCATTCTGCAAATTGTCATTGATTTAAGTTGTTAAATGTTATCGTTGTTGTTAATGCTGAAATGCTAGATTTGTATGTGAATTTCATTTATGTCATAACATCAAAATGGAGTTTTGTAATAAATCTTGGAATGTGTTGATTGAAGACCTTGGTTTGTATGCACAGTTTGTGTGTATGTGTGTGTGTGCGCGCGCGTACGTGTGTGTGTGTAAGTCTATAACTCTGTTAGTGCATATATGTGTCACTAGTACAGTATGTTTTTGTATGCATGTGTCTTTTTGTGTTGTTAAGATGTCCATGTATTGTTATCTTCACATACACACACACTCACACACACGCATGCACACAACACATGCACACACACACGCACCAGGGCTCCCAGGGACCCCCATTTGGGGGTCTATGAAGTACTAACATTCTAAAGGACCCCCTAAAAGAATGTGCAGGTGGCCCCAGGGATACACTAGAACAATTCTTTTTAGCATTCGCAATGCCACTGGGACCCTTTATTCTGTAAGTGAAAGAGTCCCTGGGACCCCTTGTTTTGCGGGACGATTGGGAGCCCTGCACACACACACACACACACACGCACACAACAAACGCACGTACACATGCATGCACACAACACACGCACACACACCACACATACACACACACACAGAGACGATAAACCGATTATGAAATAGAAGGTAGTAAGGAAAGGCTGTGACTTGAAAGGGAGACAAGTCTGGATCTAAACAGAGCTGCGTTGAAATCAACAGTCGCCATGATCAATAGAACATACTGAAAGGGGGAGGAAGAAAGTGGAGAGGAAAAAGAACACTGGAAAGGGGATTAAAAAAGAAAGAAATATTGGAGAGAAAAAACACAATAAACAAGAAAAAAGAACAGTGCCTGTGCGTCTCCAGATGAGAAACGGTGCTGTGAAACTTGCGCCATTTTTCTTTCGTGAAGTTGACACTTCCCACTTGTGTTGTCGATTTCAGGAGAGGAGGAGGAGGAGGATGGAAACAAGCCCCACCCCTCTCCTTTCCGCACGGGACAGACCTCGGAAGTGGACGCACACACGACTGGCGACGAATCGTCGGACGTCAAACCCCCACGGCCCCGCATCGCCGCATCCCCGGGGGGACCGACCCAGCGAAGCGCATCGCAAGGAGCGGTGTCAAGCTCGGCTCCACCGGGACCGACGATGCGTTCGCGCATCCTGCTGTGCGAATACTGCGACGCGTCGTTCACGTCGTCCGCGGGGCTCTACCTCCACAGGTCCAGCGTGCACTTCAAGCGCAAGTTCGAGTGCCCCGTGTGCGACAAGAAGTTCACGCGCAAGGAGACGCTCGTCAACCACATGCATTCCCACAGCACGCCCGGCGGCTCCAGCTCTAAGTGCCCGATGTGCGGGGCGTATGTCAAGGCCGATGTGATGGAGTATCACATCAGCATGAAGCATCAGCACGAAGCGTTTGGGTAGGGCGGAGTCGGAGTGATGGGTGAACGAAAGGTTGCGTTTGACGTCCCGATCGACACCGCAGTGTGGGACGAACCCATCAACCAACCATCGTTCTAATCTTTGTACAAGACAATAAATTTTGATTGATGACGCTAATGAGTGCGGTAGCTCAAAGAGTGATGTTGTGTGCTTGGTATGCAGAGACGAACCCATCAACCAACCATCGTTCAAATCTGTATAACACAAATGAGCTCAGAGTGATGTTGTGTGCTTGGTATGCAGAGATCCTGAATGATCTGCTTATAATTATAATAATCATGCGAGAATGGGATGAAATGTTGTACCAGTGCTAAGCATTAAATCCACACGCCACATCCGCATAATATCCAGACTAAACATGTACCGTCAAAACTGGACTATAAGACGCACCTGTATATAAGCCGCATCCCTTAAATTGAGAAAATATTTGATATTTATTCACATATAAGCCGCACCAGTTTGTAAGCCGCAGAGAAAATTATATGTGCATAAAGGAACTCAAATATAGAAATTCTCCAATTAGAACATTTATTTATTTAGGAAACTTGTGTAGCTCATTACCTTAAAGTTCAATGCGCTTACATGAATATTTAATGCTCTCAGACTCTTTAAACATGAGATTTGAATCTATTGATCACCAAAACCAGTTTTCAGTCTAAAGAAGCTCAAAATAGGCTAAAGAATGTTGCCATAAATAGATTTAATCATACTAATGTGTAGTGGGAGAAAATCTGCAGATAAGCCGCATGGGCCAAAGTTGAGGGGAAAAGTAGCGGCTTATAGTCCGCATTCATTTTACGGTAGATAGGTAAACTGATGCGTCATGTTTTGACATGTGTACGGAGGAGAGAACACTGAACAAACAAACTCACTTTTTTTTCTGAACAAACTTTGCAATGGGCAAAATATTTACTGGAAATAAACTCGGCAGCAAGCCAAGTATGAGTATGTTCGAGAAACAAAAGCAAAACTGTGTACATGTAACATAGACAGTGAGACAGATGTACGCATGTGCACGCGTACAAACACTGAAGACAACAATCACTTAGTTGCATTTTCTTCTTTCTCTCAACTTTGTTTTGCGATTCTTGCAGTCCTTTTAACAGCATTGTTCCTCCCCTACTTTCCTCCCCCTTTCCTTATCATTCCATCCTTCCTTTGTTACGTTCTCTCTCTCTCTCCTGTCTTATCCCCCCACCCCCTACACCACCCCCACCTCTGCACCAGCCCACCCCATTTTCCCCTTCTCCTGAGGGACAAAGTCTTTTGTTGAAGTGCGAAGGGCAGCAATAGGTTACCTAAATGTAATTTGAAGGTTTTTGAAATGTGTACCCCTGTACCCATTTTGTATTTGTTGTTGTTGTTGTGAAAAGCGTATCAAGAAGGTGATATTTGAAGTGTATCATCAGCTATGATTGAGCAGAAGCTTCTGTAAGTATTGGCTTACATATTACAAAACTGTGTATCACAGTAACTTTTGTTTCGTTTCGTTTCGTTTTTGAATGAAGAAAATGTAATGATTTGTAGGAAACAAACTTTAAAAAATATATGGTCTTTGTGAATGATTAAAAAAAAAAATCTAATGAAAATACCTGTGAATTTAATGAAACTGTGTTGACAGGATTGACAAGAAGCAAAGCTGATGCAAATTACGAGGATCATGGGTCAACGTCTTCCGTCAACCAACCACACGCCCACCCAGAACATCACTCCGATTCCCCATCCTCCCTCCATCTTCCTCCTCCTTTCGACTCGAATATCAAGCGAGAAATTTATAACATGGCCAAACAGCCTGCTGGGGTATCTTCGGCAGAAAAAGATCCAACGTTGTCGCAGTCCAAGATTCACTCTCCCCATCACTTCGATTCAAACAAATACCACGATTCACCATCATCATCACCATCCCTTCGCCTTCTGCATCATTCTGATTCGAACATAAAGCGAGAGATTTCCGACATAAGCAGACAGCCTGTTGGTGCGTCTTCAGCAGACACAGATCTAACGACGTCGTCGTCACAGTCCAAGATTCTGCTGTGTGAATACTGCGACGCTTCCTTTACATCCAGCGGGGGTCTGTCTCTGCACAAGGCCTCTGTTCACCTGCAGCGAAGGTTTGTGTGCAACGTGTGTGGGAAGGTGCTGAAGAGGAAAGCTACCCTGATCCACCACTTGATGTCCCACAGCACTGTGTGAGGTTTGTGGGAAAGTGCTGAAGAGGAAAGCTACCCTGATTCACCACTTGATGTCCCACAGCACTGTGTGAGGTTTGTGGGAAAGTGCTGAAGAGGAAAGCTACCCTGATTCACCACTTGATGTCCCACAGCACTGTGTGAGGTTTGTGGGAAAGTGCTGAAGAGGAAAGCTAACCTGATTCACCACTTGATGTCCCACAGCACTGTGTGAGGTTTGTGGGAAAGTGCTGAAGAGGAAAGCTAACCTGATTCACCACTTGATGTCCCACAGCACTGTGTGAGGTTTGTGGGAAAGACAGTGCTGAAGAGGAAAGCTACCCTGATTCACCACTTGATGTCCCACAGCACTGTGTGAGGTTTGTGGGAAAGACAGTGCTGAAGAGGAAAGCTAACCTGATTCACCACTTGATGTCCCACAGCACTGTGTGAGGTTTGTGGGAAAGACAGTGCTGAAGAGGAAAGCTAACCTGATTCACCACTTGATGTCCCACAGCACTGTGTGAGGTTTGTGGGAGACAGTGCTGAAGAGGAAAGCTACCCTGATTCACCACTTGATGTCCCACAGCACTGTGTGAGGTTTGTGGGAAAGAAGTGCTGAAGAGGAAAGCTACCCTGATTCACCACTTGATGTCCCACAGCACTGTCGGGGGTGCAAGGTAAGTTAAAAGCAAGTCTGACCTGTGCGCTTTATCGCTCTGCACGCCCACGGTAGTGAAAGTTGATAAGAGCAGGGAGAGTCCCGCTGCCTGGTATGCACCAAACTATAGCTAGATTTCCCTTGGAAGACACTCACCCCTGAAAAAAAAGGATGACGTTGCTCTAGACTCGTCTGTGTGACTATAAAAATAATACCATACCATACCCTGAAGTTTGTACAGGGCTTCCTACCCTCTGTTGCAGTTTCTAGGGACAAACTACTTAAAAACCAGGGACAAAGACTTGCAGGTATTTCCAGGGGTAAACACTGCGATGTCATGCATCAGGGTCAAAACGAACATTAACTGTTGTTTATTTCGTGATCTAGCAACATTTCTGCGAATGGATTTTGTTGTCTTCTTGATGCTTTTGGTGTCATTGTGCTTCAATAGTCAAGATCCTTTGGTGATCAGTAACCTATGCGTAACATCTCTGTTAAGAAAATTTCAAGACACACACACACAAAATTTTGTAAGAGTAATGTAATTACTCATAGTCATGTTGCACTGGGTTTTTTTTTTTTTTTTTTTTTTTTTTTTGTTTTTTTTGGTTTTTAGATTGCATAATGTTTGGTTGATTTTTCAAAGAATCAGGAGCTTTGTTTGTGTAGGGACAATTGTCTGTTGTTGTTTAATCTCAGAAAGTTCAGTTTAGGTTATGTTTTAAACTGCTTACTTCGTGTTAATCCCCTGTTCCCCAGAAAAGGTGGAAAGGAAAGAAATCATCTGTTCCACTGTACTGTACTGTACTGTAGTGTACTGTATTGTTATTTGTTCTGTGCTATGCTGAACTGCACTATACTGTACTGTACTGTACTGTAGTGTACTGTATTGCTATTTGTACTGTGCTGTGTTGAACTGCACTATACTGTACTGTACTGTACTGTAGTGTACTGTATTGCTATTTGTACTGTACTGTGCTGTAGTGTACTGTATTGCTATTTGTACTGTGCTATGTTGAACTGCACTATACTGTACTGTACTGTACTGTAGTGTACTGTATTGCTATTTGTACTGTGCTATGTTGAACTGCACTATACTGTACTGTACTGTACTGTAGTGTACTGTATTGCTATTTGTACTGTGCTATGTTGAACTGCACTACTGTACTGTAGTGTACTGTATTGCTATTTGTACTGTACTGTGCTGTGCTGTGCTGTACTACTCAGCACATAACTTTTACGGACTATAAGGACTTACGGACTATAAGGCCGGGTTCACATTAGACACGTAAGTTCCGTACGGAAAACCCTAAATAAGTGGAAGAAAGAAGGATAAAAGTTTACGCATATAGGGGACATTAGGACACGTGCGCAAATCTTTTCCCTTCTTTGTTTCACTTATTTATGGATTGCGCACGGGTTTCCGCATGGAATGTCCGCTGATGTGTGTACACGGCCTAAAGCTCACCCTTATTATAAGGCATTTTCCCCCGTGGGGATACCGGGGGGTCTTTTGTATAAATAGTTCCCCCACCTTCTGGAAGTTCTGTGCTTGTAGCTTCCTCTAATCTGTCACTCTCTTTGACTCTGCCTTTTCCCTTTGCTTACTGTCATCTTTCTGCCTTACCGGTCCATTCTCCTGCCTTTTTTCAAGAAACACTTTCAAAAACATTTCCTCCAGCTGAAGTCGGGCTTGCTGGGCCTAACTATTTCTTAGTTAGGCGCATAACGGCAGCATGACGCATCTCATGGTCTGCGCTCATAATTGACAGGAAACTGTCTGAGCGATCGAAGAAGAACGAACGAACGAACGAACGAAATTTTATTTATACAGGGTAATGAGATAAGTATACATACTTTTTTACACCCAGCCCTGTGGTAAACGAAAATATCGAAATAAACAACAATTAAAAACAACAACATCCAATGAAAGAATATAATAAACGACAACCATGAATATCATGTAAAAAGTGAAAATGTTGAGGGAGAGAGGGAGGGAGAGAGAGAGAGAGAGAGAGAGAGAGAGAGAGAGAGAGAGAGAGAGAGAGAGAGAGAGAGAGAGAGAGAGAGAGAGAGAGAGAGAGAGGGGGGGGGGAGAGATAAAGGTTAGAGAGAGATTAGAGGGTACTAGAGGCGCGATAGAGGGTCCCAGTGGCATAGCGAATTCCAAAAAGAATATTTCTAGTGCATCCCTGGGACCCCCAGCACATTCTGTTAGAGGGTCCTTTAGAATTTTAGTGCTTCATAGACCCCCCAAGAAGAAGAACCATTAGGTGCACCCCCAAAATTTGTGCACAAAATTAAGATTGAATTATTATACATTGTGTATATTGTTAATCATATTATAAGATGCAGGGGTCTCTTAATCTGGGAATAAAGTATCACCATATAGTCTGAAAACAAAATATTGTATTGTATTTCAGTGTATTGTGTTGTCCCTTTTGCTACAGTATTGTATTGCGTTGTACTTTATTGTCACATTGCTCGTTCCCTATAAACCGTTTTTTGGCTTCCCTGAGGAGAGAATGTCACAGCTGGTGCAGTGCCACCCTCTGTCATTTTGCTTTACTGCATCTCTGTCATTGTTTCAGTATCAAAAGTTGTTCATCATTATCATTGTCAGTGAACATGTTTAAAGTGGGTTTTTGCCCCACTGTTTGTATGGTTTGAAATAATATAATATATTGTCATGACCATGTGCACAACTACTGTGTAAATATAGACATGTAAAACTGCATTGTGTGCGATTGTCTTATATAGAACGCATTGTGATTGATGAGAACAAGGACTTGGGAGGAGATATTAATCAGGTACATCCTCTATTGGCTACTGCAAAGAACACCTTTTGCAAGAGTGAATGCCCTTGGTGGGTGGGGGAAGATGGTTGAGCACTGACCAAACAAGGCCATAACTCTTGCCAAATAACCCTATTTGAGGCTATTAAATGGATGCCTTTCGCAAGAGTGAATGCCCTTGTCAACACTGACCAACAAGGGATTCACTCTCACTGTCAAGGGCGTTAATAACCCTAGTTGCAGAGGCCAAGAGGGAGGAAAATGGATATTGACAAATAACGCAGGGCTCCCAATCATCCCGCAAAACAAGGGGTCCCAGGGACTCCTTCACTTACAGTATAGAGGGTCCTAGAGGCGCGATAGAGGGTCCCAGTGGCATAGCGAATTCCAAAAAGAATGTTTCTAGTGCATCCCTGGGACCCCCAGCACATTCTGTTAGAGGGTCCTTTAGAATTTTAGTGCTTCATAGACCCCCAAATGAGGGTCTCTGGGACCCTGTAACGTCATAGATATTTGGTAATACATACCATATTTTTCTGACTATAAGGCGCATCTCCAATTGTTAGACAACATTCTGATTTTGTCATACAATGTTCTTACTGTTTCATCAGTCCCATTATGAGGCGCAGGGCTCTCAGTCTGGGCAACAAGTATACAGCCTGAACAATATGGGACACCATTGTCATCAAAACAAACAAACAATATGGGACACCATTGTCATCAAAACAAACAAACAATATGGGACACCATTGTCATCAAAACAAACAAACAATATGGGACACCATTGTCATCAAAACAAACAAACAATATGGGACACCATTGTCATCAAAACAAACAAACAATATGGGACACCATTGTATGTAAAAAAAAAACAGCTTTGGTAATGTTATCTAAATCATATTGAAACAGTCTCTGTTGCATTCATTTAATAATAATAATAATGGGAATTTATACAGCGCTCTTTCTCACATGAGCTCAGTGCGCTTTACATTGATAACAAGAACATTAAAGGCAAACAAATAATGAATCATTAGAAAGTAAAATAAACATGATGATTGCATGTGTTCTCTTACTTCCTTACACACACACATACACGCGTACACACACATTTATTATTTAAACAGTCAGTTTTACTCTAATTTACATAATCACAGACACTTTGATTTTGGTATCTTTATTTGTGCTCAACAAGGAATAAAACCATGATTATTTCAACACACCTGTCACCTACATACAGAAACATGCATTGTTAACCTCTTTTACTTACAACATGAGTCCAAAAGAAAATCAAAAGACTCCTTATCTCTTTGTAACAACTTTGTGTCTGTTATCAGTTAAAATTCACATCGCTGTTCAACTAAAGTCATAAAAACATGGACTAAACACCCCGGTTCTGAGGTAAACTACATCTTTCAACTTGTATGCAAAAAATGTCAATGATGCCAAGGTAAACTACACATCTTTCAACTTGTATGCAAAAAATGTCAATGATGACAAGGTAAACTACACATCTTTCAACTTGTATGCAAAAAATGTCAATGATGCCAAGGTAAACTACACATCTTTCAACTTGTATGCAAAAAATGTCAATGGTGACAAGGCATTTTTTCCATTTATCTTCAAGCAGCATATTTGCAAATCTATCTACTTCTAGTGTTCTTACTTTGGCATTTACATATTCCATGACAAGGTCACATTAGTATGGTAGTATAGCATAGTAGAGGGACTGGCTTCATCAGCCTAGGCCTCGCGGAAGCGTCCCCTTCGCACTTTTCATAAATATGGGTTGCGCTTGCGCACTCATAATTTCCATTAAAATTTATTCATCGTAATCAAAAAACAATTTATTAATATTTGGACAACTGTCTAGAAGATTTTTAAATATGTTAGTATTTTGTGCTTCTTTCACTTGGACTGGAAGAGCATTCCAATCTTGTGCAATTCATTAGAAAGTGAGTTTTTTGTGAAGTTAGTATTGTTGTGTCCCATTAAAATTTTAAGGAATTCCTTGTTTTACTATAGTTAGATAACTGAAAGATGTTAGTAATATTTATGTTGTCAAGGCCATGAAAAATGGTGTATGTCTCAATTAGGTCCCCTCTAAGTCGTCTGCCTTTTAAAGAATGTAAGTCCAGGTACTTAAGTCTTTCATTATAACATGAACATTTAAAGGCAAACTTGTTGCTCATCTCTGGAAAGTAAAATAAACACTGATGATTGCATGCAACGTTCTCTTACTTCCTCACACACACACACACACACACACACATACACACACACACACGTACGCACGCGCACACATTTATTATTTAAACAGTCAGTTTTACTCTAATTTACATATTCACAGACACTTTGATTTTGGTATCTTTATTTGTGCTCAACAAGGAATAAAACCATGATTTCATTTCAACACACCTGTCACCTGGACACGCGTTCCAGGTAACATATTTACATACAGAAACATGCATCGTTAACCTTTTTTACTTACAACATGAGTCCAATAGAAAATCAAAAGACTCCTTATCTCTTTGTAACAACTTTGTGTCTGTTATCAGTTAAAATTGACATCGCTGTTCAACTAAAGTCATAAAAACATGGACTAAACACCTCGGTTCTAAGGTAAACTACATCTTTCAACTTGTATGCAAAAAATGTCAATGATGCCAAGGTAAACTACACATCTTTCAACTTGTATGCAAAAAATGTCAATGGTGACAAGGCATTTTTTCCATTTATCTTCAAGCAGCATATTTGCAAATCTCTCTACTTCTAGTGTTCTTACTTTGGCATTTACATATTCCATGAAAAGGTCACATTAGTATGGTAGTATAGTATAGTAGAGGGACTGGCTTCATCAGCCTAGGCCTCGCGGTCTATGAAGTGTCCCCTTCGTACTTTTCATAAATGTGGGTTGCACTAGCGCACTCATAATTTCCATTCAAATTTATTCATCGTAATCAAAAAACAATTGATTAAAATTTGGACAACTGTCTAGAAGATTTTTAAAGATGTTAGTATTTTGTGCTTCTTTCACTTGAACTGGAAGAGCATTCCAAACTTGTGCAATTCGGTTAGAAAGTGAGTTTTTTGTGAAGTTAGTATTGTTGTGTCCCATTAAAATTTTAAGTTCAGAATTCCTTGTTTTACTATAGTTAGATAATTGAAAGATGTTGGTAATATTTATGTTGTCAAGGCCATGAAAAATGGTGTATGTCTCAATTAGGTCCCCTCTAAGTCGTCTGCCTTTTAAAGAATGTAAGTCCAGGTACTTAAGTCTTTCATTATAATTCATGCCTCTGTGCATATTCCACATGAGGTCTCACAAGAGCTTTATACAATTTAAAACATAAAAATTTATTATGGTAAGAGAAACTTCTTTTTATAAGTCCAATCATTTGCTTTGCTTTATTAATGACATTATGGATATGAGCATCGAAGGATAACTTACAGTCAAACGTTACTCCCAGGTCTTTTTCACACACAAGAATTAATGTTTTGAACTCTATTGTCTATATAGTATATTCATATAATACTCTTTACCAGGATTCTTTTTACCAATGTGCATGACTTTACATTTCGAGACATTAAAGTAGAGATTCCATGTATTAGACCACTCTTGTAGATGATCTAAGTCCTTCTGAATCTCACTATAGTTATCAGTGTTATTGTAGATTTTTGTGTCGTCTGCAAACATTTTACAGATGCTACTTATACATTCAGGGAGATCATTAATACAAACTGTAAAAAGTACTGGGCCAAGAATACTGCCTTGTGGAATACCACTTACTACTGGAACACTTGCCGATTTGGCCTCATTTACTCTAACCACTTGAGTCCTACCAGAGAGAAAACTGCCTTGCGGAATACCACTTACTACTGGAACACTTGCCGATTTGGCCTCATTTACTCTAACCACTTGAGTCCTACCAGAGAGAATACTGCCTTGCGGAATACCACTTACTACTGGAACACTTGCCGATTTGGCCTCATTTACTCTAACCACTTGAGTCCTACCAGAGAGAATACTGCCTTGCAGAATACCACTTACTACTGGAACACTTGCCGATTTGGCCTCATTTACTCTAACCACTTGAGTCCTACCAGAGAGAATACTGCCTTGCGGAATACCACTTACTACTGGAACACTTGCCGATTTGGCCTCATTTACTCTAACCACTTGAGTCCTACCAGAGAGAAAACTTCTAGTCCAGTTTAAGATTCCACCAGTAATTCCATACGCTTCCATTTTAATAATAGTCGTTCATGAGGCACTGTGTTTGTTTCATGCAGGCTATGAAAAATATGTATTGCCTCTGGTTTTCATATTTTGAACAAAATCAAAACCAAGAAGAAAAAAACAACAAATAAACAAACAAAATACCTCAAGGTAACTCAACAGATTTGGTTAAAATCAATTTTAAATGATTAAATATCAATACAGATTGACAAAATATGAATCAATATATACAAAACAAAAATGGCATGAGTTTATTGAAAAAACAAGTTCTGATAAACTCTGCGAAAAGGAAACAAATGAAGAAAAGTGGAATTAAACAAAATACCTATTTCAGAGGCTGAAGCATTGCTCTAAATTGAGTTCAATAAAAATTCATCCTAGTTCAATGACAAAAACAACAAGAAAAGCAAACAAACAAACTAAACATGATAGCCTGGCTGAAAAAGAATAAAATGTTTACTAAATACTACGCTCTTTCTTTCATGAACTTTTCATTTTGTCATACATGCACAATAGAATCAATAATAATCATAAAAAGTGTTAATTGTCAGCAAAAGTAGACCAAACCTACAGCAAAACTGAAACAGAAATAAGTCGAAACAAAAATGAAAACGAGCAACCACTAATCTACCATCAAATAAAGTCGATATTTATAAGAATTGTGCTGAAGTCGCAACAACAAGAATGTTTTATTTCTCACACACAATAGAAAAAAACCAACAACACCACTTTCTTTAATCCCCTCTCTATTTGTAATGGATTATAGTGTGTGTGTGTGTGTGTGTGTGTGTGTGTATGTGAGAGAGAGTCGGAGAGAGAGAGAGAGAGAGAGAGAGAGAGTGTGTGTGTGTGTGTCAGAGAGAGAGAGAGAGTGTGTGTGTGTGTGTGTGTGTGTGTGTGTGTGTGTGTGTGTGTGTGAAAGAGTGCTGTAGTTTCATGGACAAGTGCAGTTTCATGGACAAGTGCACATTCACTTGCAGCATTTATGCTGAATGCTTGTTTGTTAATGTTTTTGATCGCATGCTTACAAAGACACATGCACTCGCAATGCATATGTGTGCGTGTGTCCCTGTGTGTGTGTTGTTTGCATGCCTGCATGGACTTTAAATTTAAGCCACCCTTTAAGCTCATGGGAGTTGATGCGCTTTGAAGATGTTCCTTTACATTCGATCATACCATTACACTACTGTGCATGTCAAATGCCATTCAACTATGTTATAATGCGACAGCATAGAAAGAAAAGTCATGAATCATACACAATAACGGTTGGATTTTCAATAAAATATAAAAATGCTGATTATAAGGGATATTGATTTCATTTTTGATGCACTCTACACATACCCTAGAACGAAAAATTAAAATTTGCGATGAATTATTTGTTTGTTTATGTATTCTTCTAATAAACTCTCTCTTTTAAACCCTGGAGTTTCTGCAGAGAAACATCATTGGGGTAATAGGCCTGGACATTCTGCAGAAAAATCTGAATGTTTGAGCAAGTACTGTGTTCCATTACGCATGGTATTCACAAGCAGTAGTAGTAGTAGTTAGGGCTAGAAGTGGGCCTCGCGGCCCTTTTACGCCCTTTCTCGTTTGTGACTTTGATTTGTTTCAAGGTGGCTTGCTTTCTACAGCTAAACTATAACATTTAACAAAAATATGGAATGGACTTCATCTTCTTTCTTTTTTTTATTCATCGAAAGTATTATAAAAATTTGACATCATTGTGTCTTTGTCCAGAAGATTTTTGAATATATTTATGTTAGGTGCAGCCTGTTAGTTGACAAATTATTCCAGTATTGAACAACTCGGTTAGAAAAGTAAAACTTGCGAATGTTAGTAACTGATCGTCTTAAAAATAACTTCTCTGTACTATTCCGTGTCATGTTTGTGATACTTTTAACAAAAAGGTTGTTAAAGTCAATGTCATCGATATGATTCATTATTTTATATACTTGTATCAGGTCCCCCCTGACTCTTCTTCCCTCCAGAGAAGGTAATCCCAGGAATGTTAATCTTTCACTGTAAGCAAGGACACGGTATACACATAGGACTTAATTGCCAAGTGGTTTTGCCAGGTTTTATGCTTCAAGATTTTACTAAAATGCTTAAAGATACTACAGTGGAACCTCCATTAGAAGACCTCCCATTATAAGACTCCCTCCCACATAAGACCTAATTCTCTGAGACATTGCCCTTCTGTGTAAGTATTAAAATAACCTCCCTTATAAGACCCCTCCTTTATCAGACCTCATTTTGGGTGATTTTTGAAGGTCTTAATATAAGGTAGGTTCCACTGTACCACAAAAAGATAAAATGATAAGGTTGATGTTATTTTTTGGCATTTAACCAGGGGGAAAACGGACGCTACCTTTCTGTAGTTAACTTTATCAAAATGAAGGATAAAACTGCCTTCCTTTTCACCCCCCCCAAATCACTGATAAATTCACACACTCCAGTCTTCGGCCATCCTGTCACCAGTCGCCATGGTGATGAACTCAGAGATTCGACCTTGACCTTCAGTCACCGTGGCGACTCACTCACTGCCATGCCAACAGAGGGTTGAAGGTGGCGTGCTGTTTGGCCTTGCCCTTGGCAGTGGCGGAAGTGACCTTCTTCCACAGCACCACCCGAAGGTCAGATCGCCTGATGCCTGAGGTCACCTGACTGA
This sequence comes from Phymorhynchus buccinoides, assembly GCA_017654935.2. Taxonomy (NCBI): domain Eukaryota; kingdom Metazoa; phylum Mollusca; class Gastropoda; order Neogastropoda; family Raphitomidae; genus Phymorhynchus; species Phymorhynchus buccinoides. Next base: position 4,867,463 of record CM065686.1, read on the forward strand.
AATCTGCACACAATGGAGTAAAAAATATATTGAACAACAACTTGACTAACATTTGTAATAATAATGAGAATTTCTATAGCGCTTATTCTCATAAATTGGCTCAAACTCTAAGCGCATCACATTTGTTTTTGTTTTACAAAATAACAATAAATAACAATTAGAAAAAAAAATCAAACAAGAAAACGGACAACGAAATAGCCATTATAAAGTGACCTTACATTCATTACAGTGTAATGTACCTGTAATGCATGTACACACACACAAATATCCGCAAGCACAAAACTCGCAGACACACAGTACAGACAGATAGGGGGAAAAAGAAATGCAAGAAAAACAGACAAAGCAATGAAGCATAACAGTCCCCTGGCTATTAAAACGAATAAAATAAGATACTGTTCACACACACTGTGGACACACTAAGACACTGTTCACACACACAAATATCCGCAAGCACAAACTCGCAGATAGGGAATACAATACATAGAAGGGAAAAATAAATACAAGAAAAACAGACAAACTAGCACACCAGAACAAAGCAATGAAGCAGAACACTCCCCTAGCTATTAAAACTAATAAAATAAGTAAGTAAGTTTAATTCGCGTTCTGACCAGAAGGAGAACGTTACGGTGTTAATTTTCCTACAGTAAAAACGTTTCCCTGTACTGTTCAGAAAGGTTTTCAGGTATAGGTACAGGGGACTAATATATATATTTTGGCTGTGAAGCCTTTAAACGTCCCGTCATTGTTGTATTACATTCATAATTTGTCAGTGTTTGCTGCTTGCGCGAGTTTGAGTCACTCATCAAAGTCGAGTGAATCTACTCTTTTCTTTGGATCATCATCCAAAAAACTTTTTTAATTAGTTAGCGTTGTTTTTTGCTGGCGATTGTCCTGTCTTAATGTTCATTTATGGTATTAGTTATGTATTGTAAGCTTAGAACCAAGGACAGAATGGAAGACTAGGCCCAGGCTTAATTCTTTTCCTTGTAAAATAAAGTTTCTGAGTCTGAGTCTCTCTCTCTATCTCTCTCTCTCTCACACACACACACACATATTGTAATGTGATCTGACCTTTAGTGCACATGATTGCTGCTCTCTCTCTCTCTCTCTCTCTCTCTCTCTCACACACACACACACACACACACACACACACATTCTCTCTCAATCTTTTTCACGCAAAAACACACACAAAAAACCATACATACGCAAACACTATTTCCGCACACACATCAACAAATTTAATCATGCTCACGTGTTCAAACAAGTCGTACGGACCCAATCAAAGTGTTTTTACTCCAGGATTAGTCGACAATAAAATAATACTATGACGAGCAACAGACTAAGAATTTTAACAATAATATTTACTTTCTACCATACATATTACTACTTTCAACCTCTTTTACTTGCAGCAGCACTAAATTCCCATCCGCTGCTACTAATACATATCCATACTAACACATTTGATTCAACACAATCCTACCCTATCAATATTAACTCCCCTAATTCTTACTCAGTTACTGCCCCTTCCCCATTTCCCCATCACCACATACTAACAAATCGTCAGTAAAATGAAAAAACCTTGTACAGTGGAACCTCCATTATAAGACTCCCTCCCACATAAGACCTACTTCTCTGAGACATTGCCCTTCTTTGTGAGTATTAAAATTACCTCCCTTATAAAATCCCTCCCTTTAAGACCTCATTTTGGACCGTACCGTAAATTTGAGTTTTACGTCCTCTCGACCTGGGAAGGCACATATGGGACATTTGTTTTGGTTAGTTGGAACCTCATTTTGGATGATTTTTTAAGGTCTTATAAGGGAGGTTCCACTGTATTTCAATTTTGGTAGTTTTAACAAAAATGAAATAAACTGTTTTAAAAATTAACTGCGTTTACCACAATTGATTAACTATGATGAATATGTTGTTCAAGACATTGCGAGTTTAGTCCTGCATTTTGTTAACATTACTTTTTTATTACTTGAAAAGAACGAATATAATGAGCTTTTTGTCCTTAAAGACCCACAGAGCCGGCTGGATTAAGTCCCTTGTTTTTTTCTGGGTCGATGTGGTCCGCATTTAGACTTACCTCGTATACGATCGAGGCTGCTCTTTAAAGTGATGCCTCGTTTTCGTGACTGTCCTCGTATACGATCGAGGCTGCTCTTTAAAGTGATGCCTTGTTTTCAATGTGTATGGGAGCAACACTTGGTCAAAATAAGATTTTTTACCAGCTATAAGAAGGAAAACACGTGAAATGCGTGATTTTGACAGCCGGCTCTGTAGGTCTTTAACTAGATCTGAATTTGGGACTTTTGAGTTTTTCTTCAATTTACACAACCTCATTTACCCCAGATAGAAAGTCGTTAGATATACAAGCTTTTGGTGGAAGGTGGTGGGAAAAAGTAGGTAGCTGACTATATATCTAACTAAAAAAAATAATTAAAAGGTTTTTGAATTTCACCCACGAAATGTCCCGTATGTGCCTCATAGAAGGTCGGAGGACGTAAAGCAAAATGTTTCATTCAGTTTGGAAAATACGGTAATTTGGGGGGTGATCCCAAAGGCCAAGTAATCCCAAAGACTGCAGCACAAAGAGCCAAAGTACAGACAATGGTATAGGTGGCATGGTGAGCATCGGCAGGAGCAAGCTGGTACCTCAGTCACAACGACAACGTAGAGGTCACCCCCAACAGCTCCTTGTCCTTTAGTGCCGAACTCAATATCGCCAGAGCGCACCCCCCCCCCAGAACAATAAAGGAGTGGAAAGAACTACCAACAGCAGCAGTGGAAGCAAAAAAAACAGAGTGTTTCACAGCCAGGGTCTGGGAGCATCTGCTTGGACACCCGCCCGCTGCCACCTCCTCCATCTTCTCAATAATCAGTAAGAGCCGTTACGGTAATTGATTTTCTTCAGGTTAGAAAGTCAGAAACACTTGGTCTCTTTGGACGATCAAATTAGCGGGGTCTGTGCTTTGGCTCTGTGTGAGGCTGCAGTCTTGGGACTTAACTTGGCCTTTGGGATCACCCCCCAAATTACCGTATTTCCAAACTGAATGAACATTTGCTTAACGTCTCCGACCTTCTATGAGGCACATTACTAGGAAATTCATGGTAGTGAAATTTAAAAACCTGATATCTTGAGTTTTTAATATCTTTTTTAGTTAGATACATAGTCGCTACCTACTTTTCCCGCCACCTTCCACCAAAAGCGATGTATATCTAAACGGACTTTCGATACTGGGGGTAAATGTAGGTTGTGCAAATTTAAGAAAAACTCGTAAGTCCCAAATTAAGATTTAGTTAAAAGACCTACAGAGCCGGCTGTCAAAATTCACGTATTTCATGTGTTTCCTTCTTATAGCTGGTAAAAAATCTTATTTGACCCAAGTGTTGCTCCCATACACATTGGAAAAATGAGGCATCACTTTAAAGAGCAGCCTCGATGTATACGAGGTAAGTCTAAATGCGGACCACACGACCAGAAAAACCCAAGGGACTAATCCAGCCGGCTCTGTGGGTCTTTAAGGAAAAAAAGCCTAATTATGTTAGTTCTTTTCAAGTAATAAAAGTAATGATTAAACAAAATGCAGGACTAAATCTCGCAATGTCTTGAATAAAAACCATAGTCATCTAGTTAATCAATTGTGTTAAATGCAGTTAATTTTAAAACAGTTTATTGCATTTTGGTTAAAACTACCAAAATTGAAAATACAGTGGAACCTCCTTATAAGACCTTCAAAAATCAATCCAAAAAATGAGGTTCCAACTAACCAAACACAAATGTTCCATAGTGTGCCTTCCCAGGTCGACGAGGACGTATAAAACTCAAATTTACGGTACGGTCCAAAATGAGGTCTTAAAGGTGAGGATTTATAAGGAGGTAATTTTAATACTCACAAGAGGGCAAGTCTCAGAGAAGGAGGTCTTATGTGGGATGGGAGTCTAAAGGGAGGTTCCCTGTACAAGTTTTTTCCTTTTACTGCGATTGTTAGTATGGGGTGAGTGGGGAAAAGGGGCAAGGGGCAGTAAGAAATTAGGTGATTAATATGATAAGGGTAGGATTGTGTTGAATAAAATTGTGTCAGTATGGATATGTATTAGTAGCAGCGGATGGGAATTAGTGCTGCTGCAAGTAAAAGAGGTTGAAAGTAGTAATAGTATCGGTTTAGAAAGTAAATATGATTGTTTTAAAAAAAAAAAAATTTGTCTTAGTCTGTTGCTCGGTCATAGTATTATTTTATTGTCGGGGAAAATAAAAAAAACTAATCCTGGAGTAAAAAACACTTTGATTGGGTCCGTAGTCCCCCACCACCCCCCCCTAGAGAAAGTTCATAAGAAGAGCTACATTCTGGTCAGAGTTGGAATGCACTAGAATTAACCACAAAAATGGCACCAACGCTAACACATATTAAAAGTTTTCTGGATGATGATCCAAAGAAAAGAGTTAGATAACTCGACTTTGATGAGGGACTCAAACTCGCGCAAGCAGCAAACACTGACAAATTATGAATGTAATACAACAATGACGGGACGTTTAAAGGCTTCACAGCCTATATATATATATTAGTCCCCAATACCTGTACCTATACCTGAAAACCTTTCGGAACAGTACAGGGAAACGTTTTTACTGTAGGAAAATTAACACCGTAACGTTCTCCTTCTGGTCAGAACGCGAATTAAACTTACTTAGTTATTTTGTTTTAATAGCTAGGGGAGTGTTCTGCTTCATTGCTTTGTTGTGGTGTGCTAGTTTGTCTGTTTTTCTTGTATTTATTTTTTTTTTTTTTTTCCCCCCGCCTTCTATGTATTGTATTTGGGTTTCCCGGCCAACTGCCATAATATTGCACGCCTGCGAACGTTAGACTGTGCTTTGCGCGATAGTTGTTGTGTGGGGAATATAAACTTGGGGACCGAACAGTTGTTCTATTAGTGTGTTTTACGCACGATAATATTGACTATTGACGTTCGGCCGATGCTAACCACGCCTTTTAGACGTCATTTTACCTTACCACAGTGTGTGTGAACAGTATCTTATTTTATTCGTTTTAATAGCCAGGGGACTGTTATGCTTCATTGCTTTGTCTGTTTTTCTTGCATTTCTTTTTTCCCCTATCTGTCTGTACTGTGTGTCTGCGAGTTTTGTGCTTGCGGATATTTGTGTGTGTGTACATGCATTACAGTTACATTACACTGTAATGAATGTAAGGTCACTTTATAATGGCTATTTCGTTGTCCGTTTTCTTGTTTGATTTTTTTTTCTAATTGTTATTTATTGTTATTTTGTAAAACAAAAACAAATGTGATGCGCTTAGAGTTTGAGCCAATTTATGAGAATAAGTTATAGAAATTCATCATTATTATTATTATATTACAAATGTTATGTTCAAGTTGTTGTTCAATATATTTCTTACTCCATTTGTGTGCAGATTTCAGTCAGGTGACCTCAGGCGTCAGGCGATCTGACCTTCGGGTGGTGCTGTGGAAGAAGGTCACTTCCGCCACCGCCAAGGGCAAGGCCAAACAGCACGCCACCTTCAACCCTCTGTTGGCATGGCAGTGAGTGAGTCGCCACGGTGACTGAAGGTCAAGGTCGAATCTCTGAGTTCATCACCATGGCGACTGGTGACAGGATGGCCGAAGACTGGAGTGTGTGAATTTATCAGTGATTTGGGGGGGGTGAAAAGGAAGGCAGTTTTATCCTTCATTTTGATAAAGTTAACTACAGAAAGGTAGCGTCCGTTTTCCCCCTGGTTAAATGCCAAAAAATAACATCAACCTTATCATTTTATCTTTTTGTGGTACAGTGGAACCTACCTTATATTAAGACCTTCAAAAATCACCCAAAATGAGGTCGTAAATGGGAGAGAGGGGTCTTATAAGGGAGGTTAATTTGTAACTACTTACAACAGAAGGGCAATGTCTCAGAGAATTATGGTCCTTATGTGGGAGGGAGTTCTTATAATGGGAGGTCTCTCTATGGATGGGGAGTGTTCCACTGTAGTATCTTTAAGCATTTTAGTAAAATCTTGAAGCATAAAACCTGGCAAAACCACTTGGTCACTTAAGTCCCTATGTGTAGACCGTGTCCTTGCCTTATAGTGAAATATTAACATTCCTGGGATTACCTTCTCTGGAGGGAAGAAGAGTCGGGGGGGGACCTGATACAAGTATATAAAATAATGCATAATATTGATGACATAGACTTTAACTACCTTTTTGCTAAAAGTATCACAAACATGACCCAAAATAGTGCAGAGAAGTTATTTTTAAAACGATCAGTTACTAACATTCGCAAGTCTTACTTTTTTTTAACCAAGTTGTTTAATACTGGGATAATTTGTCAACTAACATTAAGGCTCCACCTGACATAAATATATTCAAAACTCTTCTGAACAAAGACACAACGATGTCAAATTTTTATAATACTTTCGATGAATAAAAAAAAGAAAGACGAAAAAGTCCATTCCATATTTTTTTTACATTGTATAGTTTAGCTGTAGAAAGTATGCCACCCTGAAACAAATCAAAATCGCCAACGAAAAAGAAAGGGTGTAAACGTGCCGCGAGGCCCACTTCTAGCCCTAACTACTACTACTACTGCTTGTGAATACCATGCGTAATGGAACACAGTACTTGCTCAAACATTCAGATTTTTCTGCAGAATGTCCAGGCCTATTACCCCAATGATGTTTCTCTGCAGAAACTCCAGGGTTTAAAAGAGAGAGTTTATTAGAAGAATACATAAACAAACAAATAATTCATCGCAAATTTTAATTTTTCGTTCTAGGGTATGTGTAGAGTGCATCAAAAATGAAATCAATATCCCTTATAATCAGCATTTTTATATTTTATTGAAAATCCAACCGTTATTGTGTATGATTCATGACTTTTCTTTCTATGCTGTCGCATTATAACATAGTTGAATGGCATTTGACATGCACAGTAGTGTAATGGTATGATCGAATGTAAAGGAACATCTTCAAAGCGCATCAACTCCCATGAGCTTAAAGGGTGGCTTAAATTTAAAGTCCATGCAGGCATGCAAACAACACACACACAGGGACACACGCACACATATGCATTGCGAGTGCATGTGTCTTTGTAAGCATGCGATCAAAAACATTAACAAACAAGCATTCAGCCATAAATGCTGCAAGCTGAATGTGCACTTGTCCATGAAACTGCCCACTTGTCCATGAACCTACAGCACACTCTTCTTTCACACACACACACCCACACACACACACACAAACACACTCTCTCTCTCTCTCTCTGACACACACACAGCACACATCTCTCTCTCTCTCTCTCTCTCTCCCTCGTCCGACTCTCTCCTCACATACAACACACACACACACACACAACACAACACACACTATCATCCATTACAAATAGAGAGGGGATTAAAGAAAGTGGTGTTGTTGGTTTTTTTCTATTGTGTGTGAGAAATAAAACATTCTTGTTGTTGAGACTTCAGCACAATTCTTATAAATATCGACTTTATTTGATGGTAGATTAGTGGTTGCTCGTTTTCATTTTTGTTTCGACTTATTTCTGTTTCAGTTTTGCTGTAGGTTTGGTCTACTTTTGCTGACAATTAACACTTTTTATGATTATTATTGATTCTATTGTGCATGTATGACAAAATGAAAAGTTCATGAAAGAAAGAGCGTAGTATTTAGTAAACATTTTATTCTTTTTCAGCCAGGCTATCATGTTTAGTTTGTTTGTTTGCTTTTCTTGTTGTTTTTGTCATTGAACTAGGATGAATTTTTATTGAACTCAATTTAGAGCAATGCTTCAGCCTCTGAAATAGGTATTTTGTTTAATCCCACTTTTCTTCATTTGTTTCCTTTTCGCAGAGTTTATCAGAACTTGTTTTTTCAATAAACTCATGCCATTTTTGTTTTGTATATATTGATTCATATTTTGTCAATCTGTATTGATATTTAATCATTTAAAATTGATTTTAACCAAATATGTTGAGTTACCTTGAGGTATTTTGTTTGTTTATTTGTTGTTTTTTTCTTCTTGGTTTTGATTTTGTTCAAAATATGAAAACCAGAGGCAATACATATTTTTCATAACCTGCACGAAACAAACACAGTGCCTCATGAACGACTATTATTAAAATGGAAGCGTATGGAATTACTGGTGGAATCTTAAACTGGACTAGAAGTTTTCTCTCTGGTAGGACTCAAGTGGTTAGAGTAAATGAGGCCAAATCGGCAAGTGTTCCAGCAGTAAGTGGTATTCCGCAAGGCAGTATTCTCTCTGGTAGGACACCAGTGGTTAGAGTAAATGAGGCCAAATCAGCGAGTGTTCCAGTACTTAGTAAGTGGTATTCTGCAAGGCAGTTTTCTCTCTGGTAGGACACCAGTGGTTAGAGTAAATGAGGCCAAATCAGCGAGTGTTCCAGTACTTAGTAATGGGTATTCTGCAAGGCAGTTTTCTCTCTGGTAGGACACCAGTGGTTAGAGTAAATGAGGCCAAATCAGCGAGTGTTCCAGTACTTAGTAAGTGGTATTCTGCAAGGCAGTTTTCTCTCTGGTAGGACACCAGTGGTTAGAGTAAATGAGGCCAAATCGGCAAGTGTTCCAGTAGTAAGTGGCATTCCGCAAGGCAGTATTCTCTCTGGTAGGACTCAAGTGGTTAGAGTTAATGAGGCCAAATCGGCAAGTGTTCCAGTAGTAAGTGGTATTCCGCAAGGCAGTTTTCTCTCTGGTAGGACTCAAGTTGTTAGAGTTAATGAGGCCAAATCGGCAAGTGTTCCAGTGGTAAGTGGTATTCCGCAAGGCAGTATTCTCTCTGGTAGGACTCAAGTGGTTAGAGTAAATGAGGCCAAATCGGCAAGTGTTCCAGCAGTAAGTGGTATTCCGCAAGGCAGTTTTCTCTCTGGTAGGACTCAAGTGGTTAGAGTAAATGAGGTCAAATCGGCAAGTGTTCCAGTGGTAAGTGGTATTCCGCAAGGCAGTATTCTCTCTGGTAGGACTCAAGTGGTTAGAGTTAATGAGGCCAAATCGGCAAGTGTTCCAGTAGTAAGTGGTATTCCGCAAGGCAGTATTCTCTCTGGTAGGACACAAGTGGTTAGAGTAAATGAGGCCAAATCAGCAAGCGTTCCAGTGGTAAGTGGTATTCCGCAAGGCAGTATTCTCTCTGGCAGGACTCAAGTGGTTAGAGTAAATGAGGCCAAATCGGCAAGTGTTCCAGCAGTAAGTGGTATTCCGCAAGGCAGTTTTCTCTCTGGTAGGACTCAAGTTGTTAGAGTAAATGAGGTCAAATCGGCAAGTGTTCCAGCAGTAAGTGGTATTCAGCAAGGCAGTTTTCTCTCTGGAAGGACTCAAGTTGTTAGAGTAAATGAGGCCAAATCGGCAAGTGTTCCACTTCCAGTAGTAATGAGGCCTCAACAAATGTGGTATTCCGCAAGGCAGTATTCTCTCTGGAAGGACTCAAGTGGTTAGAGTAAATGAAGCCAAATCGGCAAGTGTTCCAGTAGTAAGTGGTATTCCGCAAGGCAGTATTCTCTCTGGAAGGACTCAAGTGGTTAGAGTAAATGAAGTCAAATCGGCAAGTGTTCCAGTAGTAAGTGGTATTCCATTGTATTCCGCAAGGCAGTTATCCTCTCTCTGGGTAGGACTCAAGTGGTTATAGTAAATGAAGCCAAATCGGCAAAGTGTTCCAGTAAGTAAGTGGTATTCCGCAAGGCAGTTTTCTCTCTGGTATGACTCAAGTGGTTTAGAGTAAATGAGGCCAAATCGGCAAGTGTTCCAGAAGTAAGTGGTATTCCGCAAGGCAGTATTCTCTCTGGTAGGACTCAAGTGGTTAGAGTAAATGAGGCCAAATCGGCAAGTGTTCCAGTATTAGAGTGGTATACTTTTTTTTTTTATTCCGCAAGGCAGTATTCTCTCTGGTAGGACTCAAGTGGTTAGAGTAAATGAGGCCAAATCAGCAAGCGTTCCAGTGGTAAGTGGCATTCCGCAAGGCAGTATTCTCTCTGGAAGGGTGACTCCAAGATCTCAACGTGGTTAGAGTAACATGCAGGGAGAGCCAAATCGGGACACAAGTGTTCCAGTAAGTACGGCTTGTATTATCTTTATATCCGCAGGCAGTTTTCTCCCTCCTCTCGGGTCGGACTCAAGTGGTTAGAGTTAAATGAGTTCCCAAATCCGCAAGTTTTCCAGCAGTAAGGTGGTATTTTTTGCCTTCTTTTTACGTTTTTCCGTAAATGAAATGTTCCAGCCAAATCGGCAAGAGGTTTCCAGCAGTCGAGCAAATGTTTTTTCCAAGGCAGGCAAACCAGTGTTCCAGTAGTAAGTGGTATTCCGCAAGGCAGTATTCTCTCTGGTAGGACTCAAGTGGTTAGGAGTAAATGAGGGCCAAATCGGCAAGTGTTCCAGTAGTAAGTGGTATTCCGCAAGGCAGTATTCTCTCTGGTAGGACATCAAGTGGTTAGAGTAAATGAGGCCAAATCGGCAAGTGTTAGTAAGTTAAGATGCAAGGGTATTCTCTCTGGAAGGACTCAAGTGGCAAGAGTGGGGTGAAGCCAAATCGGCAAGTGTTCCAGCAGTAAGTGGTATTCCGCAAGGCAGTATTCTCTCTGGTAGGACTCAAGTGGTTAGAGTAAATGAAGCCAAATCGGCAAGTGTTCCAGCAGTAAGTGGTATTCCGCAAGGCAGTATTCTCTCTGGTAGGACTCAAGTGGTTAGAGTAAATTAGGAGGCCAGTAGAATCGGCAAGTGTTCCAGTAGACTAAGTGCGGTGAGTATTCGGGCAAGTGTCAGGTAAGTGGTTTAGGCAGTTTTCTCTCTGGTAGGACTCAAGTGGTTAGAGTAAATGAAGCCAAATCGGCAAGTGTTCCAGTAGTAAGTGGTATTCCGCAAGGCAGTATTCTCTCTGGAAGGACTCAAGTGGTTAGAGTAAATGAGGCCAAATCGGCAAGTGTTCCAGTAGTAAGTGGTATTCCGCAAGGCAGTATTCTCTCTGGTAGGACTCAAGTGGTTAGAGTAAATGAGGCCAAATCGGCAAGTGTTCCAGTAGTAAGTGGTATTCCGCAAGGCAGTATTCTTGGCCCAGTACTTTTTACAGTTTTTATTAATGATCTCCCTGAATGTATAAGTAGCATCTGTAAAATGTTTGCAGACGATACAAAACTCTATAATAACACTGATAACTATAGTCAGATTCAGAAGGACTTAAATAATCTACAAGAGTGGTCTAATACATGGAATCTCTACTTTAATGTTTCTGTCTGTATACGTCGCAGACGCCACTTCTGACAATAAATCGCAACGGAAATGTTTTGATATGTAAAGTCATGCACATTGGAGAAAAGAATCCTGGTAAAGACGTACCACTAGTACTACCAGCGCCATATTAAATGACGGACCCCATATCGAGAGTTCAAAACATTGATTCTTGTGTTTGTGAAAAATACCTGGGAGTAACGTTTGACTGTAAGTTATCCTTCGATACTCATATCCATAATGTCATTAATAAAGCAAAGCAAATGATTGGACTTATAAAAAGAAGCTTCTCTTACCTTAATAAAATTTATATTTTTTAAATTGTATAAAGCTCTTGTGAGACCTCATGTGGAATATGCAAATGTGGTATGGCATCCAAATTTAAAAAGGCAATCAGTGGCCATCAAGAGGTTCCAAAGACCAGCAACAAGGTTACTAATGGAATGCAGAGGCATGAATTATAATGAAAGACTTAAGTACCTGGACTTACATTCTTTAAAAGTCAGACGACTTAGAGGGGACCTAACTGAGACTTACAACATTTTTCATGGCCTTGACAACATAAATATTACCAACATCTTTCAATTATCTAACTATAGTATCACTTAATCAAAAACCATTCAGCGCTAGGATTATTCTCGCTACACCTAATAAACCTTTTTTTTGCGATATGTGGGACACAACAATACTAACTTCACAAAAAACTCACTTTCTAACCGAATTGAACAAGTTTGGAATGCTCTTCCAGTCCAAGTGAAAGAAGCACAAAATACTAAAATATTTAAAAAATCGTCTAGACAGTTGTCCAAATTTTAATAAATCGTTTTCTGATTATGATGAATAAATTTGAATGGAAACTATGAGTGCGCAAGCTCAACCCTATTTATGAAAAGTGCGAAGGGGAACGCTTGAAGGCCGCGAGGCATAGGCTGATGAAGCCAGTCCCTTCACTATTGCATACTACCATACTAATGTGACCTGTCCTGGAATATGTAAATGCCAAAGTAAGAACACTAGAAGGAGATAGATTTTGCAAATATGCTGCTTGAAGATAAATGGAAAATGCCTATGTCACCATTGACATTTTTTGCATACAAGTTGAAAGATGTTGTAGTTTACCTTGGCATCATTGACATTTTTTGCCTACAAGTTGAAAGATGTTGTAGTTTACCTTGTCTCATTGACATTTTTTGCATACAGTGATTGAAAGATGTGTTAGTTTCCTTGGCATTCATTGACATTTTTTGCATACAGGTGAAAAAGATGTAGTTTACTCAGAACACCGGGGTGTTTAGTCCATGTTTTTATGAACTTAGTTGAACAGCGGATGTGATTTTAACTGATAACAGACACAAAGTTGTTACAAAGAGATAAGGAGTCATTTTGATTTTCTTTTGGATCATGTTGTAAAGTAAAAGAGGTTAACAAGACATGTTCTGTATGTAGGTGACAGGTGTGTTGAAATAATCATGGTTTATCCGTGTTTTTGAGCACAAATAAAGATACCAAAATCAAAGGTCTGTGATTATGTTAAATTAGAGTAAAACTGATGTTTTTAAATAATAAATGTGGTGTGATACGAGCTGTATGTGTGTGTGTAAGGAAGTAAGAGAACATTGCATGCAATCATAATGTTTATTTGACTTTTCTAATGATTCAGTATTTGTTTTGCCTTTAAATGTTTTGTTATCAATGTAAAGCGCACTGAGCTCATGTGAGAAGAAAGAGCGCTGTATAAATTCCCCCTTTATTATTATTATTAATGAATGTAACAGAGACTGTATCAATATGATTTAGATAACATTTACCAAAGCAGTTTTGTTTTTACATAGTTTGTTTGTTTTTGATGACAATGGTGTCCCATATTGTTTGTTTGTTGATGACAATGGGTGTACCATATTGTTTGTTTGTTTGATGCAATGGGTCCATAGTGATTGTTTGTTTTGATGACATTGGGTCCCATATTGTTTGTTTGTTTTGATGACAATGTGTCACATATTGTTTGTTTGTTTTGATGACAATGGTGTCCATATTGTTCAGGCTGTAATGGCCAACTGTGCCCAGATGAGAGCCGCGGCCTCATAATGGGGACGATGAAAACCGTAAGAAACATTGTATGACAAAATCAGAATGTTGTCTAAAAATTGGAGATGCGCCTTATAGTCAGAAAAATATGGTATGTTATTACCAAATATCTATGAAGTTACAGGGATCCCAGAGACACTCATTTGGGTTGGGGTCTATGAAGCATAACATCTAAAGGACCCTCTAACAGAATGTGCTGGGGTCCCAGGGGATGCATCTAGAAACATTCTTTTGGAATTCGCTATGCCACTGGGCCCTCTATCGCGCCTCTAGGACCCTCTATACTGTAAGTGAAGGATTCCCTGGACCCTGTTTTGCGGGAATGAGTGGGAGCCCGCGTGATTTGTCAATATCCATTTTTCCCTCCCTCTTGGCCTCTGCCAACTAGGGTTATTAACGCCCTTGACTAGTGAGTAGTGAATCCCTTGTTGGTCAGTGTGGACAAGGCATTCACTCTTGCGAAAGGCATCCATTTAAACCTCAAATATGTATTTGGCAAGAGTTATGCATGTTTGGTCAGTGCTAAACCATCTTCCCCCACCACCAAGGGCATTCACTCTGCAAAGGTGTTCTTTGCAGTAGCCAATAGAGGATGCTACCTGATTAATAATCATCCTCCCAAGTCCTTGTCTCATCAATCACAATGCGTTCTATATAAGGACAATCGCACACAATGCAGTTTTAAATGTCTATATTTACAACATAGTTGTGCACATGGTCATGACAATATATATATTATTTCAAACCATACAAACAGTGGGGCAAAAACCCACTTTAAACATGTCACTGACAATGATAATGATGAACAACTTTTGGATTACATGAAACAATGACAGAGATGCAGTAAAGCAAAATGACATAGGGTGGCACTGCACAGGTGTGGACATTCTCTCTCAGGGAAGCCAAATAAAAACGGGTTATAGAAGGAACGAGCAATGTGGACAATAAAGTACAACGCAATACAATACTGTAGCAAAAGGGACAACACAATACACTGAAGGTACAATACAATAATTTGTTTCAGATATATGGTGATACTTTATCCCAATTAAGAGACCCTGCATCTTATAAGATTGATTAACAATATACACAATGTATAATAATTTCAATCTGAATTTGTGCACAAATTTGATTTGGGGGTGCACCTAATGGTTCTCTTCTTGAGCGGGGTCTATGAGCACTAAAATTCTAAAGGGACCCTCTAACAGACTGTGCTGGGGTCCCAGGGGATGCACTAGAAATATTCTTTTTGGAATCGCATATGCCACTGGACCCTCTATCACGCCTCTAGTAACCACTCTAATCTCTCTCTAACTTTATCTCTCCCCCCCCCTCTCTCTCTCTCTCTCACTCTCTCTTTCTCAGTTCTCTCTCCACTCTCTCTCTCTCTCTCTCTCTCTCCCCATCCCTCTCTCCCTAACATTTTCACTTTTACAATGGATATTCATGGTTGTCGTTTATAGATTATCAATTGGATGTGTGTTTTTTTAATTGTGTTTATTCGGAATATTTTCGTTTACCACAGGGCTGGGTGTATTAAAAAGTATGTATACTTATCTCATTAACAGTATAATAAAATTTCGTTCGTTCGTCGTTCGTTCTTCTTCGATCGCCAGGGACAGTTTTCCTGCAATTATGAGCGCAGACCATGAGATGCGTCTGCTGCCGTATGCGCCTAACTAAGAAAATAGGTAGGCCAGCAAGCCCGACTTCAGCTGGACAAGAGGAAATGTTTTTTGAAAGGTTCTTGAAAAAAGGCAGCGAGAATGGACCTGGTAAGGCACAAAGTATGACAGTAAGCAAAGGGAAAAGGCAGAGTCAAAGAGAGTGACAGATCAGAGGAAGTTACAAGCACAGAACTTCCAGAAGGGGGGGAACTATTTATACAAAAGCCCCCCCCGGCTATCCCCGGAGGAAATGCTTATAATAAAAGGTGAGCTTTTAGGCCTGTACACACATCAGAGGGACATTCCAGGCGGAAACCCGTGCGCAATCCATAAAAAAAAAAAAAAAAAATAAGTGAAACAAAGAGGAAAAAGATTGACGCACGTGTCCTAATGTCCCCTATATGCGTAAACTTTTATCCTTCTTTCTTCCACTATTTAGGTTTCCGTACGGAACTTCGTGTTCTAATGTGAACCCGGCCTTATAGTCCGTAAGTCCTTATAGTACGTAAAAGTTATGTGCTGGTAATAGTACAGCCCACAGCACAGCACAGTACAGTACAAATAGCAAACAGTACACTCCAGTACAGTATGTGCAGTTCAACATAGCACAGTACAAATTAGCAATACAGTACACTACCAGTACAGTACAGTACAGTATAGTGCAGGTTCAACATAGCAAGTGCAAATAGTAATACAGATACACTACAGTACAGTACAGTACAGTATAGGCAGTTCAAACCATAGCACAGTACAATAGCAATACAGCTACACTACAGCACAGTACAGTACAAAATAGACAATACAGTACACTACAGTACAGTACAGTACAGTATAGTGCAGTTCAACACAGCACAGTACAAATAGCAATACAGTACACTACAGTACAGTACAGTACAGTATAGTGCAGTTCAGCATAGCACAAGAAACAAATAACAATTTACAAAGTACACTACAGTACAGTACAGTAAGTGGAACAGATGATTCTTTCCTTTCCACTTTTCTGGGAACAGGGGATAACAAGAAGTAAGCAGTTTAAACATACCTAAACTGAAACTTCTGAGATTTAAACAACAAGACACTTGTCCCTACACAAAACAAAGCTCCTGATTCTTTGAAAAATCACCAAAACATTATGCAATCTGAACCCCAAAAAAAACAAAAAAACAAAAAAAACAAAAAAACCCCAGTGCAACATGACTATGAGTAATTACATTACTTCTTACAAATTTTGCTGTTGTGTGTGTGTCTTGAAATTTCTTAACAGAGATCGTTACGCATAGGGTACTGATCACCAAAGGATCTTGACTAGAAGCAACAATGGGACCCAAAAGCATCAGAAGACAACAAAATCCATTCGCAGAAATGTTGCAGATCACGAAAATAAAACAAAAGTTACGTTCGTTTTGACCATGATGCATGACATCGCGTGTTCTATCCCTGGAAATACCTGCTCAAGTCTTTGTCCCTGGTTTTTAAGTAGTGTGTCCCTGGAAACTGCAACAGAGGGAGGAAGCCTGTACAAAACTTCAGGGTATGGTAGGTATTATTTATAGTCACACAGACGAGTCTAGAGCAACGTCATCCTTTTTTTTAGGGTGAGTGTCTTCCAAGGGGAAATCTAGCTATAGTTTGAGTTGCATACCAGGCCCGGGACTCTCCGCTCTTATCAACTTTCACTACCGTGGCGTGCAGAGCG